>OY293312.1:13232500-13650302 GCA_958502075.1 Orchestes rusci | reverse complement strand
TGTACAGGGTGTCCCATTTTAGGTACTTTTGCAGTGTATCTACGTTATTCTTATAGATAGAAAGTTGCGGTTTTCGCGACAGTATGCTACTTTTTCGTGAAACTTAAAATGCCCTTAACAACGTTTTTATAGCCCTTTTAGTTTTAAAGACACAGGGCTAAACTGAAAATGTTGCATTTTAAGGTACTCCTCGTATCTAAACTATCAGATAACTAATGGAAAATGTTAAAACTGTATCTTAAAAACTGAAAGGGCTATGAATTTTTTTTTAACGGCATCTTTAGTTTCACGAAAGAGTAGCACACTATCGCGAAAACCGCACCTATCTATCTATAAGAATAACGGAGATACCCCGCAAAAGTACCCAAAATGGGACACCCTATACACTGTTCGATAAAATTGACAAAATCCTCAAAAGTTTACTGTGGAAATCATGAGAAATTTCTGTAAAATGTTCTGCAAAATTCTGTAACTAGACAATAAAAAAATCGCCAAACTCAAACCGTTTGAAATAATTGATTGAGATTTACCAAAGGTTAGTTCAATCCGTAAACTGGTTGATAAAATTGGCAGAGCCCTCAAAAATTTACTGTGGAGATCAGAAAAAATTTCCAAAAATTTGTATGCATAATTCTGAAACTAGACACTTAAAAAATATCGACATAGTCATACTCGGAATAATCGATTGAAATTTTGCACCTGATGTAGTTCAAGTTGTATATTCTTCTATAAGATTGACAAAACCCTCAAAAATTCACTGTTAAAATCATGAAAAATTAACAAAAACCGCTGTGCGTAATTCTAAAAAGAATCGCCAAACTCAAACCGTTTGAAATAATCGATTAAAATTTGCACCAATGTTATCTCAATCTGTATACTTTTTTATAAAATTGACAAAAACTTCAAAAATACTCTGAGGAATTCATGAGAACTTTCCAAAAGCTATCCCGCATAATTCCGGACCTTGACATTAAAAAAAAATGCCAAACTCAAACAATCTGAAATAATCGATTGAAATTTGCACCTGCACTTTTCTATATCCTGTTCAATGAAATCGAGAAAACCCTGAAAAATTAACCGTGCAAATCAAGAGAAATTTCGAAAAACTGTTCTGTATAGTTCTGAATCTGGACATTAAAAAAAAAACGCCAAACTCAGACCTTTCAAAATAATCGATTGAAATTTGCACAAAAGCTAGTTCAATGTGCATAATGTTCGATAAAATTGCCAAACCCCAAAAAAATAACTAGAAATTATGAGGAATTTTCGAAAACTGTTCTAGATAATTCTGAAACTATAGACATTTAAAAAAAAATCTCAAACCATTTCAAATAATCCATTGAAATTTGCACTGAGGTTAGTTCAATCTGTATATTGTTGGATAAAATTGACAAAACCCTCGAAAAATAACTTTGTGAGTGATGAGACATTTTAAAAAATTACTCTGATTAATGATTGATGCTGGAGCTAGACATAAAGCTAAAAAAAACTCACAACTGGCACGGGGTCCTCTCTGAGGCTTTATCATATTTTTCAGACACTCTTCAACTCGTTTCTTCGTAGCCTCTTCAAGGTACTGTTGCATACGAGCCGCCCTAGATTCCTCGGACTCACTACTTAACTCCAATTGCATAGGTTTTTTCGGAGACATAGCTTAACCGATCGACTTGGTACGACTAAGCGAACGAGTAACGACTAACGACACAGGATTTTGCCAGAATCGAGAGTTTACACTGCACTGCTTGCAAAAATGCCAAATCATCTGAATCTCGGTGATTTAAGATGATGAATCGAGATTTATTCAGATGGTGAGAACATTGAATTGAACAAAATAATTATGTATTAAGGAAATGTTTGTTGATGTGTGTTGTTCTAAGAGTGTATTTTAGATTCTGTCATAAGCATATTTTTACATGTTAGCTTGTTGCAGGAATGAGGGGTAGGTTTGGAATACATTCATTATGTGAAGGCTTTCCACCACATCCCTAACACACTGCTAATACTGCTGTAACCACTTCATTTGGTTTGTTCGAATGCCCCAGCATTTGGACTCCGCTTCAACGGTTTATTGATGAAGTAGTTCGAGATATGGACTTTGTATACGCATACATCGATGACCTCTTTGTCGCTTCATCTGAACAAAAGGAACACGAACGTCACCTCGGTCTCGTTTTTCAACAATTGAAAACCTACGGTCCCTGCGTCAACACAGAAAAAATGCATTTTTCGAGTGTCCAGTTTCTGAGGTACGTAATCTCAGCTCAAGGATCTCAACTACTGACAGGAGCCTTACAAAATTTCCAAAGTCAAAAACAGTTCTTGAACACAGACGTTTCACCGGCGCGCTCAGGCTAAACCTAGGCCATCAGAGAACAGCGGCACCCTCGCAAAAGACTCCGCTTCAAAAGGACTATACTGGAGGAAGTGGACAATAACCTGGCCACCTCCAATTAGATAAACCAGCCTCCCACCTTCACATCGTGGGTAAATGCAGGAGAAATCAACAGGATCACCTGCAATCGAAGGCGGCTGATCCATAGTGTCATCTGGTCGATGACCTCTCAAATATATGTATTTCAGAAAATGAATAGTTTTTTTCATCTCGTGAATAATTAATTAAAACACCTTATATTATTTTGACCGCCCTTCGTAATAGTCGTAATTCGATGCTCGGGCACAGTCGGAGTTCAGAAATATGCTTGGGATGCGGGCCGGAGTTGTCCTGACGATGATAAAGCTTGGCGAAAGTATCCGAAATATATACAGTCACCGATAGTAGCCGAGCGCCTGAACGAATTGGATAATTAAACCGCGTTTTTATTAGAAAAATCAATACTTTTCCATACTCTGCAGATATTTAGAAAAAAGCAGACATTAAATCGTTTTTTTATGTAGAAATAAAAAAAATATAATTTGGTGAATATTTATTGTATAACTAATTTGATGACAAAATACATATGGGTAGTACAAAAAAGATCAAAACATTCATAACAACAAAAGTAATTATAAAAAATGTCTCTCGCCAGTCTCGCCATCCCCATCCTACATCCAAGATGCGATAAATGTTGGTCATATCAGGAATGGTGAGACTTCCAGGTCGATCCACCAAAGTTTCATCCAGATCGGGTTGATCTCTCGGATTTCCTGGTCGATCTACTAAAATTTCATCCAGATCCGGTTGATTTCTCAGACTTTTTGGTCGGTCTTCGAAAATTTCATCCAGATCAGGTTGATTTATTTGCTTGACTTCCAAGAGAACTCCACCTTTAATTATTAATTCAGTTATCAAAATATTATATAAAAATATCACTTACTTTGTTGGTCAGTGTCGGCTTCTTGAATATCCATTTTATTTCTGATGTGTATCTTTTGCAGGACGGATTGCTTATGAATTAATTCACCATCAGCAAAGTCGTGACAAGAGCCATAAGAAACGTGAAATGGGCTCCAGGATTTGTAAATAAGGCCAATTCGTGGTAAATTATTGCTTGGGTTATGGTGGTGGTAACAGCTTTCAGTATTATCGTTGACTTTCCGGACACCCTGTATGAGGATTGTTCCACATGCCAAATTCAATGGTATAGCTCTTTTTTGTAGAGGGCGCAACCTACACACCTTTTCGACCATTGAAATAGTCATAACATTTTTGTACGCAATCGTACTTTTTCTTTGAGTGCACAACACAAATTGTTCAAATAGTTTGCTTGTCTACTCATTCTACACACCAAATGGAACCTCTAGATAAGACGTTGATGAGACCTTTGAAAGGCCATTATAGTGAGGAGTTGAGATTATTTTTAAGATCAAATCAAACATTACTGAACTTTTTGGAAAAGCATACCCAAAGGGACTGTCGTTAATAGTTAAAAAAAAAAACAGGAATATATCCTCCAAATCGTCATGTGACACACTGCAAAAGTACCTAAAATGGGACACCCTGTACAGATTGAACTAGCGTTGGTGTAAATTTCAAACCTTTCGAGTTGAATGCCCTTTATTCCTACATCAAATATGTACAGGGTGTCCCAACGATAGAGTAAAGTAGGATTTATCATATAGGATATGAAAAATATCAATATCAATATGCGTCACAGGTTAGGGGTGTAAATAGCGCACATTCTGAAAATATTTGGAAAGATACAGGCTGCGTCACAAAAGTATGGCACGAAAAAGTATGATTTTTTTAAATGGAACCCCCTGTATATTAATTGATATTTCAATTCTTTCTTCAATTTAGAACAAAAATTGTGATACAACTAATGTTCCTAAATTCAACCGTTATCGAGATATCGCGTTTTAAAAATGGCATTTTTGCAACTTTGACATGCTATAAAACTCAAACTATTCAAGTTAGAGAAAAATGGATTGCACATTTCTATCTTAACTTTTCAAGAGCTATTCAAGGAGATTAAATCCATTATTGTGAAAAAATGTCAAAATGTGCCGAAAAAAGTTGACAGTTGACGTTACCTTCTATCCAAATGACCGAAGAGCTCTTGAAAAGTTAAGATAGGAAAGTGCAAACCATTTTCCTCTAACTTGAATAGTTTGAGTTTTATAGCATGTCAAAGTTGCAAAAATGCCATTTTTAAAACGCGATATCTCGATAACGGTTGAATTTAGGAACATTAGTTGTATCACAATTTTTGTTCCAAATTGAAAAAAGAATTGAAATATCAATCAATATACAGGGGGTTCCATTTAAAAAAATCATACTTTTTCGTGCCATACTTTTGTGACGCACCCTGTATTTTTCCAAATATTTTCAGAATGTGCGCTATCTACACCCCTAACCTGTGACGCATATTGATATTGATATTTTTCATATCCTATATGATAGAACCTACTTTACTCTATCGTTGGGACACCCTGTATAAATCAATTTCAAAAACCATTTTTGTTTTTAATCAATTCTCCTTTCAATTTCCAGACCATCGTCGTGAGCTCCACAACTACTACGTTCGCAGATGTGCTGAAAGATCATTGCGCCCCATTATTGAAGTAGAAGCAGTTGAAGTAGAAGCAGATGCTGAAGCAGAAGCTGCTCCAGAAAATCCTCCTGAGAGATGTTCCGTCCTCTCTTGGAAGATCGGAGCTATTTTTGGGGTGGTTTTGTTCGTGATCTTTTTGGTATTTTTGACCATGCGGGCAAGGTCAATGGTGGAAAAACTCCAAAAATAGAAGTCTTCCACTTGAAGCTTACCTATACTAACCGAAACTAACTAGAAATAATTCAAACTAACCCAAACTAACCTTTCATTCCAGTGTAATTTTTTCAATAAAACATCATTTTTTGAGCAGGTATAGGGTTTTCCTTTTTTTTTCGTTTTCCAAGGTTTTTTGCTCTGCTTTAAACATTATTTTGAAAATATGATGAGTGTCTGTTTTTGGAACATTCAGAAATGGATTCGTGGTCTCATATTTGGAACAACGTTAGGAAAAACGGTGGTAAGTCATTTAACAAAAATTCAAATTCTCATTATACATACCCTGTGTATTCATGAGGAAATATCAATACTTCAGGTACGTGTTAAGGGCACAAAAATGAAATTAAAAATCTGTATAAATATGGGTTCGCAAAGCCTTCGTTTTCCAAATACAGGGTGTTCGAGTTTTTATTTATTTTTTCTATTTTTTGAATAGAATCTATGATAATGTGAATATTGGAGTAAAAATTGGTTTCCGGAAGTTTTTTGGCATGACTAATTTACCATAAGATAAGACTCAATGTAAACATGACCTAATACAAAGCTTCATATCTTCTTTGAAAAAAGGGATATCAAATCAACCAAAAAAGCAAAATGTTCACAAACAATGAAACTTCAATATGTCCGCATAGGAAGAATTCCATTTCTACCAGGAAACTCTATGAAGTGTTTAAGAATTTTGTAGTCAAACTAGCAATGTAATTAGCATGACCCAATGGGTGGAATGTGCTGGAAATTCAAAACGCTCTATAGAGTTTCTTGGTAAAAATGGAATTTCTCCTGTGCAAAAATATTGAAGTTTCATTCATTCTGAACATTTTGCTTTTTTGGTTAATTTGATATCTTTTTTTTCAAAGGAGATAATAATATGAAGCTTTGTATTAGCTTATATTTACATTGAGTGTTATGAGAAATCAGTCAGTGTAAACTAACTTGTAATGTCACTGAGTATATTCATTTTGTTTATTGCAAAATATTATTATCACTCTAAATAATAGCTTGGAATGGCCGGGTAGCGCAACCCAGTGGACATTTTGGACTGAGGTCGGACTAGGGTTGCCACTTTTTTTCCCAGCAAATACAGTACATTGGTTGTTAAAGGTGAAAAAAATAAAGTAAAGTGTCACAAAAAAAAGTACTATTTATTTTTTTACGGTAATTAGAAAACACTCTGTATCGGTACACAAACCACACACTAGGTGCATGTTTGGCTAGTATTTCTTCACTCACCTGCCCTATTCCAGCTGAACCCACTGTAAATATGACGCCACATAATTTGCATCTTCCATTATATTCGTTCAAAGGATCATTAGTCAACCAAGCACCGTATTCTACTTCCCACTGACTTTTATACTTCTGCAACCGTTTTATCTTCTTTTTCGTCGTATCTATCTTTTCGACACTTTTTTTGGGTGTAATTTGATCATTTTCACTATCATTCGATTTACCAGAGTTGCCTTGATCCATTATATTAATGACATAGATGCACAGAACCAATAATCGTACTTCAATAACTTTAAATACCTTGCTAATTTGAACCACAAAATATTGTGATTTGAACAAGGAAGTGACTAGTGCACTGTCTAGACAGATTCCCAATAAAAATTGCTGCACTGTCCAACATGCGCAGTGCGTTGTCGAGCTAGACACAAACAAGAATTATTGACAATTGACAATGTTAGGTTAGGTTAGGTTGTTATATAGTCTTCTTCTTTTATGTTTCCGGGCATTAACTGAACCTCCGATTCTAAAAACTGTAACTGCAGTATATGTGCATGATTATTATTTTTTGACACTGTACGGAATAACCGAAATAAAGTTTTTCGAGTACTTTATTGTTCTTATAAAGTATAAAGCACAATTGCTCCAAATAAAGTAGAATACTTTATTTTAAAGTACGGGTGGCAACCCTAGGTCGGACGTAGATATTATGCAAATATTGAAAAATTCAAAATCACCAAATACCTAGTGACAAAAAATTATATTCATACAATCAAATGATGCTAAAATATTGTCATCACAACATTGTACAGGTCGAAATTAACGCACAATTGTAAGATATGACAAAATAGGGATTAAATTTCGGCATAGTGCGGTATACACGATTGAGCAACCATATCGCTCTCAATCAAAAAAATATGCTCGACGGTTTTCCAGGTTGGTGTGCGATTTTGGTGCTCGAGATGCAAATTGAATCACGCAATTTAGATCGGTCAACTGAGGAGTTATGAACCGGATATTTTGGTAGTGGTTGGTGAAAATATGTGGATTAGGCGGGTAACTTGAAAACGGGCGGTATTTCAGACTGGGCTAAATCAGATGAAGTGAATAGGGTGAAAGTACCTGTTGTCGGCCACCTAACACTACTTTCTCAATTTCAGTGATGATTTAAAACTATCCGATAGCATGGGATTCATTTTAGGCATGGTATGTCTTTCCTTGAGGTCATTAGAATAGGTTATAATATCAAAATAATGTAAAATCTGTCCCAGGAAGATACAAAAATAATTTATTTGAAAAAATATACATTTTACCGGTTGTCGGACATGCTTCATATTTCTAGTACGGCCAAGGACCAGTTATCGGACGGGTGCCCGAGAAATGCCGTCTGTCGCCCAGGTGTAATGGAGCAAAATAGTGGATGTAAATAAAACATTTATTCAAACAAAACGAAAAATAACATATAACTTCTAAATTAAACTTTTCGATTTTTTTAAAACTCTTTTTATGTGATTAATGAACACCTCAAGTACGTTACCAAAAATTATGTTTCCAAATAAAAATGTAACGAAAATACCTACAAATACTTGGGTATTTAAAAAATGAATATCTTGAGTCTTGGGTAAAAACTTATTAATAAAAATCAAAGTTTGGTTTCAAGTTTGGAATCAAGAGAAACAAAGGAAGTCCTTGCTAGACGCTTCTTCGTAGGTTAAGTTTGACAGTTTAGTGCATGCCAAATGGTACCACTTTGGACAACTATCGCAACCAATGTTCTTAAGCAATTCATCTTCGGTATCACTTATCAATTCATCCTCACAAACGGCACAGGCTATTTTGGTTTATTTGGTTCCCTGCTTTTTTTTGAAGTCTCTTTTTTGTATTTGGATGCACTTTTTTTAGCATTTGGTTTCTCTTGTCTTTCATCTCTCTTTCGTTTTTGATCAATTATCTTTGCTTCTTTTTCTCGTTCTTTTTTTTCGAAATACGCTCTCCATGCTTTTGACGATATTGCACTTGGCAATTTTTCTTTCTTAGTGTTTCCTTGGCTCTTATTAATGGGTTCTGGGAATCTAAATGACGTCTGAATGGACTAACGAAGCCAGTGGTATCATCGGGCAGCTTTATTGAAGTGTTTTTTTGAGCACACTTCTCAAAGTAACTCTCCTTTGGACAAGATTTTTCGTTTGATTCTCTGATTTCCATTCTCGTTTCATAATTTTGTTCTTTCAAGGGAGATGTTTCTTTCAGTACTTGTAGTATTGCACTTTCATGGTTTGTTGTATCTAAATCGGTACTTGTTTCTTGTTCTGGTTCCTTGTCACTTCTTTCTGTTGGTTTCGGACTTTTAGAGGTCTTGATAGCTTCCTCTTCAATGTTTTCTTTTTGTTCTTCTGGGTTTTCTTGCTCGGTAGTTTTTGTTGGTGCTTGTCCGATTATTTCAAGGGAGTTGGTAATTTTTTCTTGAGTTTGTTTTTCCAGGATCTTTGTTGGTGTGGTAACTTTCTGAATCTCCAGGTTTTCGTTGTCAGTATTTTCAGTATTCTGGATCATTTTGGGAGGTTCAAGATTTTCTGATGCTACTGATGGCACATTGAATCTCTCTCCTTGGATCTCTATGGTATCACATTCCATTATTGATGTTGTTGTAAACGTCAAATTGGATGATCTCATCAATATCAAGAACTTCTACGTCGTCCAATGATTCTATAGATCCCGCTGGAACTACTGGATTAAATCCCTCACAAGCTTCCATTACCATTCCAGAACTAAAATCAACATCAATGTCATCGTCATTTTCTGACAATGAACTCAATCCATTATTCGTAGCATCCTTGGTGACCTGTGATTTGATAATTCGTCTTGAATCCTGATTTGGAGTCATCAAACTATTTATTTCTTTGTAAATTATATCTACGTCACAGCCATGTTTAATGAAGTTCTCCTCTATCACTCGAATTACTTTCTTTGTTGTTTCAACTTCCTCCGATGTAATGTTTCTTTTTGGTTCCATATCACGGTTATAATTCTTCTCCAAAATATTTTCTACACATCTAGAATAATCTACATTGTTTGGTTCTAAGGGAAACAGTCCGCATCTGCGGAAACCATTGATCTTTGTAACAGAGGTATTTGGCTCTTCTTGACTGCTTTGCCACATCCTAATCGTAAGCTTCCACTGGTGTTTCGAAGGCCGAAAAACACTCACGTCAGCAGGTTGTAGAATATAAATAAATAAATAAATAAATAAATAAATAAGCCTTTATTTCCAACAGGTAAATACCCACTTACAGGAAATTCAAGTACATAAAACAAAAAAAAAAAGTAGTAACTTAATCTTAACAACCCAACTTAAATAATAAATATTAGCATAAACAATGAACGCAACTACAACGAGGATTCAGAGGACCTATCCGAGATCAATATTCATAATCGAATTTAACATATTATGAAGTGAGTCTGCACTTGAGTCATTCACGTGAGAGATAGAGTTAAATACGTTGCACATAAGATAGATGGGACTCTGCTTCATAACGTTGGATCTGATCGTATCAAGATAGAAAGTTGGAGTCTGTCTTGTACCAGGCCTTGGAACCCGAAATTGCAAACAATTCAACAGAAATGGGCAGTCAACCTCATTGTGAACTAAGTTGAACAAAAATTTCACAGATTGCATTTGTCTTCTCGTAGCTAGAGGAATTTCACTAAACCTCTGCAAAAGTGAGTCGTGATCATACCCTCTAGTGGGATAGACTCCGTCGCTTCTTAAAGCCAAATACTTCAAGAATCGCCTTTGAATTGATTCAATTGCTGTGATATGGCAGTTATATATGGGGTTCCAAATAATGGCGCCGTAGTCTAGCTTCGATCTGACAAAAGTATAATATAAGAGCTTTATGGTAGAGGTGTCACTAAAATATCTACTATTTCTGATAACAAAACCAAGTGTCCTAGAAGATGCTAAAATCAACCTATTAATCTGGGGTATAAAGGTTAGTCTACAATCAAACAGGATCCCCAGGTCCATGAAGTTGCCATCAGATCTGTCCAGTCGAGCACCATCCAGCTCATATGCATATGTAACTGGAGTAGTTTTACGAGTGAAGGTAACAACATTGCACTTAGATATGTTAAGAGTTTATCTATTTTCTACACACCAGTTATGAACTATGACCAAATTCTTCTGCAGATATTCGCAGTCCGAACGTTGGGCTATTTCGCTGAACAATTTCAAATCGTCAGCGTTAACAAGTTTGTCACACTCAATTGCATCAATTAAGTCGTAAATGAAACACAAGAATAGCAAGGGCCCCAGGTTGGAACCCTGTGGTACACCCGAGCTAGCAGTAAATGATGTCGATCTGAAGTGCTTATGCTGAACGTACTGAGCGCGGCCAATCAGGTAAGATTTGAGTAATGCCAGCAATCTTTATGAGGCACCAAGACTCTCCAGTTTTGAGAGCAGAATAAAGTGATCGAGTTGATCAAATCCCTTCTGGAAATCTGTATATATAACGTTAAGCTGACCGCGCGAATCAAGTGTCTTGCAAGCAACATGTGATAGTGAAGCCAAATTCGTTATGCATGATCGATGATTAAGAAATCCGTTCTGGTATGCCGAAAGAAGATTGCTGAGTTCGGGATAAATACGGTTGTGGATTATAATTTCTAAAATTTTTGAAAAGTTACAGAGAATAGCAATAGGCCTATAGTTTTTTAACAACGATCGATCGCCCTTTTTCAGTACTGGAACTATTTTCGCTGTCTTCCAAATATCAGGGAACCTACCCTCACTGATTACCAGGTTGTAAATATAAACTAGTGGAGTGACTAGAATACAGATACTGTCTTTCACAAGGAAACTAGGAATGTTGTCCACGCCTGCCGTTAGTTTTGGTTTCAGCCTCTTACTGGCTTTCAGAATGTCATCAGCAGTAATATCGGAAATGTCAATATTTGCACCATTAACCATAGGGATTTTCACACGGCTGTTTGGATCCGAACCGATGTAGACACTGTGGAAATAGTCAGCAAAAGCATTAACAATAGCCTGTGGACCATCATACTCATTGTTATCATCTTTCAAAATACCCGGAATTCCAGTTCGGGTTTTGTTGTTTTTAACAAATGACCAAAAAGCTGATGTCACTTTCGGCGTTAGCAATGTATTTCTGATATGCATGTTTAGTCTGAGTTTTGATCACACGCTTGATAGAGTTAAGCTTTTCTCGATAGTACTTAGTTTTATGTAGTTTGAAGTCCTGAAAGGCCTTTTCTTTTTTGAAGATATTTTTTATTAACTCACTTGAGAACCAGGGCGGGAAACGTCGACGCCGCCTGGTCTTCAAGGGTACGCACATCGCAAAAATGTTGTCTAAAATCTGGTTGAGGGCGTCGCAGGAGTCCTCCACACTTGGTGAGTTGAGAACCGGCGACCAGTCAGCGTCAGAGAGTAAGCTGTACATGAGAGGAAAGTTAGCTTTTCTGAAATTGTACTCTTTCGGATGATTCTTATTAAGGCCAAATTCCTTGACATGCGGACCACTTATTGCAGCCGGAAAATTGATTAAGAGGGAAGGATGGTACGGATCTTCATTGACGAAAGGTGCCTCTCCGTAATGATCAAGGTTGCATGCGAAATTGGAAAAAACAAGATCCAATAAGCGGTTACAGTTATTATATACATTGTTCACCTGGGATAGATTGAGTGTGTCGGTAAAATTAGAAATTAACATACGTTTAGGGTCAAACAGATTTTCAGACACATATTGCGGAATATCAAAATCACCCAGGATAAGCAATTTACCTTCATACATCAGATCCAACGTCAGGAGGAGGTCCAAGAAATGTTCAAAGTCATTATTGTTAATATGTGGTGGAATGTAAACCAAAATAATATACAACACTGAAAACTTGGCTTTGAGCTTGCATCCCACAACGTCAATAGCCGGCACTGAATTCTTCAAAATATCCAAGTTCAGATGCACAGGATTCAGGTCACACCTCACCCCCATCAGCACGCCACCTCCTCTAGACACCCCCATCAATTCAAACTCACGATCGGACCGGAAAATCGCATACTCTGCAGTAAAAAGTTCGGAACTGAGGATATCTGGTTTGAGCCATGATTCCGTGACTGCTATGATATCCATACCACTGGTCGAAACTGCATTAAAGAAGGAATGAGTTTTTGTATTCAAGCCCCTCACGTTTTGGTAATAGCATTGTATAAGATTAGTATTATTGCTGGTTGAAGATCTTAGTTTTTTGCGGTTATTATAGGATGTCCTCCAGTGAATCTTAGGACGAGATCAGTCTCACCATTCGCTCGGCGGTCACGTAATTGATTCTTCAAGCTATTTAACTCACTTAGTTGTGATGACGTTAGATCCGCCTCAATAAATGTTCTACGGGAGTCTTTAGCTTTGGTTCTATTCCTAAGGACCTTGGAGACATCGTGAGGATTGCTCAGCACTATTTTTAAAGGCTTCAATCCGTTTTTATTGGGCTTTCCAAGCTTGATTACATTGTTGACATTAATATCTTGACCACATAATTCAGACAAAAAGTTAGACACCTGGGTAACTTCATTCTCGTCAGCCGTAGCGTTGAAGTTAAACAACATAATATTGTTTCCACGTCTTTGCCTTTCCGCCAGCTCAGACAATATATCCTGGTTCGGAGAGTTTGAAGGCACAGATGATGAGTGGTTAGTGGATGTGGGAGTTTCAGATGCTTTTTTAAACTCGGTCATCATATCCTTCATACGTTCCTCAAGATTTACTATTCTTTTCTGCAAAACTGGGATCAGTCGTAGACCTTCCTGACAGGCGTCGCAGAAATATTTCAAGCTTCTTTTGTTTTAAAGTTCAATAACTCGGATTTCAGATGGGGTTAGATCCGAGCAGGTGTAATGAAACTTGAGTCTGCACCCATCGCAGGGTACGTATTTTTCACTTTCGTTGAATAAAACATCACATTTGAAGCACGAAGACATTGTGGTCACGAACGGGTTATTAATCGAAGAATAAAATCAAATAATACTCAGATATCTAGCCCCCTACTCAGTTCAGGGTCACAGACATCTGCAAATCAAAGTTCCAGTTTATTGTACAATAATAGCGTTAAGCTACAAAAACTCTAAAGGTGCGAAAAGTACTCGAATATCTACTATAGCTGATAACGCCACCATCAATGTACTTGGAATGTTTACGTTGAGCTATTTTTTGTGCATACCTGCTATTGTTCTCAATGAAAATTACGATAGCTGGCTAGGTTCACGGAAAACCGTGTTGCTGTTTTCACTAATATGCAGCCCACAATGTTTGAATTATTTTGACATAAAACACAACTATACTGATCATAAACGGCACTGGAAAAATCGAATATAAACGCAGCGATTTGAAATCACGACGGGCGAGGCGTAAATATGAGTCGTGTTGGCAGGGAGTGCATACAAAATAATTTTATTTTGTTCGCAAAATCGATTGAGTGGCAAATTTATATGCGATTTATGACCATCAATAAATAGGATTATTGGCTTTTTGATTTTATTGTCATCAAGCCATTGATTGAAGTCATTCGCAACATACTCGTAAAAAACGTCACTCTTCATCCAGCCAGAATCTGACTTGCCTAGGATCCAACTTTCTGGCATGTTGTCAATGAGGGCCTTAGGAGGTCTGACATAAGGAAACACCACCAAAGGGGGAGAAATATCACCTTTAGCATTGAACGTGATCAAGACTGTCAATGTTTCCTTTTCATTGCCCAATTTTGTTGAGTAGACATTCTTATAACCACGAGGAGCCAGCACTTCACCAGTTTTGGGGCAAAGAGAAAACCCTGATTCGTCACCATTATATATTCGACTAGGGTCTGTTATCACATCTTCAATATCATTTTCTCGAAGGAAATTATGCAAGTCATCAAACCAGGATCTTATATATTCTTCGGTAATCGAAGCTCTTGCTTTGTTAATACTTTCAGCTTCCCGTATGCTTATTTCAGGATTTCTCTTCAAGAAATTTCTATACCATCTTTCACCAGGTTCTTTGTTTAAAAATTCATCGATTTTGTCATTTTCTGTGGCAATTTTCTTAACGGTATCCATCAATTCCATTTTTTTGATAGGAAAACCACTTTTAGCCAAATCCAAAACCCACTTTGAAATTCTTCTTTCACCTTCCACTGTCATTATTGGTTTTGGTCCAGTTTTTTGGAGCACATCAGATGATTTTCCCGAGATTCTGTCCTGGATGGTACTTTTCGGGACACCAAAATCTTTCGCTGCCGTTCTTATCGAGATCCCCTGTTCCCTAATTGCTTGTAGAGCCAGGTTGAGGTTTTCCTGAGAATAGGAAAATAGTTTCCTTTGAGTTTTTGGTCGATTTTTGACGTGACGACTTTTTTCCTTTCCTTTATTCTTCGAAGGTGCCATCTGTAAAAAAATATACTGTTTAATTGCAGCTGAGCTGAATCTATGAAAAAGTACCGCTAATTTGCCTCATTTTACAAATGCTACAATTTTTTAATCAAATGAAGAAGACTTCTTCCATATAAACAATGTTAAATGTCCGAGAACTAGTCGACCTAACCTGTTCTCGGACACCCTTTCAAGGGTTTCAAATTTGGCGCCTGCTGGCATTTACGTGTCCGAAATCCGGTCCCCAGCATTCAAATACACTCGCCTGACGTCTATCAAGAGAGGAAGTAGATTCAACAACAAGTAAGATAGAAAGGAATGGATATATGTTCCGCGCATTGGACCGGTTGTCGGACAGGGTGTCCGAGAAAGGGATGTCAATGAACTATGGGACCGGTTATCCGTACAGTTGATAAAAACTACAAAACAAAACATTTGTCAATTTTTCAAGACTAGAATTATTTTATATTTTGAAATCTTGAAAGTTTCCTTGTTGCTTTTAATGGTCTTCTTGAAATACATCTCCAGTGCCGTCCTATAACCTCTAACCATGGCTTGGGTCACATTTATGACTTCAAATTTTTTTGAGGTATTGGAAACCATTGAAAGCCATTCTTCTGGGATAAAAACGTATTCCTTTTTGCGCTTCTGTATTTCAATTTGCCCGAAACACCTATCGCAAGGCAAAAATGAGTGGCCTCTCTCAGGGAAACAATGAATGATTTTGTTAAACCTGCCAGAGGCCGCAAGTAGTGATAAAAACCTGACCAAAACAAATTTTTTATTTTGGCCGGCACAGTTATCGCTAAATAAGTAGAGTACTTTGACCTCGGGTGGAATTTTTGAATCTATATAATGTTTTAAAAACGATACAGTTTCATTGGCTCCTTTTTTTGCTGTCATTTCATCATACATGTACATGCTGGATTTTTCAGTAGTTAATGAATAAAAGCACTGATTAAAAACACAAATCTGTCGAGAGTAGAAAATATCTCCAACAGGCAAAACTGGTACAGGCATATTTTGCTGAAAGTCAAAACAGATTCCTTCAATGCTAGTATCGTTTTTGCATAAAACACCTAGTTCCTTTAGTTTCTTGTAAAACTGTTCGGCCTTTGCAAGATGAACTTTATGCTCTGACTCCAGTTCTATTTTTTTTGCAGCATCCTTCTCAGCTTCAATTTTGACTTTTAGTAAGTCACACTTTGAACAGGTGTCTGATCTTGGCTTTCCGAATGAGTAGTTAAAATGAGTGCAAAAAATTTTGTTGTAAAACTCATACGTAATATTTGGTCGGACTTTTTAATTTTTTTTTAATTTTTCAAGAACTTCTGGTTCGTACTCTTGCAGGAAAAGTGAATGCATCTTTTTTACTGTTAATTCTGAGCTTAAATATTTTTTGGTACTTCTATTTCTCGAATAGTGGGACTCTCTGGTAGGAAACTCTTTAATGTGCTCTTTAATTTTATTTATTTCCTCTTCGCCCTTTTTTCCTATTCTTGATCCCATTGATTTTCCTCTTTTATCAAGTGGTGGTGTATCACAAGTTAGTTTATGGTTTGCAAGTCGATTGACTCTGCCTTTTTTAATGCCATGGAGCCCACAAAAGGCGCCTTTGCAGACAAAAATATCACGATCATTTGAACTTATCTAAAACAAAATTCAAATGGAATATTAGTTAGTTATAAAAATAAAAACTGCTTTAATACCTACTTTATAACGGAATGTTGTTCTTCTGAATTTAGTTGAGGGTCCTGGCTGATCAACATTAGCATTAATATTGATTTTGCGTCGTCTACAAAGCTTATTATTTAAGTCCCTGCTATACACTTAAAATACTTGTAACCATACCTTTCTACTCTAGACTTAGAGATAAGCCCAAACAAGTAGGCGTCCTGAACATTTTTATCCTTAAGGTTATTAAAGTCCTGAACTAGTTTTTCTCTAGAATGTTGTGAAAAATTCTCCGTACACCTCTTGACACACGAACAACCATTACTGCTGCGAGCTGGAGCCAGTTTATTACTGGTAGAAACATATTCCAATCCGCTGTTTCTGCATAACTTCCTTTTGTTCTGTTTCCAGGTTTCTTGCTTTTTAACGTTTTTTGGGTTTTTCAACACTTACACTTACGTCTGAATCACTACTACTTTCTGTATGGAGGAAGTCAGGGCCCCTAACACTATCGTCAGAATTTATTTCGTCCATTTTGCACGGTAGTAACAAAAATTCCACGGACACGATGTAACGTGCGACTCAACAAACGATGAAAACAAGAAAGTGCTGAGTATGATAACTGGATATGTGTGGTTCTTGCCTCTGTCACGCGTTCGCTTTTGGGCGCGTTGAGTATGATAACTGGATATGTGTGGTTCTTGTCTAGTTTTCACGCCCAACGTAATAATATTTTTAAAATCGGGCAACTACTGTCGCCATCTATTATCAAAACAAAGAACGTGACATGTACAGTTCTTATACTCAACGATAGAACATATTTTTCTGCATAAAATTCTGTAGAAAAGTGGTTTTCACTAAAAATGGTCCTTAGCCACTTATCATTCTCGGATCTTCAATTGCAAATAAACATGTTCTCAACTCAACCATATCATGAAAGTACCAGAAAATTGGATACAAAATATTTTACTTACTATTTCGTTCTTGGTTTCCCACTAGTAATTTTGTAAACTAACACTTTATGACAGCGTGACCGAAAAGGTTGATCTATTTCTGATTTTTCCTGACTTGGCCTTAACGCCTAAAGAGGGCGTTTTCATACGTGGTGGGAGGAAAGTAATGTTTGGAGGTAATGGCTTGCTCAAGAAAGAATTTTTGATAAAATTTTACTATTTCTCGTGTGTTTTGTCGCAAGATGTCCGACAACGGGTAGTGTCCGGCTAACAAGTACTTCTACCCTATGAATGAAGTCAAAACTACTTCAGGGGCCCTATTTTTGATTCAGGCGAAGTGAGAATTTATGGAAATATCAATGAAAATCAAAAAAGTTATTCTTATTTTATCTATTAAGGTGTTGCAGATTGTAAAAAAGGTACAAATTGGGTCAGTAGTAGGGTGCAATTGATGATCTAGTAAACAAATCACAAGAAATATACATACAGGGTGTAACAAATTCGAGTACATACCTATTATCATTATTATAAAATGATATTATATAGCTATAGCATTGGTAATGATAACTCGTTAACCATACGGGATACAACATCGGTTAAATGTAGGCAAAGTTGAGCAATTTGAATATCAAAAAAGTGCCGCTTAGGAAATTGCAGTAATATTCCGGAGATATCCGGCAATAACCTATTTTTTCTTAATTCTTCTGTATTTTTTCCTGAATTTATTTGAAAAGATATGTAATTAAAAACGAATAACAGATTTTCATGGGCTGTAACTCAGAAAAAAATAATTTCACGAATGATGGCTAAGGACTAAGGAGGCTCCCCTCAAGGATCGTCTGGGGTGCGTTGTCCGTTCACAAAAATCGTCGGGCGATCGCACGGCGATGCTCTGACCTTTCCCGGCTGTTCACAATTTTCGCCGAGTAACATTCAAACTCATTCACAATTCGGGTAAATATTCTCCGGGCGATCAACTTTTCAACCCACTTTTTAGCTGGTGAAGATTTGTCGCGCCTGCGTTGTGTGTACAAACAAATTGACATGTGTGATCCTAACCGAAAACTAAAAAAAAACAGACCACTCGCCTGATCGTTGATACATTAGGGCTGGTTATAATTTGATTAAAAAATGAATATTATGTCGTTAGAATCGCACAATCTTATGATTCTTATGATAATTATTTAAGCTGTGCCACTACCATTCATTGTACAATAGGATAGGTATTTGTCTGTTTTTCCCCAAATTGTGTATAATATGTACTGGATAAATATGTTCAAAGAGAAAGAGGTTTGAATCTAGCTCCGTCCGAGACCAGTGCTGTGTCATAAAATTTTTATTCTTGTGGCTCCATCAAATACGTAAATACGAATTATTATTAGGTATTTGCGACTCTGTTGAGAAATAGAGTGCTTTTATTTTATGAATATTTGAGTTTACAACATTCGTTTTAATATGGTCTACCCAGTCAGCCGAATATTGATTTTCTGATGGCATTTCTTGGTTTGGTTGATCCGGTTTTCATGCTTAAAATAGAACAAATTCTAGAGTTTTTGTTTTCGAAGGCGAATGCAAGTAGGTTTCGCAGGTACTTTTTACTTTTTGATTTAGTCTTTCCACGGATTCTGAACTTTCGACAGATTCAAATTGATACGGACTTCATACTTGTCTGAGTATATAGATTTTTGATTTTGCTTTTCCGAGTTTGTTCTTGTGCGTGCCATAAATAATCATTATCATTATGGTTTTCTGGAGACCTTGGGAAAATGCTTGCGATAATTTGCTTGAAGAACCCGTGGGCGAAGATATTTCTCACAAAGATTTGGAGGAGCAGACGCAAAGGGCCATAATAAATACCTATAATTGTCTTTAAAACGAGAATTATGATTCCTCAACTAGTCAAATTGTGGACAGAATTTGTGTTTTGACGAAGATTAGTCGTTCAAGTATCTATAGGATTATAACAAATTGAGATGTTATTAATCATTCCCTGAGGCGGAAGAGGATTATAGGACAGAAACTTCCTAAGGTTGATGCAGTTTTACAAGAAGATATTCGCCGAATCATTTACGGGTTTTATAAGGGGAATTTGGTACCGACGCCGACGCGACGTTAGACATGATCCGAGAGAAACTACGGAAATTCGATCCCAAATGAAGAGTACAAAATTACAATTCATTAGATACTTTGAATCACCTTGTTAATATGTGTGGTTCTCGGTACAAGAAATTGGACAAGAGAATGGTCATAATGGAATCGGCGAGTATTGTTCAACAGCGAAAAGAGTTTTTGCGTAAAGTTCGAGATTTTAGAGCCGAACAAAGAAATTTGATCCACCTGGACGAAAACGAAACTTGGTTTGATACACAGGATATAGTACAGTATGCATGGCTGGGTTGACGACAGTTAGAAATGTACATTTAACGCACCGTGTAACCGCGGAAAAAAAATAATCATTCTCCACGCAGGAAGTGAGAACGGATTCATTCCAAAGTGGACCTTTAATTCTTGTCACATATTTGTTTATCTGGTAAATGCCAGTATATTCCCTCTTCATTTATCCTGTTTTTTTTAAGTTTCTTTCTCTGGGCATGCAATAAAAATTTTGTTTTAAATGAAGCTATCTATCTACATGGTCGGACACGAAAAAGTCAAAAAACTTTACATCCAGGTTTTCTCAGGTCTTGGGTTATTAATCAAAAATAGATTGGACACGTCTATTTTTGTTTTTCGTGGGAGACATACTTCGAATTTTCATCCTTCATCTGTCAACCCCTAAGCGGAGGTGATAGCCACTTGAGTGATATGTGATAGCCACCCCCAGAATTTCAAATGGAAAGGGCGTCTATTTATTATTATTTCTTGTTATAATTGATTTATCATTTTTTAATATTTAATTGATTTTTTGTGGGTACCAGTGATCACTGCTCAGCTCACGTGTTAAAAGTAGGAGGTGAATAATATACAACAAGAATGTGTCCCCCAGAATACAAACATTGACGTCGTTCAGCGATTTCTACCTGAGAGAAGTATATTTTTCATTCATCTTCAATTTAGTGAATTTAATGGGTATTCTGGAAAATATTCATTTTTCATGAATACATGAATACATACCTACTCTGTATTCGAATATATTCCAAAGCGTGTATTCGAATACCATGTAATCGAATCCATTTTTGATTGCAGTATTCAGTATTCGTATTCGATTTTTCAATATTCGACCCAAGTATGGATTCAAAAACCGAATTTATAAAACATTGTCAATCGTCAACGAACGACTATGACTTGGACTCGTTTTACAAAGCGTACGCCGACCAAGCGTTTTTATGCTGTTCCAAGCATATATTTAATACACAGTTCCAAGTGACTTCGGAATCTTCGGATAGACTATTATAGCGTACTATAGTCTTAGTCTTAAGATGGCAACGCAAACCGCAAACGTTTGCACTGTTTACAGAGATTATTGGGTATTCTCGCTTCAACCAGTTCCTCAAAGAATCTTGTGACTAGTAGCAGGTTGTCTCTGCTAGTAGACTAGTTCTCTCGACAATGGCGCACGATACCGGCTATTCCAGCGGAGCATCCAGTGTTGACAACGTTTTTGAACGCGTTTTCGAGGCAGTTCTAGGCTGTGTTGCCAACCCTACCGATTTAAAGGTAGATCTACCATTTTCCAAAAAAGTCTACCGATCTACCGACGAGACCGTGATGCCGCCATTTTTTTCAACTGAGTCAAATTCTCATTATTTAAATAATAATTCCAACTTACAAATGAAATGTTCACTTCTTTCTTGATATCGAGACATACTATTACAGTATCGAAAATATAGGGTGACAGACTGACAGATAACGAGATGACACCCATCCTAGATTTGCTAACACATCAGCGAGCACATCAGTCAGGATTCTTCGCACTCAAATTGTTCGCGTACATACCATGTTATTCTAATATAGGTACCCTACACTGTGGGCCAAATTAATTTAGAACCTAGTTTGATCCTTAGTAACTTTTTTGTTTGTTTATGGATTTAGATGAATTTTGGATATGATATTGGTCAATATGTTCTGGATGTTCCTCCAAAATTGCGTTTTCGAATTTTGGACAGGACCGGACTTACGACGTTTTTATAAAATCGGTGCATTTAAGCTCGTTGCAAAAACGAACTGCGCTACGTACAGACCAACTGATATATTTTTTGAGAAGGAAATTAGTGAGAAAAGGTATCCTGATAATATCAATATTTTAGAACCATAGCCTAAAAAACTATGATTTTTTCTATATGATGGTGCTTGTCGGCATTAAAACTATTTCACTTCGTTTTGATAAAAATTTCTTGAAATTCCATTGCAACGTGGATTGTTTGTTGAAAATTGTTAACATTTTTGAGATTCAATAGTTTGCCTGTTTGATTTTTAATACGTAGACTATCTATGAAAGATAAAATCTCGATCAAACGATTAATGGAAAAGAACATTTATGCACGGCAATGTTGCGGCCCCTTTCAAATTATCGAGTGAAATTAAACAAAGTTTAAAAACGAAAAAAAAAAAAAATTGGGTATTATTTGTTTTCCAAATTAAAAAATCTAAAATGTGAAAAAATCGACAAATCTCTAACAAAATTGGCGACGTACAACAATAAAGCTGAGAAAGCTTGTTTCGTTGATAACTTGATACCTTAGATTAAGCAGGATTTATAGATTCGGTCAGACGTAAGGCGTATGCCGTAACGTAAGCCGCAACGAGAATAGCGGCGTTGATTTTCAGGTGTCGATTTATAGTATACGGTACACGTAAGGCGTAAGGTTCGCGCTCCCGTATTGCGTTATTCGAGTATCAAAATATCAATCAGCCGGAATCAGCATAACCTCAATTACTTTTGTTTTGCTATTGTGTTAAAGTATATTATGGAATTATGGTGTGTATTCTGAATGTCCATGTGCTTACCGGTAATTTCGAGAAGAGTTGAAATGCTTTCCCAAGCATTGCACTTTTTATTATTGTCTTTGACGTCCTTCGAACTCTTACCATCATGAAGTGGGCACTGCTGAATCAACTAAATCAAAGATCATTCTTTTGAGTAATCCATTGTCCATTTCAGTCATTTCACTGATAATTTCCACAAATACACAACACAAGATCTCACGAAAAGGGTTGGAATCATAATGAATATACAATATACATAGCTCAAATTTCGAATAATATGCTTTTTATCGGAAATATACCCAGGGAAATTCCAAATGCCAGGTAGTAATTATTACGAGCACAAAATTCAGGTGAACAAAACAAAGGGGATGTTCCGGGCAAAACAGAATGTTGTCCATAGAGAAAAGAAAAAAAAAGAGTAGTTGATTCTGGATTGACAGTTGGAACCGTATGACGTCACAGTGATACTAGCGCCACCGGTGACTACAGGACGATCTATTTGATTTGGCGGGCTATTTAACTTATATCAGTATTCTTTATTTCCACAGTATGTCCGCTGATGCGATCAACAAGAAGGAAAATGGACCAAAAATTGATAGGAAAAAAGCCATTTTTCATAAAAAAGTTTTCTTGTTGAAAAAATAAGAACTACGATTAGAAAATTGATTCTTATTATACAGGGCAAATCAAAAATGCCAAAACATGAATTTGAACAATTCATTTTTTGGTGTTTTACCGTGAAAGTGAAACGATTAATAAAAATCTTGCTCCCATCTAAGTCCCAACTCTGATATATTAAAATGGATAAAAATTAACATTTTTTGTAAGTCCGCGTTTTACTACTTTCATAATAATACTATGACTTCCATCCATACCTGTACAAAACTCATAATATGAAAGTAGTGAAATGCGAGATAGCAAATATATTTAATTTTTTTTTAGGAATGAATTTTCATATGTTTGAATTCTTGGTCCATTTGTTCTCTTGTTAAGCACATCCGTGGATATACTGTATACAGGGTGTCTGAACAACTTGCGGTTTATTCCAACGGCATGGGGAATCAAAGTTTTGGGCAAAAACTTGAAATTAATTGATCTCTCTTTGGTGATATTTTCTACGTACTTACAGTTGATAAAGCTCCATATTCTGCGTCACAAACTTGATTTTCGGATGCGCCATTTTTAGAAAAAATGGTAAAAACCTCGGAAAATACGAAAAGAATGAATGTTATTAACTGAGTGCAATTTTTTTTATTTTCCTACAAAGAAACCGTGCATGACAAAAAAAAATGTTGCAAATGGATGTTGGAACTCAAAACCAAATTTCATTTGAAAGAAAACCATCTCGGTACATTAAAAATTGCAGTAAATTTAACACTTGAAATAGGAAAAAGGATCTAAAGGCGCTTATACTTTCAAAATAAAGAAAAGGCTAGGAACAGAAACAAACTTTCGAAAATCAAATATAACTTTATTGAAGCTCACAACGTGGATCTTTATAGAACAAAATCATAATATATTTCCAGCCACAAAACAAAATAGGTTGATAATGAGATAATGTCAAACATTAACATAATAAGTAGGTAGATAATGTTCTTTGCAGAAAAATCATAATAAATAAATTCTATTTCTATTTTAATGATGAACTGACATTATTTCAAAATCACACTATATTACGTATCTATTATCAAATAACAGTCAACTTGGTTAACAAAACCAAGACATTAGACAACTTCGAACTGAATTTTAAAACAAAACCAAATAGTCTCTTTGTTTAACACATCACAGCTTAAATAACAATAGGTATTCGAGTTCTATATAAAAATAATAATATTATATTTAACCTCTTCAATTCTACTTTTGCATAATAAGGACTTTGAAAAAATTGTCAAAAGTTACAGAAATACAAATATATGGACCCCTGAAAGTAAGTATTTGGATGAATTAAAGCAAGAACTCATTCAATCTTTAGAAGTCAGTCTTGAAATTCTTTGGTGAATTACTATCACAATAACATATCATTGTCTTTGGTTAAGTACTTAAAACTATAATAATAATACTACCAACATTTTTCTTTGGAATAAATTGCAGCAATGGTACGTTACATCTAAAAGATTAAGTTGAACTACTCGAAATCCTGATGATTAAATTGGAATCAAAAACAGTTCATATTTTAGGAAAAAGGTAAAACAAATTTTAGTCAAACAAAAACGTTATTTGTGTCGAAAGTAGTTCAATTTCTTTTTGTTGTATTTTGCACCACTGATTTCATGTTGCTTATCTCTATACAAATCATCACAATATTTTCTTATAACTAAACTTGTACTATACGAAATAAAATCTTGTATGACATCGTCCAAATGTTGTTTGCATGAGAACCAATCAAAGTTGAGATATTGTTTAACATATACCACCATTTTTTTGGAAAGATGTGAGACATTTCCAAAATTTGGTAAAAGAAACATCATTTTGTCATAAATAGTTCTAAGTAGAGATGATATATCTTCAGTTACATATGTTAATCTGTTTTTGTTATCAGTATGTTCCCTAAACATTGTGTATGTGTGACAAGGTGCAATGAGGCCTGTCTTTAAGTTTTTTTTACATTCCTCACAGTTCATATCTCTAGTTTTTTTCACAAGAAATCCTGCCACGTATGCAATAATTTGTGTCATATTCATCAGTTTTCTGAGAGACTTCTGTAGGGAGTTCAAGATTCATGAATTCACTGTCAGTGATAATATCAAGATGAATATAATCTAGGTTGGTATCTTCTGATAGGAATGATTGTAGATTATCCAATATGGAACTGTTGTCTTTTTCACAGTTCCTGCCGTAATTGTGAGCATCAACTAAATTATTGAGAACTGATGTCTTGAATGCACTTATAAACTGATAACAATTTGGATTTGTATTGGCAGCATTCAAACTTCGAATTTGGGCAAACAAATTCTCCAGCGGATCTTGGTTCAATGATCTCGTCCTAAGAAATTTAAAACCCATTTTTTCACATTCCTCAAACAACAGTAGCTTTAATTGTTGTGATCCAACCAGATTTAAATGGAATTTGTTTTTTTTTAAGAAAACCATCTGTGGATAAAAACTCCCAACTATTTATTTTAGGAAATAATTTATACCAGAATATTCGGTGGGGTGATTTTCGCGAAATACATCTTCTGTATGGTTTTCCGAGTTCGGGTTTTGGGCTTCTACCATTGAAAGTGTCAAAAAGACAATCTATATCGTGTATGAATTCAGCAGTTTGCAGTGCTTCTACCGGCAATTTGTCATCTCCTAAGTTTGTGCTAATCATGCTCTCCATTGCTGCAGCCATCGTGTTGCTGAAAATGCGAGCTGCTACACATACCTTCATTTTCAGTTGATTTCTTCGCTGAAGCGTCAAATACGATTCTCTAATTTATCGTAATCCTTTAAATCTCTTCAGTTTGTCTATCATGAAACATTTTTTTATGTGAGAAAATTTGGCTACTTGACCTTGGCCAAAGCGAATGTTATACTTGAAAAATGCATTCCTTGTTGATTTTAAAAGATGAGAGGGATCGTAAATGGTAAAAATTGTTTGCCCATTCACAAGGAAGAACTGCCCAGGTCTAGCAATTGACTTGTCATTAGATAATTGCCTCAATGCAGCTCGATTGGAAGAGCCTTGGTCACATATAGTCGCAAGTACTCTCAGGCCTGTGTTTTGCAAAGAGGCTATTATACTTTTTATCAAATAAATAAGGTCATTTGTACTAACTGTATCCCTGGTAAAATAGTATGCTAACGGCTGCTTCCACTTCTTTCGTAAGCCAGAAATCATGAACACCAAAGCATGGTTAGCATATTCGTTTTTTCTTCCAAGTTCTCCAAGATCTACATATCCTACAATTTTATCATGTCCTTTATCGAACACAAGTTGTTCTGCTTAAGCAATTTCATCAAAAATCAGGGAGCAAATTCTATTTTGAAGCAACATTGAATTTACCCTTTTGGACAATTTTTTTAAAAGTTGTTCATTAACACCAGGTTCAAAAGGAACATTTTTCAAAATCGCTTGTAAAGTGCTTTTAGATGGTAAAGGAATACATTTTTTTAATAAATTATAGCATTTAGGACCCTTCTTATAAAGACCCTTCTTATAAAGAGATGTCCAAGTTGGTCTTTTCGCATTTGAATTTCTTAGAACAGTTCTTAGAAAAGAGACACCAGCAGGATCAAAATTGGCTTTCAATTCCTCAAATATCTTTGATTTAGACAAAATAAAAGCTTGTTTAACTTTTTTCTTCGAATTAAGCAAATTCTTTTTTAATTTTGAAATTGTACGACGTTGAGATCTGTTACGATCATAGAGTTTTCATTTTCTTGGTGATAAATTGGCAATTCTAGTTTCATTAATGGATGATAAAACTGATTTGTGTATATTTGTTCTATGAAATGGAGAGTCATCAGACTGTAGCCTTTTGAAATCTTCAAGATCTAATTTATGGTTGAGTTGATATGTTGATGTTTCCTGTTCTCTTATAAGAGTGTCCTTTCGTAAAATAGATGTTCCCAAATCAAGATCATTGATGATTGATTTACTGGAATCTTCTGGAGGAGCAAAGAAAGGTTCCAACCTTATATCACTGATGGGTATAGCGAATTTAGTTAATCTTCTGTTTTTTGTGTCACAAAAATATTTATTCTCAAAATGGTTTTCACACAAGTATAATCTACTTTCTGTCACAGTTAAATTCATGATCTAAAACCATTTGATTCTCCTGTTGAAGTCTTTTTCTGGAAACCGAAAAAAAATTTACTTTTGTATTCCATATCAACAATATTTGTGTAATTAGCACTCTGACAATTTTGAGCACAACAACGATATGTCAGTTTTCCTTTGTTTGGCTTGGACATTGTTGAACCTTGTCACACATACACATATATTTATCGATTATCTATGCATGTGAGCAGTAATATACATAACAAGTAGGTAAAAAATACATAAACATGTCAACACAATCTGATTCTTCAAATAACTGGTTTATCAAGTCACATACCCATCTAAAATGGCGATTCATCTATACCAAAAATCGAATACAAGGCAACATTTCTCCACAATCCACAAGTTTAGTAATAATAAGCAGCTAATAAGTTGCCGTCAAATTCTGTGTTGAAGTTACTCTGAAAATAAGAAAAGCAGGATGGGTATACGGTACGTTAACCAATACTTAGGTAATGTTATAAGTCGTAAAAAAAGAACCAACTAAACCTACCTTGGTTCCTAGCAAGACATCTTTCTCTAGTCCTCTCTGCAGTAAATTCAGAAACTTGATTCAATGAGATCCATAAGTGTCCAGATATTTTCTTGTATACAATCAGACACTTTCTCAAGTGGTTTCTGAAATAGTACAAGCATATTATATCACAAATTCATAAATACATTACAGACATTAGTGTCACCCTTGAAGGCCGAACCATATGGGATTTTTTCTGCATCAGTAGTAATCGAGGTAGATAGCTAGGTTATTTTTTTTTCAGAACTAGGGGGCTCTCAATAGTAGGTATGTCAATACAGGGTGTTTTGCAGAGGGTTAGCCAAATTTGTTGGGGTATAGATAGATAGACACATTTTGAACATACTTTATTTGAAACTTGTGCTCTAAAACGTCGAAAATAATGCATAGTAAATTTGCTCTAAATAGATATAATAAAAGGCCTGTTCGTAGAACAATCACAAACCAGTCAAAGCCAATCAGCATTCAGCATTTGCAGTTTTCAAACTATTTCTGATTATTCTGACCAATCGATTAAGCGCTGACCGATTTGGGATTGTTCTACGAACAGACATATTATCCTAAATTATTTATTGTTGTAACGTCTCAATTTCGTCCGCCAAAAAATGAAGATTATTGTACAGTTAATTATAGCCAGGTTATAAGAAATCAAGTACTTTTAATCGGGTTTATTAAATAATAGTTCACAAGGGAAGTGTAAGAAATAATGTCCATATTCACATCACGAGAATTTATGCAATACAATGGTTTTATTTGGTAAGGTCTATTTATGGTCTGTTTTCATAGGTTATTTTAGTAGTAAATTCTGGGTTGGAAACCATCCTAGAGCTTCAAATCACGTAGAGGAGTCCTGGTTCGTCACTTCATCATGGGTTTTCTGAAACCAATAAAGTTAAGTGTATTCGTTTGCAGCATTTCCAGCTCAGTAAATTGGTAAACAGTAAAGTGAGGTTATTTAGTCTTGATATAATGAGATCACATTGATAACTCACCGATGTAGCACAGCGAATGTCTTTTTCCGCACTTTCCACGTTCACAGCACTTTTTGTCCCCTTTTCATGCGAAATCATAAACATCTGTATTTTCAGATCAATTGTATCGATTTTCGTATCGGACGGCAAACGTCATAATTCGAAATCGCTGTTGGTCCATCATAACCTTGATGGAGGCTGGCAGGGTTGCCGTTGTGACGAATTTGTTAGTGTTGCTAGGAAGTTTTACATGATTAAAGATTATGTTTTTCATGCATTCATGGGCCAATTGCAGTGCTATGCTCCCAGTTCTCACCCCTTGTTCATTCAGTGTTCTTCTAATTCCTTTTATAGATTTTTCAAATTGTTTCACCACTTTATGGATTCTGTCGTTAGGACAAAATATGACAACCTACACTGCGCGAATATTTCTTCTCCTGTGACTGGTTCCGGATTTGCGTAGAACACGGGTTGAGTGGCCAATGTTGCCATTTGTTCACTGAGCCGTTGCAGCGAATGGTTTTTATGTATGAGTTTCTTCCATTAGAGTGCCCGAATTTCTTGACCATTTTGGTACATGTTGAAGTGTGGGTTCCCCTCTCTGATTTCGCAAAACCTAGATAAAGAAGGACTTACCCGGGTATTGATGCTATGGATAAGGATGGATTGATTTCTTCTCCGATTCAAGTATTGTCGTTCTGGAACTTCTATTTTTCCTTTCGGCCATTTTTCAACCAGAGTATCCTGGAGAAAAACGTGTTAGTTGTCGTGATTTCCATCGCTCTTTATTTGCTCTCAATTACTGAAACTTGGATAAGTTTGGTTCTCCTAGTGAGGAAAAAGGTGCAATAAAGGCTCAGTGGTAAATTGACTGTGATTCGTTGGCTCAATGGCTCGATGATTGAGGATTTTGGATAGTCTACCACGCCATCGTTGTATGGGATCAATTTGGAGTCACGCAACTAGAACTTCTTGAAACCCGCCCAACATCAAAAGGTATGTCGGCTTATTGGCCTGGTTTATATGTGGAAGTTTCCTTGGTTTGTTTTGGCGTTTAGAAGCCCTAACGGGTGTTCTTTATTCTTTTAGGGTTTTTCCGGGATTTTCTTCCCTTTTATCACTTTCTCCTGTCTTCCTTGCCGTTGCATTGGAATTCTTCCGTCCTGTTGTATACCAACCGGCTACGTACCTCGAACTTTTCCAAGGCTGGATTGGACGTGGACCTGTCTGGACAGTTTGGATTGCTACGACCCTGAATGACAGAGTTTCCGGAGATAGCTGACTGTTTGGTGGAACGGAAGTTTACTTACGACACGCAAGTTTAACCAAAATCATTATTATTTATTATTTATCATTAATCAAATTAATCAAACTTCAATTACATTTTTATTCAAGTTGGGTAATTATAACCCAATAATCTTTTATTTGGCCATTTTAATCATCAAACTCTTCCAATCTTTCTCTTTATAAAACAAAATGTGTGACATTTCATTTTTTGTGTGTATATTTTGATACTGCTACCTATATTATTCGGTTGAATAATGCGGGCCAGTGGCTGCATATAAGCCTGGCATTGCTCATATTTATTGCGAATTATTTACTGAGTTGTGCGCCGGTGTAAATGAAAACATGATCATGGTTTTATAGCGGCATTATAGTAAAGTAAGTGGGTGAATAAATTAAGGGATGGTTAAGGTACTGTTCAATTCAACCTTAAGTCTATTTTGAGGTTTCTAAATAATTGGTTTTCTGTAACAATTATTTACACGGAAGATTAATAGAAAAATATTCGGGTATAAATGGTTCTTTCAATTACCAAACATTCTTCGAATTATGGACGTCATACATTAGACCAGATATTACACTTCGTGGTTAGTAAGTCTGGGAAAACTCTTCGAGCATTGGGAAAAAAATAGGAAAATTGAACCACGTGGCGCTCTCTTATAAACCTTTAGGACCCTACCCCGTCTCCACTGTAGAAAAGCTGGCGGCCCTATTTATTTTCTAAATTTCCTGGCAGTACTTAGTTCGAGGGAGCCAACGAGGAAGGTATAATTGGTTGGTAATTTTACTAGATTCTAGTTTGAAATTTAAAAAGCGTCACATTGTCTTTAAAACATTCAAAAACATGGAAATAATATGTTCAACGAATAAGAGTAATAAATTGAGAATGTTTAATTTAGGTTTTATTACATTTGTATGTAATAAATTAAAACCTTAAGAAAACGTGATGAAAATCAAGGCTATTCTTCAATTGTTTTATTTTTTATTTTGAGAACTCACACGACTTTTTATAAAAGTTCTTGATTTGCGCCCTACTTTTAAGAAAATCATCCATAAACATGAAATTTGTATAAACTAAATAATAAACAAAATAACATGCGAACTTGAACGGTGACACTGTATGTTGTATGAATCGATTAGGATTAATTTTAAGACTACACTATTTAGAATCTGAGGATTAAACCATATTGAAATACATCAACTTATTTCAAGGTTGGAATTAGATTTTAATGATGTTCGAAATAGGTACGTTTTTGTAGCTTTCAACAATAGATAGGGTCAGGGGAAAATACTCAAGATGAATAATTAATCTCTGAGGATGAAAAAAATTTACTCAGATTTATATCATGTCTAAAGAAAAATCATGAATCTCATAATTATACCTTGAAATAAGCCGAGGATAACAATAATAATAGGGTTATGCTTACCTCCTGCACATTCCACACGTCGTTTTAATGTTATTTATGCAAATAATCAGTTTGTCTTAAGCTGGTTAATGGCACTTTTTCGTCACTTTGTTCTATCACAGGTCACAGCCTCCCAGAAAGTCACAAAGAAACCGACATCAGTGATTACTGATTATTATTAACGCCCATAAAAATGGCAGTAAAATGCACTGTTTAATTAATGACAAATCAAAACGCAAATGATTGCAAATCGTCAAAGCAAACAACAGCACAAAATTCAAAATGGTGGATATTTGCATTGGTTGGAGGTCTGAATGTGAAATGTCTAGCTATTTTAGTAAATGATAAGCGTGTATTCTTCATCTCTTTCTGAAACAGAGGATTCTATTTCGTACCAGAAAGAGACGGACAATAAGGCCGGACGTCTTTGATTAAGTGAAGCGAAGTTCAAGATTTCACCACGATGCGCTTTGCGCTACAGGAATGCGCAGTAGACAGTGTTCTATTTTTCCCCATTTATCTGATAGTCTCCTTTTTTATATTGTCTCTGATGTTGTCAGTCTGTAATCTAGGATCGGTTATTGGACATAAGAAATGAAATGAACCATTTCCTTATGTCTTACGTTTTAGCGATACGTCGTTGCGTCAAGTAAGTATAAATGAAAATACGGTTGTTTGAATGTTGATATGATGCGGCTTACGTTACGGCATACGTCTTACCGGATCTATAAATCCAGCTTGATGGTAGTCTTATAGTGTTCTCGATTGGGAAAACAAGGGTTGCACTGGGTTTCACCTCGGGCAAAACCAGTTATGATGAAAATTTGCTCTAGAGCAATCCCAATCGAACATACATTTTGCGTCGAGTGCTATAATATTGCACGATAAAATTCCGATTGAATTGAGATTGGAATCATTAAACTTCTTGAAAAATCAATATTATGTTGTCTCTGCGTAGTGGCTGAAGTGACTCTGAAACCAAACTAATTAGAAGTCCATCTCTCATTGCCGACAAAATCTTGAGACCAATCAATAGTTTTGTATTATATTGATTATAGATACTAGGAACATTTTTTTTTTGAGAAATTAGGTATATGCACCAGACAGATCTTAAATCGAATTAATTGAGTTTAGTGGGTACTACTTTTCCATAACTCGTCAACGCCAGTATTTCCTTTTTTTGGCACTATACTTTATTCCGACGATAATAACTAGGTTACTCAAAATTTGTTTTTTCATGTCCACAGAATCACCTGCCACAACGGGTATATCGACCATTTTTCATTATTTTTTTTTCAATTTTGCCAGTGCACTGAAATTGCACTATACCAGCATGAGCTCAAAGACCTCGTGCCGAAAAATCTGCACTGAGTGCAAAACTCATTGACCCAGTTCTCCAATTGAAAATTGAACAAAGAAATTCGCTCGATTTCTACCAATCGAACATAAATATTGCCCGAGTATTATATATTATATCGGTCAATAACTTCGTAAGGGTTAATGATAGGAGAAAAACATTTGATACCTTTTTTGACGAGCACATATTTTTGTACATTTTGTATACCCATTAAAAAATTTGCCATAAAATCTACCCCTAACGGGATAAACATGAAAATAGACATTTTCACCCCTTTCCTGCCCCAAAAAGGGGTGACCCAGATAAAAAATTTGTATGATAAAAACGGATTCGTAATCAGCACCCCAAAACTCATAGGAAAAAGAAACAAAACTGTGTACGTGACCGTTTTCGATCATACGTACCTCCTTCCTGTGCTCCTATTCTTGAGAGTGAATAGAGAAAATTCTCACTAGACTTAGACTTAAGACTTCATGGAGAAACGTCAAGTCATAAAGTGCTCGCTAATTGAAATGAAATGATAAAATATTTGATTATAAACTTTATTTTCTCGATTAAAGAAGGTTTTTAATCATCAATTTAAAAATTATCATCACTGTCTGAGAGAAATGTTTTATGAGCTGAATGTGCAGTAAACCATGTATGAGATGAATCTGTAGGTCAATAATATACCAATTCAACAATCAAATTTTCTTCGTTTAGTTTAGTCAAGTTTAGTTTACTCAAATTCCTGCAACAATTATGTACAACAATTATTACAATATTATAAGGCACCTAACACTCACGGTTGCTCTTTAGTTACTTCTCTCAATTTTGAATGGAGCATTAAATAATATAATATTGTCTTTCTTGATAGATTTTCACTTTTTGACAGACGTTTTTAAAATTACCTGCGACTGGTTTAAAAATTATAGGTATCATTTCCTTGGAGGTATGTGAAGTATTTAAATAATTAAAGTACCTTATTGAAATGAGGGTCAAAATATCCTAATATGTAACATGACTGAGAATACTGACATGACAATAAAAATATAAACTATGCTAAATAAACTGATTGTCTTTGATCTCCACATTCCCGCCTCGTTCAGCACAACCGTTTGTAGCTGGACCTTCATTTTGCATTGATATTATGGCCAGTTTAACAGCTGGTCTTTCAAAAAACCCACTCGATGTCTGTACTTTGGCACTGCGAACTTGTCCATCTTGAGATTTCTTGACTTCTATTATTTTTCCCTTTGGCCAGTTGCATCGGGGTAAGTCTTTGTCACAAATAATAACAATATCCCCAATTTTTATAGGCTCCACTTGTTTAAGCCATTTAGGACGTGATAAAAGCTGCGGAATGTACTCAGACACAAAACGCTTCCAACATTTATTAGCAAACTGCTCCTTATACAAATAGTTTGATTTAAGGACTATGGGCGCATCGTCAAATGTTCCCATGGGCTTATCACCACTTGAGGTCCCAATCAAGAAATGATTCGGTGTCAATGCTTCTGACTCTTCTGAATCTAAAGGTAAATATGTAAGAGGTCTAGAATTGACTATATTTTCTGTGGCAATCAAACAACTTTGTAGTAATTGGTCGTTGGGATTTCTGGATGGTAATGCAGCATAAAGTGATATTTTAACTGCTTTCACAAGTCGTTCCCATACTCCGGCCATATGTGGTGACAGAGGTACGTTAAAATGGAAAGTCATCTCTGGGCTAAGAAAGGCTTGAGGAATTTTCGTGAAATCTACTTTCTTCAGTTCTTCCCTTAAAATTCTTTCTGTTGCGACAAAGTTGGTTCCACGGTCACAATAAATGTGTTGTGGTCGTCCTCTTCTATTCATGAAATTTTGAAAACAAAGTATGCAACTATCGGCGTCTAACTTGTACGCAACTTCCAAATGGATAGCTCTTGTGGTCATACATGTAAATAAAGCGCCCCATCTTTTTTCAAGTCTTCTTCCCATTGTAACATTTATTGGACCGAAATAATCTACACCGGTATATGTAAATGGTGCAGTAAAAGTGGCAAATCTACAAGATGTTTGACATCGATGTCTAACTTGATTTAGGATCCGTCTTAACTTCGGGATGTAGAATTTTTGTCTTATTTCATTAACAACAGTTTCGTGGTTTTGATGATGGTAGAGATTGTGATAATATTCTACTATGAGTATAGTCAGAGAACCGTTTCTAGGCAAAATAATTGGTCTTTTTGTATCAATGTCCAAAATATAAGCCGCATCGATTCTTCCACGAACCCGAAGTATTCCGTCTTCATCCAAATATGGTGATAACTTATACAAAATACTATGTTTGTGTACAGTTGGTTGAACTTTACCATCTCCATTGGACTTTTGTAAAGATCTTATTTCATCATGGAAGTATTCGGATTGAGTCATCTTTATCAAAAAGTTTCTTGACTTTAAAAGTTCCTGGGATGTTAGATGACTCGTATTTAGTTTTCCTTTTTTCTTCACTATAGATATGAATCTAAAAACATAAGCCATGGTATGCAAGAGGCGATTAAATTTACTGAAATTAGCTATGTTTATTAAAGGTTCAATTTTCAAGTCAACTTCTTGATGCTTCGAAATATATTCTGAAACTTTATCTGAGTTAGAAATGATTTGATCTGAGGGCCAAAATGATACGTCCTTATAGAGGAAATCTGGTCCCTTGAACCACCTATCAGTAATTTGCAAGGAAGGCTGGGTTTTCCACTTTGTGGCTTCATCAGCTACGTTCAGTTTTGTAGGAACATAACGCCAGTTACTAATTATAGAATTTTCTTGAATTTCAGCAACTCTGTAAGCAACATATTTGGTGAATTTCCTTGGTTCCTCCATCCTCAGCCAACTTAAAACGATAATAGAGGCAGACCAGTACACAATGTGAGTTATTTTAATTGAAAGATGTTGATGTATATGTTTGGCAAATCTTGCTCCCATGACAGCTGCATCAAGTTCCAAACGTGGTATTGTCTGAAGTTTTATCGGAGCTACATGGGTTTTTGCACCAATGAGAATGCATTCTACATTTTCCTCTTTCTGGATTCGCAAATAAGCCACAGCAGCACTAGCATGAGCACTGGAATCGACAAAGATATGCATCTGTATTGTTATATTGTCCCAGCTAGAAAAACCATCAAGATAGCATCTGGGGATTGAAATATTTTCTATTTTTGATAAACATTTGAGCCAGGAAAGCCATTTCTGAAATTGAGCGTCATTGATCGGAGAGTCCCAAGATACATTACTTCTCCAGATGTCTAAGTATCTTCAGATACACCAAAAAATTTGCCAGAAGGCCAAGAGGATCATAAATTGACATTAAAATTCTTAAAATTTCTCGTTTCGTAGGTTTCCTTTCGCCATTCAAAACTTCCTTATTTCCTTTATTGAATTTCAAAGAGAAAGTGAACGTATCTTTCGACGTATTCCACCACATTCCAAGTACCTTTTCTTTATGTTCAATATTCTCAACATTAACGTTAACCTCTACTGAATCTGCTAACTGGCTACCATTCATGATTTCACATAACAGTTTTGAATTTGAATGCCAGTTTCTTATTTCAAAATTGGCTTCAGTGTGTATATATTTCACTTTTTCTGCTATTTCAATCGCTTCTTCTTCTGTATTGGCAGAGTCGAGGAGATCATCTACGTAGTGGTTCTTTAGAATACATTCAACAGCCCTTGGATACTCGTTCATAAATCTTTTCGCATTTGCATTTTTAACAAATTGTGCATTGCTTGGTGAACATGTAGCTTCAAAAGTCATTACTGTCATAATATACGTATCTAAAGAATTTGCAGGACATCCACCACGCCAAAGGAAACGTTGAGCATGTTGATCTTTCTCTTGAATTCCAACTCTAAGGAACATTTCTTTTATATCTCCTGAAAATCCAATTTTCCGTTCACGGAAACGTAGTAAAATGCCGAGTAAAGATGATAACTGATCATCACCTTTCAGCAAAACAGAATTCAAGGATATACCTTGTGTTGCAGCAGCAGCATCCCAAACAATTCGAAATTTATCAGGTTTATTCGGGTTGAAAACAGGGAAAATTGGAAGGTACCATATTTTTTCATGATTTTGCTTCAGTTCAGATTCAGAAAGTTTTCTGATGTATTTTTTCTGAACAAATTCTTCTAATTGTGTATTGATTTTTGTTCTTAGTTCCGGATTATACATTATTCTTTTTTCAAGACACTCCAAACGTTTTAAAGCCATATTTCTACTGTCAGGTAGCTTTACATTGTCATATTTCCAAAGTAATCCGATTTGGTACGATTCTTCTTTTCGAATAAGTGTAGTTTCTTGAATATTTCTTGCCCTTTGCAATTCTTTGGCAGCCAAGGATTTGATAGGACTAACTCCCAGGCTTTCAATTGAAAAATATTCTTTGACAGTTTCATGTAATTCTGAATTACCTACTTCACTATTGTTACATTCACACAAGTGATAGCAGAAATTTGTGGATTGAGACCTTGATGTACTCGCAAATACGGTCCACCCTAACATACATTTCGCAGCAATAGGTTGACCAGTTTCTTGCCCTTCTTTTACTCGTAGAGGCAAAGCTAAGTCCCAGTTGTCCAATCCAATTAAAATTTCTGGATGGGCATCTTCATAAGGCTGGAAAGGTAAATTCCTCAGATGTGGATATTCTTCTCTTAGTTCTTCAGAATTCAATGTTTGTCTGGGAAGATTTAGAGCAGATACTGTTCGTGCTGGACGGTTATCAAATTGTTTTGATCCTGGGAAGTCTCCCATGATTGATAAGATAACTCTTCTTGAATCATTTTCCAAACGTTTAAAATCTCCTGTCCACTGAAGACACAACTGTTCAGGATTTCCATGCAAACCTAATTGATCGGCCAGATTTTTGTCCACTAACGTAACTGAAGATCCCTCATCTAAAAACGCATAGGTCTTGATTTCTTGATGTCCATTTTTCAAAATAACTGGAATAATTCTGAATCGAACCTTTTGACAAACTTGAGACATACTAATTTCTTTTGATACGGATATCTGATGAGGTTGAAGAGCAGGTTGAACAGTTGATTTGCTTGACTCGTCTAAACTATCATTATGTAACATAGGATGGTGTTTTCGCTGGCATTGATTTTTCTCACATTTTACAGGATATTTACATGGAAATTTATGTCTTTTTAAACAAAGTCTGCATAGTTTCAGATTATTTATAATTTTCCATTTTTCATCCAGTGAAAAGTTTTTGAACTTTTTACAAACTGTTGCATTTTGACACTTAACGTTACAGATTTTACAACATCTAGTTCCAATTTTATCATCATGAATGTTACTGCGATATTTTTGACGAAATGTTGTATTATTTCCGTCCGTCGAAGCTAAGCTAGGTAGAGCAGTACAAACATTCGTTGCCATATCAAACATAAAATTTGCAAAATCAGAAAGATCGTTATGCTTTAGTAACGTATTCCGATGTAATGCCCAGTTTATTTTGAGTTGAGATGGTAATTTGTCAACAAGTTCATGCATAAGAGTAGGATTATTTAAGTAATCATGTAAGTTAGCTGCTTTCAAAGCTGTGCATAGATTGTTGACAGCTAAGGAAAACTCAACCAAAGATTCTAACTTCTCGATTTTTGGAGCTGGTTGTTTTCGAATCGTATCTATATAGGATTCTATAATTTGTTCTGGCCTTCCAAATAAGATCTTCAACGTCGAAATAATCTGAGGTACACAATCAGGCAAAATCAGGAAACTGGATACGGCATTTTTGGCAGCTCCCTTGAGACTTTTCTGTAATCTCATTAAATTTTCCGAATTATCAAATCTACACATATCATTGGACCTTTCATAACTGCTTATGAACAAAGGCCAGTCATTAGGATTTCCACTAAAGGTTGGCAAGTCATGTGAAATGATCTTCCTTGATGCATATTGTTGTAGCCTGATTTTTTCCTTATTTGAGTCCCTGGGAAGTGAAGCTGCGTCATCCAAGCTCTCTTGTGACTTTCTTCCAGTGAAGCCTCGATACATATTTTCAGATTTACTTTGAGGTAACGTTGTTTTGACTTATTTGAAATATTTTCTTTCGAGTCCTTTCTCGTAGAATCATTATCAAAACGTTTGATACCATTTTCTATTTGAAGAGACAATATCTCGTTAGCTAACTTATCACTTTCAAGAATCTCCGAGTCACTTATCTCTTGACTGTCGCATGATTCTTCATCGAGGAGTCTTCTTGATTCTTTGAGAAGTTCTCTTTCTTGTCTCAATAAATCTTTTTCTTCTTGTAGGAGCTGAAGCCTCATTTTCAGTCTGCTACTAGCCTTCGAAACCCTTCCACTTCTTGACAATCTTGGAAGAAAACTTGACAGAGAGCGCTTGTCGTTTTGTGTCTGAGACTCAGCTCTATTACTTCCCAAATCACCGGTAGCCTGTTCTGTCAATTTATTGATCGATCCAGGATGCAATTGGGATAGTATTGGGTGAGATACTGCTTTAGTGACATCACAAGCTTCGCAAAGTGGACATATCCAGGATTCATTATCTTCCACTTCATCCGAAACGTTAACACATTCATAGTGACACCATTTTTGACATTTGGTACATTATATTTTGGTCTCTATACGGTTCGTTACACACAGGACATTGGCCGCGTCTGGTTCTTTCATTATTTGATGAAGCCATTCTTCGCGTACAATATCGCAATAATTATAAAGAATGTGCAACCTACCGAATTTGAGCTTTGAGAGAAATGTTTTATGAGCTGAATGTGCAGTAAACCATGTAGGTATGAGATGAATCTGTAGGTCAATAATATACCAATTCAACAATCAAATTTTCTTCGTTTAGTTTAGTCAAGTTTAGTTTACTCAAATTCCTGCAACAATTATGTACAACAATTATTACAATATTATAAGGCACCTAACACTCACGGTTGCTCTTTAGTTACTTCTCTCAATTTTGAATGGAGCATTAAATAATATAATATTGTCTTTCTTGATAGATTTTCACTTTTTGACAGACGTTTTTAAAATTACCTGCGACTGGTTTTAAAATTATAGGTATCATTTCCTTGGAGGTATGTGAAGTATTTAAATAATTAAAGTACCTTATTGAAATGAGGGTCAAAATATCCTAATATGTAACATGACTGAGAATACTGACATGACAATAAAAATATAAACTATGCTAAATAAACTGATTGTCTTTGATCTCCACACTGTCTATGCTCGAACGTTTTTTTCTATCAAATAAAATACATTTTGAACATAGCAAAATAAAGTGAATCACAGTTCCATCTATGACTATCGTGAAAGAACATGTTTGCCATCGTGGCGTCCATTTATTTTTTCCTCGACCATTAGACTTTTGAATAAGAATAAGAATAAGAATAAGAATAAGAATAATTTATTAACGAACAAGTCATTTTACAAAGCAATTTATGCTAATATTGTATCAATTAATGTAGTAAGATGTATCAAAAAACAATAAATATTACAAATTTGCCTATATTCTAAGATAAAAATACAAAAACGCAAGGTACAGGTTAACAATATCACAGAGTTACATAAGATTATCAATTGAGTTCATATAGATACATTGAGTTTTCTCTTCAAGCCTGCTGCGCTAATAGAGAACAAATCTAAGTTACTCGATAGTTTGTTGGCAGCTCTTGCCATTCTGGACAGAGGATTGAAGTATCCATAATTCGTGGAGTGAAAGTCAACCCAGAACAACTCATTCTGTCTCAGCCTCCTAGCTGTCCTGAGACCAAATGATGACAACAATTCAGAAGAGTCTATGAGGCCGTTCAATATCTTGTGCATGAAACAAATATCAAATGTATCTCTCCTTTTTTGGAGAGTATCTAGGTTCAAGATGTCATGAAGTTCATTGAAGTTTATCTCAACAGTTCGAATATTAAATTTAAAAGCAATCAGTCTCAGAAACTTCCTCTGAACTCTCTCAAGGTCAGCCTCATGAACCTTATAGTATGGTGACCAAACAACACAAGCATATTCGAGAATGGATCTCACAACCGAGCAATAGACACTCTTCAAAATGCCAACACTATCAAAGTCTTTCAACGTTCGATAAACAAAACCTAACAGTTTAAATGCACGATTTACTGTCACATTTATGTGATGATTGAAATTTAATTCACTATCAAACCACACTCCCAGATCCTTAACAAGATCAACTCTTAAGATTTGGCAGTTGTTTATTTTATACGGAAAATGTATAGGATACTTGATTCTAGAAAAGGTGACAATTCTGCATTTATCAATATTTAGATCCAACTTGTTTTTTTGACACCATTCTGCCAGAGAATTCAGGTCATCTTGCAACTGAACACAATCCTCATAGCATTCAACTTTCTTGAAAAATTTCCCATCATCTGCATAGGTCAATGAAATAGCAGATTTGAGCGAATCACAGATGTCATTTATGAAAATATTAAAGAATAGAGGTGACAGATGTCCACCCTGCGGTACACCTGAGCATATTACAATTTCAGAAGAAACAGAATCACCCAACTTCACTGCTTGGGACCGATTGTAGAGGTAACTTTGTGTCCATTTAAGAAATGATGAGTGAAGACCTACTGCTTGAAGTTTTGCCATGAGAACACCATGGTCCACTCTGTCGAATGCTTTGGCGAAGTCAGTATACACAACATCCATCTGAGCTCGACTCTCCAGTGCTTCCAGCAGGTGTTTTTGGTACACTAGAAGGTTGGTAACCGTAGATCTCCCTTTGACAAAACCGTGCTGACACGGTGAAATAATATTTTTGAAAAGTGGTGAGATTTTATCTGTTACTATGCTCTCAAAAACTTTCGATATAATGGACATTTTTGAAATCGCCCGATAGTTTTCTACATTTGTTCTATCTCCACTTTTAAAAATCGGTGTAATGTGACTAGTTTTCCACATCGTAGGAAACACTCCAGTAGTCAATGACAGGTTATAGATTTTGCATAAAATCTGGGAAAGAGTAGACACTGTATTTCTTAAAAAACAGACAGGTATCTCATCCGGCCCAGTGCCCAAATTATTCTTCAAATTAGATATATAGTGAAAAACATCAGTTTCCGTTATCACAACATGACCCAGGTCAGTTGAAAGATCGAAAGTGAACTCACCAGCAGCTGGCCCACTTACAGTGTACACAGTAGAAAAATAATTTTTGAAAAGTTCTGATGTTTGCTTCAGGTCGTTTGAAACATGGCCCTGAAAGTGCATTTCTGTTGGGTAATCCAGATTTCGCTTCTTAGAGTTTACAAATTTCCAATATTCGTTTTTATTCACCAGTGTATTTTCTAACTCACTAACATACTCAGAGTAAGAAAACCTTGTGTAGTCCCGGCATTCACTCCTAAGCCTTGAAAATTTCTGATAATCTTCAAGAAGATAGGATTGTTTATAAACTTTATGTGCAGCCTTTTTCAAAAGAATGAGCCTCTTTAAATCAGTATTCATCCATTTAGGAAACTTGGGCTTTGATGATTGTCTCCTAGGAACAAACATTTCAATTGATTGATATAACACACTATAGAATGCTTTCAATATCGAGTCTATGTTATTCAAACCAAAAATTTCATCCCAATCAACATAGGATAAAAATAGGTTCAACTCTCTATAGTCAGCAAGCCTAAAGTCAAGAAACGTACAATCACAGTTCATAAAATCACATGTAACATTCTCAGGTATCACAATATTTAAAGCCGGATGCGGTTTATCTAGTTTTAACATTGTTGGGGTATATCAATGGGTTCTTCCAAATAAGCGCTGAAATAAAAATAAATGTTTACTCACATTGATTTGATAGATAGGCGTATGCCCTTGCATACCTATAACTACATATTCATTTTTTTTAATGTCATAATAATAATTATTATTGTGAGGTAGGTATGTATTTTCCGAGGTGTTTCATTTTCATTAAATGGATTTTATATTTGAAAAAAATATATTCATTTTTTCATCCTAAAGCGAAGAGACTTGATTATTACTTACTACTATAACTATTTATCTATTTATTTTAAAGGTCAGTGGCCTGAGTACACCGCGATTGATGACGTTCATATTGTCGTTTAACACTAAAACTACTTGGACACTTGGTGCATTTGTATTTCTGACACGTTTTACGGTGCTGCGCAATTGATGAAGTTCCAAATTCTCGCCCACAAGTGGTACACAAGACGGTACGTGAGTTAACGGGACGAACAGCTTCCATTGCGATAAACGAAACAATATGATGTCGTTGTTGATGTTGAAACAAGTATGCAGCTCGTGTATAGCACTTAGTGCATACAGGACATAAAAAGGAATATGTTAGCCTCTTGAGTAGGGGCATGTTGTCCGCCAGATCAGGATGTTCGTCATCATGTGGTAATGGTGCCGCTGGCGCTGGTTGCGCTTGTAGGAGTGCCAGGTGCCGCTTGGAGTTTTTATGTTTGTACCAATCTCTGATGCTCCGCGCACACATCGCACAGAAGCGCCGTTTGGGAGGTTGATTCTGAAAAAAAAAATCACTACACAGGCTGTTTTATTAATATTGCGAAAAAAATCGTTATGAGTTTGCCCGCTTTATGATAAGAACAAAACTACCTATAAGCATATGTATCCGGCAATGTTTCGATACAGATCTACAGGGTGTTGAAATTTGATTTTTTTTGATTTTTTGTAAATACCTATATAATATTTGAACTAATGTCAATATTTTTTGGCGACGAGGAAAAGGTATGTTGAAATGAACACATAGTTACAAACATAGCTGAAATGTATCGATACGTTTTTATAGTAATCAATATTATGAATTAAAGTCATAAGTTATGCATAAACAATCCATACATGAAGTGACCTTCGATCATCTAAACCCAACTATCACCTCGAATGTAATGAACCTCAAATAAATGATTTGAGTATACCTACGCATAATATTGTATGCAACAATAATATATAAACCAGTATATGAATGCTTGATATAAATTAATATCAACAAAAAATAAATAAATAAATAAAAAAAACTCAAAACATAATAATTGTGTGTACCTAAAATGTCCATGTGCTTACCGGTAATTTCGAGAAGAGTTGAAATGCTTTCCCAAGCATTGCACTTTTTATTATTGTCTTTGACGTCCTTCGAACTCTTACCATCATGAAGTGCATGGGCACTGCTGAATCAACTAAATCAAAGATCATTCTTTTGAGTAATCCATTGTCCATTTCAGTCATTTTACTGATAATTTCCACAAATACACAACACAAGATCTCACGAAAAGGACTGGAATCATAATGAATATAAAATATATACATAGCTCAAATTTTGAATAATATGCTTTTTATCGGAAATATACCCAGGGAAATTCCAAATGCCAGGTAGTAATTATTACGAGCACAAAATTCAGGTAAACAAAACAAAGGGGATGTTCCGTGCAAAACAGAATGTTGTTAGTCTGTAATCTAGGATCGGTTATTGGACATAAGAAATGAAATGAATCATTTCCTTATGTCTTACGTTTTAGCGATACGTCGTTGCGTCAAGTAGGTATAAATGGAAATACGGTTGTTTGAATGTTGATATGATGCGGCTTACGTTACGGCATACGTCTTACCGAATCTATAAATCCAGCTTGATGGTAGTCTTATAGTGTTCTCGATTGGGAAAACAAGGGTTGCACTGGGTTTCACCTCGGGCAAAACCAGTTATGATGAAAATTTGCTCTAGGGCAATCCCAATCGAACATACATTTTGCGTCGAGTGCTATAATATTGCACGGTAAAATTCCGATTGAATTGAGATTGGAATCATTAAACTTCTTGAAAAATCAATATTATGTTGTCTCTGCGTAGTGGCTGAAGTGACTCTGAAACCAAACTAATTAGAAGTCCATCTCTCATTGCCAAGTGACAAAATCTTGAGACCAATCAATAGATTTGTATTATATAGATTATAGATACTAGGAACATTTTTTTTTGAGAAATTAGGTATATGCACCAGACTGATCTTAAATCGAATTAATTGAGTTGAGTAGGTACTACTTTTCCATAACTCGTCAACGCCAGTATTTCCTTTTTTTGGCACTATACTACCAGGCCCGGATTGGGAGAAATTTTCGGCCCGGGTTTCTACTATGAACCGGCCCTTCTTAGCATAACCCAACTCAAACTAACCCCAACTGATTCTTGCTACAAAAACATCAATTAAAAATATCAAAATAGTAGATAGACAATTATGTACTTTGAAAATTCGAAAATCAAAATTGAATAATTGATTCACTTTTGACTGATAGTTTTGACACTACTTGTTTAAATACAAAATAAAGCCAATAAAAACATTTTTGCGAGAAAGATATTAAATATTATATTACATTTTAGACAATCAACAACTTTTTTAAAGATCCGCTTTTAGTTGCCAAATCATTTATAATATCGTCGGTGTCTATATCTGCAATAATATATTTTCAACGGACATCAACAGTAAAGCATCTAAGTGTTCCTGTGAAAGACAACTACTTAGTACGTTCAGAACAAATTTCAACTTTGAAAAAGTCCTTTCACAGAAAACCTGTGTGCATGCCAATGTTAAGACATATTTATAAGCATAAAATAGATTATTATATGACACACTATGTAATTTATACTGGAGCAAAACTTTGAAACAACACACAACGCAATTTTTGCATGTTTGACAAGTAGTCACCGTGAGATGTTCGGATCCGGATCCATCTTCGTTGGATATTGATTTGCTTCCTTCATTTACCAAGACCGCTTTCATTTCGTTCCATTTTCTTTTAGCTCATTCTGAATGTCTGCTGCGGTCATAATAATATTGCCGTGTTTGGTTATCTGATCTGCAATATCTTGAAATGAGTCGTCTGGCAAACAATCAATTTTATCGAAGTAAGTCGGATCTAACCAAGCAAGGTCCAAAAATAGTTTTTGATGGCCTGTGAATCTGTTCTCCAAACTCAGCAAAGCTTTGTCATAAATAACATTAAAGACCTGTATTTCAAATCGTTTCTCTGCATTTGTAATACAATCATCTTCACACTTTTCTCCAGGCATCTTTTTTCTTTTTATGATTCGTCTTGCAGCGAAACTAGATGCGAAATATGGTTCTCGTTCTACTTCAACGAGGTCACCACCACCTTCATCACTATCAGTATCTGTTTGTTCATCATCCATTCTATGATTTGCCCAAATGACAAATTTTTTGGCAGTTGCCAATACTTCCTCAAAATTTCTCGAGTGTGTTTTAAGGATTTTGATGTTTTGTTTAACCATTTTGAATGCCATTATAGGATTCATTTCATTTGTTTGAAGATATTTGGATAGTGGAGTTGTCGATTCAAAAATCTTTAAAAATATTTGAGCAGTTACTATTACCTCAAATTTTTTCATCGAATCAACTATAGACTTCGCTTTGAAACGAACATCGTTTGCAAAACTGGATGAACTGGCAATTTCTTCAAGGGTTGATATGATCTCTATGAACACTGCATTTGTTGAATCATTGTAATGGCTGAATATTTTTACAAGAGCTTTCTTCTTTGCCCACCAACGGGTTTCTCCAATTGAGGACAACATCTTCTTTTTTTTTGTTAGTCACAGTGTCCCAAACTGCCATTCTTTTATACGACTCACGAAAAAATACTGCTCATTAATTAATAACACCAAATAATGAAATAGCTTCAACGCAAATGCTGGTAGTGTCAGCCATCACCAAGTTCAAAACATGTGCATAACACCAAACATGCACTTGACCACCTAATTCTTTTTTCATATATGCTGAAAAACCCTTATATTGGCCTTGCATATTTGAAGCACCATCGGTAGCACTACCAATACAATTTTTCATATCAATGCCATTTTGAACGAGTAATTCAGTCACAATTTGGTATAAGTTGGCACCTGTACCAGAGGTACAATTGATTATTCCAAGTAATCTTTCTCTGACATCTTCCGAAACATATCTGACAATCACACTCAGCTGATCATGAACATGGATATCTTGCGTTGAATCAATTTGAACGGAAAACATCCCAGCCTTCTTAACCTCATCAGAATTTTTTTTTCATCGAGGAAGATATTGACTTTATAATGTAATTAACAGTAGTTTTCGATAAGAATGTATTGACCGATCCAGAACGACCAGGTTGATGTAGATCGGTTTTCTTGAGGTGTGCTGTACGGCTTAACTCTATCGATTTATCGATGTGAACTCTGAGAATTGGGTCGAATTTGGAAAGTAACAGAAGAATCTCCAGAAAATTGCCATGATCGGCACTGGTATCATCCAGGGTGAAGGCAGCTTCAGCATCCTTTGCCCCTCTGAAACTTTGACCTCGTTTTCCTAGAGTCTTAATTGTTTCCACAATTCGCTTCAAGACGTCCCTACGTTGATTAATTTCTTGTCTTCTTTTGGAGGTGTTGTTAAATAGGCTGCCTATATCTTTCATTTGACTTTTTAACAAGAATGATTCTGCGGATCCTTGATGGGCCATCGTTTTTTCGTGCTCTCTTATCCGATCATATATTCTGTGACGATCGATTTTGCAACCTTGAGTGAATGGATTTGCATCTTTGCTGAATGCTAAGCAGAATGAGCAGAAAAATGTATTATTTTCTTCGCAAAATGAAATCCACTGTCTTCTAATTTTGCTGCCGTCAATGTCTTCTCGAAAATAGGCTAAAGTTGTGTTGAATTTGATTTCATCATTGTGGTCAGGTTGTATTGGATTGATTTCAAAGAAAGTATGATAGTCGGTGTTAGAGGGTCTTTTAAATTTGTCAAGGGTGACACTTTCTTGATATTCGTTTTCAATGATATTTTCTGTGTTGATCGATGTCAGCGATTGCTCATCCGCACTTCGAGGTGGCTCCTCTATACCATCACTCTTCTAGAAGCGAAGAGGTTTGATATAAAATGAACAGAAAGTAAACACAGAGAAAAAAGGAATGTTACCTTAAAGTAGATTTTGCCCTCTTTGAAGGACCCGACTGAGTTTCGTCGGTCTCCCCACTCAAAACATATCTGCAGTAGCAAGGCTTACATAACCCTTAGCTTAGATGTTTAAAACGAAAGAGGAAAAATGGCCGCAGACTCTTTCCAGGCAGACATAATGTTGTTTCCGGGGTTGTTTCATTACCGCAAAAATTAGGTTTAGATAGTCGGTTAACTCGTCAGTTATTCAAACATTTTCAAGTTTGAAAATATAACGCTAAATTTTGTAAAGAAGAATCTCAAAAACTATGGGGTCTACAGGGACGGTTCTGATCCCAAATTGTAGCAAATTTAATCTACTTTGAAAAAGTGTTTCATAGTTATAATCGAAAACTTGGTCGTTGATGGTTAAAATTGACAAAACTGAATAAAAGGTAGAAATTTTGGAATTGTTTTGAAATTTGACAATGTTGCGTTCGGCGCCCGAGGTCGAAAACTTGGATTAATCAGTGCGCCAACATCATAAACAAGTCAGCAAAAAATCAGAACTATCGGATCTAACGCAAGGTACCCCCCTTTTCAGACGACAGGATTACTGGATTAAAAATAAGAAACTTTCTCATATTTTGAAGCGAACATGAATCTAATATGAACAAAAATATCTATGCTAAAAAGGCTTGTATGTGATTTAAAATACGTGTTTTCTTACTTTTATTTACTTACCTTCACACCAATAACTTTGAACATATCTCCGATATTATGACATTGTGCCGCTTCATTATCTTTTTTTTTTCTTTTCCTATCTCGTTCTTTCTCAGCCCCACCTTTTACACGTTTATTCATTTTCCCACAGCCGTGCGGAAAATTCAATTTTCCGCACCGATATCCGTGTGGAAAATCAGATTTCCCGCACCAGTGCGGAAAAATTTTTCCGCATGACATTTCCGTGCGGATATGTCAAAATTAACAATATCATAAGCAAACAGCAACCAAGTTTCCAGGTAACTATGGTCGCTTAGTTACACATTTCGACATTCATTATTATTTATTTGTCATTAGTTGCATCAGAAACTTTTAAATTACGAATTATATCCTCATTTCCGCACGTCTGTAGAAAAACTATTGTACCTAACACTTGCGGAAAATGTTTTTCCGCCCTCGGCTGCTTCACCGAACTCCGCTACGCGTCGGTCGGTGAACGGCAGACTCATGCGGAAAAACTAATTTTCCGCACTTGTTAGGTAAATAGCTATTTCCGGCCGGAGCGAACAATACACCCATGGAAAACGATATCGCGGCTACAAATCTCAAAAACCAATGATATTTATATACAAGGCAACCGGAACAAAATCAAAACAAACACAAAGCTAGGATTTGTGGGATTCCCCGCGCGGCGTTGGTGGCGGCGGCGCAGACTGATGTTGATCGAAGATTTTGAGAACCTTTACAGAACAACTCCGTACTCCTAAATTTAACTTCAAAATGGAAATTATCGGGAAAAATATTGCAAAAACTGATGGAGTTATAAGTTATGAAATATTTTGTCGAAATTTTCGTTTTGCTTCTTGTATACCAGTCGAACATTTTTGTATTTGAAACGTTTGTAAGAGCCGGCCTAGCGGCCCATTCGGGCGGCGGCCCATCGGGCTTTGCCCGATTGCCCGACTGCCCAATCCGGGCCTGTATACTACACTCCGACGATAATAACTATAGGTAACTCAAAATTTGTTTTTTCATGTCCACAAAATCACCTGCCACAACGGTTATATCGACCATTTTTCATGATTTTTTCTCAATTTTGCCAGTGCACTGAAATTGCACTATACCAGCACGAGCTCAAAGACCTCGTGCCGAAAAATCTGCACTGAGTGCAAAACTCATTGACCCAGTTCCCCAATTGAAAATTGAACAAAGAAATCCGCTCGATTTCTACCAATCGAACATAAATATTGCCCGAGTATTATATATTATATCGGTCAATAACTTCGTAAGGGTTGTTGATAGGAGAAAAACATATGATACCTTTTTTGACGAGCACATATTTTTGTAAATTTTGTATACCTATTAAAAATTTTGCCATAAAATCTACCCCTGCCGGGATAAACATGAAAATAGAACTTTTCACCCCTTTCCTGCCCCAAAAAGAGGTGACCCAGATAAAAATTTTGTATGATAAAAACGGATTCGTAATCAGCACCCCAAAACTCATAGGAAAAAGAAACAAAACTGTGTACGTGACCGTTTTCGATCATACGTACCTCTTTCCTGTGCCCCTATTCTTGAAAGTGAATAGAGAAAATTCTCACTAGACTTAGACTTAATACTTCATGGAAAAACGTCAAGTCATAAAGTGCTCGCTAATTGAAATGAAATGATAAAATATTTGATTATAAACTTTATTTTCTCGATTAAAGAAGGTTTTTTATCATCAATTTCAAAATTATCATCACTGTCTATGCTCGAACGTTTTTTTCTATCAAATCAATTACATTTTGAACATAGCAAAATAAAGTGAATCACAGTTCAATCTATGACTATCGTGAAAGAACATGTTTGCCATCGTGGCGTCCATTTATTTTTTCCTCGACCATTAGACTTTTGTTGGGGTATGTCAATGGGTTCTTCCAAATGAGCGCTGAAATAAAAATAAATGTTCACTCACATTGATTTGATAGATACGCGTATGTCCTTGCATACCCATAACTACATATTCACTTTTTTTTAATGTCATAATGATAATAATTATTGTGAGGTAGGTATGTATTTTCCGAGGTATTTTCATTTCCATTAAATGGATTTTATATTTGAAAAAAATATATTCATTTTTTCATCCTAAAGCGAAGAGACTTGATTATTACTTACTACTATTACTATTTATCTATTTATTTTAGAGGTCAGTGGCCTGAGTACACCGCGATTGATGACGTTCATATTGTCGTTTAACACTAAAACTACTTGGACACTTGGTGCATTTGTATTTCTGACACGTTTTACGGTGCTGCGCAATTGATGAAGTTCCAAATTCTCGCCCACAAGTGGTACACAATACGGTACGTGAGTTAACGGGACGAACAGCTTCCATTGCGATAAACGAAACAATATGATGTCGTTGTTGATGTTGCAACAAGTATGCAGCTCGTGTATAGCACTTAGTGCATACAGGACATAAAAAGGAATATGTTAGCCTCTTGAGTAGGGGCATGTTGTCCGCCAGATCAGGATGTTCGTCATCATGTGGTAATGGTGCCGCTGGCGCTGGTTGCGCTTGTAGGAGTGCCAGGTGCCGCTTGGAGTTTTTATGTTTGTACCAATCTCTGATGTTCCGCGATCACATCGCACAGAAGCGCCGTTTGGAGGTTGATTCTGAAAAAAAAAAATTACTACACAGGCTGTTTTATTAATATTGCGAAAAAAATCGTTATGAGTTTGCCCGCTTTATAATAAGAACAAAACTGCCTATTAGCATATGTATCTGGAAATGTTTCGTTACAGATCTACAGGGTGTTGAATTTTTTTTTTTTATTTTTTCTAAATACCTATCTAATATTTGAACTAATGTCAATATTTTTTGGCGACGAGGAAAAGGTATATTAAAATGATCACATAGTTACAAACGTAGCTGAAATGTATCGATACGTTTTTATAGTAATCAATATTATGAATTAAAGTCATGAGTTATGCATAAACAATCCATACATGAAGTGACCTTCGATCATCTAAACCCAACCATCACCTCGAATGTAATGAACCTCAAATAAATGATTTGAGTATACCTACGCATAATATTGTCTGCAACAATAATATATAAACCAGTATATAAATGCTTGATATAAATTAATATCAACAAAAAAAAAAAATAAATAAAAAAAACAAAACATAATAATTGTATGTACCTAAAAAAAAAAGAAACATAATTGTATGTGAACAAAACATAATTATTGTATGTACAAAAAAAAAACATAATTGTATGTGAACAAAACATAATTATTGTATGTACAAGTATATAAATGAATTATAAAAAAATAAACGTTTGATTTGTCAATCATGCTTTATGTTTGTTTTTGTTGAATGTTTTTGAGTACCTAACAGGATCAAAAATCCTCCTATATCAAACTTCAGAAAATTTCATTATTTTTATTCTGGGCCCGGACGCCTGGATCATAAGTATTCGTTGCCCCGCGTTTGACAGTCCAGTGATACTAGTGATTCACATTCATAGCGCAACACTGGACGCAGTCGAACGTCTGCCATCGAGACACACGCACGGGCTAGAAAGTGACGGTGACATTGTTGTTGTCAGTACGTCTTACAATTAGTTAGTTATTTTAATTGTTTGATATATTCACAGTTAAGAGTGTAATATTGTATGAGTTCGTTGTGGCTGGTGATTAGAATAATAAACACTGAGTAACACATTACAACATTGTCCCATAATCGGCCAGACGAACCCCAATTTTGGCTGAGAATTTTCATATTTACCACATCATAATAGGTACTATACAAAACATTCAAATATTAGAATTAGACTACTGCTCAGGATTTTTTTGATAAATTATTGGAATTTTATTACATCAAAAAATTTCTATTTTAATAATCATTCCATTTATAATGATGAATGAGTTGAAAATGATGCTTGTATATATGAAAATCCCCAATAATTTTTTGAAAAATCAGAAAAGGGGTAGTATTATATATATTTTTTTTATGTTTTATGTGATTGATGAATAATTATTTAATTAATGATCAAATTAATGATCAAAAAACGGGTCCAAAAATCTCACAGATTCCAAAAATAATTTTCTTTATTCACTCAAACGACATGTTTCGGGGTCAACATCTTACACCCCATCTTCAGGTTCGTAGGTACATGGGAATATCAGGTTACAAGGCACGTTGAAGTTGAAGAGATCGTCACACAATTAGACATTGAACATCAAACGTGATAATAACAGTCACAACAGGGAGGACAATGGTACAAGTTGGACGAAATTGCAATTTTTACAAAGTAGATACCTCCATACCCTATCAGTGGTTTCAGAAAACTTAATTGAGAAATAACTTTCTAGGAGTGAGAGATCATCCGATATTTCTACACTTCCATCTTCGTCAACATTACCCGCCAACACTTTGTTATTCTTGTATTGTTTCTTTGTGGTTTTTATAGTTTTTACGTCGATTCTTATTGTTTAAGTGTTGTTATTGATGTTCATTTATTCTTTATGTTCATTTATTATTCGTTTGTTGTTCATTTTTTGTTCGTGTGTGGATTATTATTATTGTTTTTGGGGATGTTTGAGTATTGTTGTCTTAAGGGATAGCTATGTTTATATTTTGGATGTTTTATGTGATTGATGAATAATTATTTAAATTAGAAATAACTTTCTAGAAGAGAGATCGTTCAATATTACTACACTTCCATCTTCTTCCCCAACATCATCATCATAATTTGAACATGTCTTGTGAGTGAACCTTTTATGTCTGTTGAAAGTTTGTTTGAACTTTCATCAGATCATAATCCGTTGGAGATAATTTTGAGCCAGGTTGAACTTATTCGCATCGTGGGTATGTCGATATAAGTATAAACTTGATAAGTGTGGATTATATAAAATAATGTAATTATACATATTTTCATTTGAAATTATTTGGGAGTATCATTTTTGGTATTGTAGTTCTTCATATTAATGCATCGTCCATGAACATAGCGACTATCCACTTGAACTTGGTGATAAAATGCTGATTTTTGATGATGTGTGGAAAATCATAACGGACTATCTCAATTGGCTACTACATGGGTGGCATCTTGAACACATGCACCCGTCATTTTCATATGATGACTTGATGGCCAACAGTGTACCCATGGACAATGGAATGAAAATAATCTCAATTTCAAAAAATGATCAAATATTGTTATTAACTGAGAACAACACACACTTGACCTTTGTATTGTTAATAAGCATTTTGTAAACATGAGACTTCGGGAACTGAAGCAATTGGATTTTCCTGAGTATTATAATATGATTTTAAATAATTTACATGAATTAATTAGAAATTGTGTAACACATGCTCCCATTGAAGATGTAGTTTCAAGTTTTTGTAAGGATAACCCTAGCATAGAAAGCTATTGTTTAGCACAAATCATGTATAATGACAAAAGTAGGATTTTGTCTGATTCAAGTCAAATAAAAGAACCTTAATGAAAAACATTGTTTTATTCAAATATATGTATAGCCCTAGAAACATCTCAAAAACCATGGAACCCAAGAGAAGATTTTTACATAGTCCTGATGCTATAACTAAACGAAATTAGACAATAACAACAATTCTACCATTTATTTTTATTCAAATAGTTTTTCATGCACAAATTACAATTTATTCCAAACGAAACATATTATGGTCCATCATTTTCATCATATCCGGAATCACCTTCATCAGTTGGAGCAGTGTAGTGCCCCCAACATGGTTTTAGAACTATCTTCAAAACATCCTCAGAAATGCTCAAAGTGGTATGTAGGGTTTTGACAAAATACTCCTGATACAAGGATGAAGCTGGTATGTTGAGCTGATGGATGGTTTTTCGTATTTTTTCAATATCTTCTGGAGTCAACATGATGATGATGATGATAAATCTCCCAGACTGTTTTTAGGATGAGAAGTGAGAGTGCGCTTATAATGTAGTACAGCGACTCAATAATTGAAGTTGAGCAACAACTCCAATCATTTTTATATTGTTCCGTGTTGGTGGTGGTGGTGGTAGCAGCGGTGGTGGGGGATGATGTTGGTGAACAATTGAATGTGGGGATAGTTATATTTTTCCATTTACTGTAACCATATTTGCTTTTGAAAAATCAACTTTACCTTGTATTCTTTTGCATTTTGAGGTAATGCAACAATAAACATATCATCATTGTAATCCACTTGCGATTTCATATTTAGGCAAGTGTAATTGGTTCTATTGAAGCAAATGTGGATTCCCTACAACATCGTGAGGTTGATACATAGATGTAGTATAGGCATAATCATAGAGTAGGAAAATAGCTTAGGATGAATTATGTTGGGAAACCCTGTATATCAATTATATTGTAAGGTTGTCAAGACTTGGTACTTGTTAGTAGAGTAAGCAGAATATGCATTTATGTAACAACATATTATGATAACATGTTCAATAAACATTAGGGGTCATCAATTCATTGTAACTTAACTTGATCAAGAATATAGATCGAGCTTTACGAACGAGTATAGTTATTTATTCCCGTTCCCAAATAATTAATCAAATGATGTACTGAGTTACACTATATGGCGATCCTGCAATAGAGAACAAGCTGGAAAGAAGAAGAACATGGTTGCAAACAAAAATATTGGCAATCAATGGATGTATTACATGGATATGATCATGGAAATTGAAATGGCTATGGTAAAGGAGATAACATGGTTGCAAACAATTATAGGCAATCAATGGATGTACATGGATATGGTTATGGAAATTGAAATGGCTAGAAGTGGAGACAAATACAATGAATTCTAATGTCATGGTGATGGAAATGGAAATGTGAATGTTATGTCAGAGGCGGTGGAACCATTCAAAGACTTATTGGAAGAACTGGGAGTATTCTATAAAAACCTAAACAAGGAGAACACGGAAAGAAGAGGTAACTTTAGTCCAGTTAAAAGTAGGATAGATAAATTGAATAGATTTGTGTTAGAGGCTAAGCAAGTAAAAAAAGATTTTAATAGTAGGGTTAGAGGCGGAGATGTATTAGGTAATACTAAGACTGTTCAAGGGTATGCTGATAATATTAAGAAATATTTGAGTCAGATAGATAAAATTCTTAAGGATAGGTTAAAAAGTATAGAACAGTTAAACAGTGAACACGTTTTGGGCGATTCATTAACAATGGGTGATAAATTCGATTTAAAAACTGCTTCTTCGCTAGTACCGGTTATGGATGGTACTGAAGACACCACAAAACAATGGGGTCGTTGCACTATATCAAAATCAAAGCTGATTTTGTGTAGAATATACAGGGTGTTTCCTAAAGATTGGTAAAAAATTCGTTGTGTGATTCCTGGGGTATTTTCATGAAAAAAAGTTCCTATAAACATTTGCCGAAAAATGCTTCCTAAGGGAGCTACGCCCCTTTAAATAGGGCACCCGAAGACGGTTTTTTCTCAATATTTCCGAAACCTTACATACAAAAATCATGAAATTTGGTACATCATACAAACTTTCAATGCTGAATGAGAATTTGAGCTCAGAATTTCAAAATTTTAATCAGGGGCGTACCATACTGGCGGGGTTAAAGGTTAAAAGAATCCAATTTTTTAACCCCGCCAGTATGGTACGCCCCTGATTAAAATTTTGAAATTCAATCTTTAGGAAACACCCTGTATAACTGTGGGTTTCTTAATAAAATGGGTCACATGAATTGGCCAAAATAATGCACAACATTTAAACTAGGCCTCTTTGAAATAAACCTGGGCCCATCGTCGCATTGACGTCACAGATCAATATCCTTTATCCGCTTGACACTGAAATGCACGCGCGCTGCTTGATACAAATTGCCGCGTTGCGAGATGTACTATTGATGGTATTTTAACAAGAATTACTAGCTCAATATGATGAACGAAAGATAATCGATACATTTAGGTTAACTTTAAAATGAATGGTAAATAATGTGATTTAATACAAAAATTAACCAGGAAATTATACGACACCACCCAGACTGGGTTTTTATGATACCTTTGACCGTATCATAAAACCCTCAAGATATTTATTTTTCTCAGACCCAAATTAATGCAGACGCATAGAATAGTTATTTATCAGACGTAGTTATAAACTCAAAGACACAATTCTTTGAATTTATCCCTACGTCTGATAAATAACTACCAGGAGCGTTGCATACTAAACAAAAACTGCAAATATTGGTACCTGCAAATTAAAGCTGGTAGGCAATATTATTTATTGGCCCATTCTTTTCTGACGATATTGAATCGTATATAAGCAAAGTTGATCCAAACCACGAACGTGAATTCGAAATTGAGAAATCCCTAGAATAAAACACGCTTTACACTCGACCCCAAGCAAAAAGCATCTCGACAACGTTGCGTTCTCTACAGTTATCGACCCACGGGAAGAGCTGCGCCGGATCCAAGAAGCGACGCCATATTTTGCCGTACACGCGTCATCATTTAAAAGGCTTAAAAGGACTGTTGACAAACTTCGACGCTAGTTTATGCCCTTAAAAATCGATAAAAAAAAAAAAAAATACGGGTCTAATATTTTTGATTATATTTTCAGAATATGCAATAAAAAAAGTACGTGCAACGACCCCATTAATTGATTCAATAGAACTCTACGATTCATTACTTGACGATGCTGGAAAACAATTGCTGACTAAATATATTTTGAAAACTAGGTTGTCTCAGAGTGCCAAAGTTCGATTAAATTTGGGTTATGCATCAGATGCTGCGTTGGTAACAGACTTGAAAACACATTTTCTCACTAAACAATCAGCTGCTGCGCAATCGGTAAGGTTAAGCTCTCTTAAGCAAGGTTCTAGATCTGTGGATGATTTTGGTAAAGAAATCGAACAGTTAATGGTCGATTTAACGATTTCACAAGCAGAGGGTGATCAAGCCGCCATGACAGTGTTAGCGCCTATTGACGAAAAAATTGCTATCAATACTTTTGCTAACGGACTACAAAACTTAGATTTGAGAACAATTGTAAAGGCCAGGAACTATACTAAACTAAATGAGGCAATTCGAGGAGCAAAGGATGAGGTAGTAGAGGGGACAAACGCTCGCAATTGTTTTTACTTCAATAAAAATAGGTTTAACAACAATAATAGAGGTAGAAGTTCTTATCGCGGGTATTTCCCTGGACAACATCGACAACATTTTTCATCTAGGCCCAATCAAAAAAGTTCGAACCCACCATTTCAATCAGGCAATCGTTCTAGAAATTATCGTCATAGAGGCGTAGCACAACCTCGTGGGACATATTCATCAAACTATCGTAATAACAGTTTCACAGGCAATTCACGTACTTCTTATTTTATGCATAGCGAGGATAACCCTGCGCAAACTATTTTGTTGAACCCGTCACAATCGAATAATTCTTCTTCTGATACGTTTTTTCGAGCCCCCCAAGATGTGACAATAATTCTAATGATAATTTTTCTTCGGTAGTTTTTAGGTTGAGTGGCTTAAACTTTATTCAATTTCTTTATTATAATCAATATTTAACCTTATTAATAGATACAGGGGCATCGGTAAGCGTTATTTTCAAGGATACTGTTACGGTGTACGAAGATATAGATTTTCAAAGAGAGGTAAAAATCGATGGGATTTCGGGCTCTACTTATTCAGGAGGTCAAGTTAACTTACCTTTGAAAATAAACAATGTTATGGTAGGTCATAAGTTTTTGTTAATTAATAGTTTTGAACCCAGTATAAACGGTGTAATTGGAGCCGACTTCCTAGAGAAATATCATGCAGTTTTGAATTACGAAACATATACGATTTCGTTGAACATAAATGATGAGCGTATTTTATTGCCGATGATGGGAAAGCAAAACGAGTACACTGTAGTACCGGCTAAGTGTGAAATTATTAAATAATATATATTTTAAAGTAGATAGTAATGAGGATTGTGTAATTTTACCTGAAGAATTATGTGACGGTGTATTTTTAGGAAGCGGTCTAGTGCGACCGACTTCTAATATGGTCCCTGTCAAAATTTTGAATCTCAGAGACCAGGACGTTACAATTTTAAAATTTTACGCCAAATACAATAGCCGCAGAGGAATTTGATATTTGCAGTTCAGGAAAAACTAAATTTTCTAAAGAAAGGGTAGAAAAAGTTTTGCAGTTACTTAATTTTGAACATTTGGATAAACACCAAAAATATTCGCTACAACGAATATGTGCCAAATATTCGGACATATTTCACTTAGACAAGGACCCGCTAACAACCACTCACATTTATAAGCAACAAATCTATCTTGAACCTAATATAGCTCCAGTCTATGTGAAACCTTATCGTTTGCCGCATGCACAAAAACAGGAAATTGCTAAGCAAATTGATGAGATGTTACAAGACGGGATTATAGAAGAGGCAAGATCTGAGTGGTCCTCACCACTTTTGATCGTACCAAAAAAGGCTAATAATAACGGAGAAAAGAAATGGAGAGTTGTAATAGATTATAGGCGGTTAAATGACTGTATTAAAGATGACAAGTTTCCTCTCCCATGTATTTCGGAGATTTTAGACTCACTATCTGGTTCAGTCTTTTATTCCCATCTTGATCTAACTCAATCATATTATCAAATAGGCTTGGTCAAACAAAGTAGGCATTGCACTGCATTTTCCACAGATAGGTCACAATATCAGTTAACTAGACTACCAATGGGGTTAAAGATAAGTCCTAGTTCATTCTCAAGAGCAATCTCCATGGCAATGTCTGGTTTAAATTATGAAAGATGCTTTATTTACTTGGACGATCTGATAGTTTTTGGTAATAACCTAGAAAATCACAATAAAAACTTGATAAAAGTATTTCAACGTCTACGAGAGGTTAATTTAAAACTGAATCCCAATAAGTGTCAATTTTTAAAAACAGAATTACTATATTTAGGGCATACAATATCAAAAGACGGAGTGTTACCAGACCCGTCCAAAATTGACGCAATCCTAAATTATACTGTGCCAAAGGACTCCAGTGAATGTAAGAGATTCGTGGCATTCGCTAACTATTATAGGAAACATGTTACAAATTTTGCACAGATAGCCGCACCGTTAAATAAGTTGTCAAGGAAGGGTGTAGGTTTTAAATGGACACCCGAATGTCAAGATTCATTCGAGACTTTAAAAAAGGCACTATCTAACCCACCAATTTTAGAATATCCTGATTTTTCTGCAACTAACGAATTTATAGTAAGAAGTGATGCGTCAGCGTATGCAATTGGAGCCGTGTTGTCTAATGGAAATGACAAACCAGTTACTTATGCTAGTAGGGCTCTTAATAAATTCGAACTTAATTACAGCGTTATAGAAAAAGAGTTACTTGCTATAACTTTCGCGATCAAGTAATTTAGGATTTATTTATATGGCAGAAAATTTGTTTTATATACAGATCATAAACCTTTAGTATACTTATTCGGAATAACAAATCCTTCAAGTAGACTGACCAAGTTTCGATTGTTACTAGAGGAATATGATTTTGTTGTAAAATACATTAAAGGGAAAAATAATGTGTCCGCTGATGCTTTGTCCCCGATTATCATCACATCCGATAGTCTTAAAGAGTTGAGTAATAAAGTGTGTAATACCATGGGTGTTATCACAAGACAACAAAGTAGAGACATGGCATTAGAACATACGAATAGTTTAGAGATAGATTCATGCAGTAGGACTGATCACCCTGGCTTCGTGGAACTATTAAAACGACCTAAAAATATTTTTGAACTGTGTCTAACTGACAATAACGACTTTGAAGATTTAGCTAAATCAATCGATATAAAAAATAAAATAAAAAATAATGACGTCATAAAAAAAAAGAATATATAATAATTGATAAAGTTGAAAATATTATTTACATAGGGCAATGTTTTCGATCAACAATACCTCTAGACGGATTGTTGGGAAATTTGTCCACATTATGTAAGAAATTTGAAATTCCGGAATTGTTAATAATAAAAAATAATGAAAATGCGAATTTGTTGAAAGAAATAGTGAAAAATAGGAATATTTCTCAAGAATTAGGAATAAACATATCTGTATTAAAAAATAAACAAAAAATTACAGATGCAGAAAGCCAACAAATAATTTTAAATGACTTTCAGTAGATGAACTAGGGGAGTTCTGCTTCACTTTTTGTGCATAACCTCACTTTTTACCGGCGTTTGGGTGTGGGGGACCTTTCGCAGCGTTGATCTTGACAGTTGGGATCGATGTGCAGCGGTGTTGCCGCGTGGGTTGTTTTGTGTGGAGATAAGGGATTTTGGATAGGTGGGTTTTATGGTTGACGGTTGAAGAGACGTTGACGTTTCTAATTTTTGTAGAGTTAATCTCTGTTGACAGATGTCAATTGTTTAGAGTTAATCCTGCATGACGTTTGTGATTTTTTGTAGGGTTGATACTGAAGTTGACAGATCGAGGTGTAGGTGTTGTTGGTTACCGATCATGCGCAGTGGAGTCTATCTGAAAAAAGTTTTCTCGGCTGCTATTGGATTCGAACCAGCGTCCTCAGGATTGGTATGTGGTTGTCTTAACAACCGAGCCACCAGGACATAATGAAAATAATGCTATAATCGCGGTACTGTTGTTACTATTGTTTTTGGGGTACAATCTTGTGGGGCCCCCTTCGCGGTGTTTTGTGGGGACATAGAGGATTTTGGAAATGCAGTTTTCTTCAAAGTTTTTTTGCGTTATTTAATCGTTGTTATGTATAGATGGTGCGTACCATTGATTCAATTCTTTGAAAGTTTGATATTAGAATTATTAGATGGCATGCGATGTTTGAAGAAGGTGAGCTGATGTTTAAAAGGAATACCTATGGGAAGGTTCATTGACCTGACGATACGAATAAGGAGATTTTATCATCAGATATATTTTTAAATAAACGAAATAAATTTTGAGATGTTATAATATTGCACAACTGAGTCGATTTCATCATTTTATAGTAGATTAGAGGAACAATCGACATACTCACCATATCGGATAAATTGCATATCCATTCGAATAAATCAAACACACACAAATACACTTCATAAATGGCAATATATTTTTAGGAATATCTACAATTATTTCATGTACATACATTTTTTATAGGTGTGTACTTGGTGAACATATAGGATACATCACATCATTTAGAAATTCTTTGAAAAGTACTATTCTATATAATAAATAAATAAATAAATAAATAAATAAATAATCACAGTATATTATTAACGCAGATGACAGTAATTTACCCAGAGACAATAATGATTATTCCCGAAATTGTAATAAAAAAAAAAAAAAAGAAAAGCGCTATATTATCGAATAATGTCCAAAGGGAAGAGTATCAAACGTATTCTCTTGCAAAAATCTTTTATCATCGTTAGGACTCAACGCAACTTTAGTTTGCTCAATACTGTAAACATTGTGATCATAAGAACGAATGCAGCGCTGAGTAACAGTGACAATTTTTGAGTTTCTTAAAGAATCCCAGTAATCATCAAAAGTCAATCTATTTTTGACGATATTGTACTTGACTCCTTTAGCCTTTTTTATAACTTTTTGCCCTTGCTGAATTTTGAAAGTGTACATTTTTGATCTAAGACCAATGAAACGGGTAATAATTTCTCCATTAGCTTCATCCTTCATTAATCCTAGAACTTTTTTGTTAACCAACGGGATTTTATAGGGGTTATTGGGGGAATAACCGGAGGTGTCAAATTTTTGTAAATCAGCCTTGATAATCTCTTCATAAACATCATTACACTGAATTTCATAGATGAAGCTATCTGTATCAGTGTACATAAGTTTACAGCGATCAATACCTAATTTTGGTGGCATATAATCGTAATGAAAATTGAACATGTATGTTTTGGAAATGTCCAGAATGGACATACCAATATACAGAGGTTTATTGAAAATTAATTCATTCTTTTTCATTTCAATCGCTATTAGATCGTGTTCGGCGTCAAGAATAGTTCGATTGTGGAATCGATGACTTGCAATAAGATTCTTTGCTCCATATCGCCCATCCCATTTATTCACAAGTTTGATAACACGATGATTCCTGATGTTCTCCATCGTCTTACCAAAAACAGCATTGTTGAATAATTTGAAGAGATTTTTTTCGAATGTTGTAGTCGCGTTAGTTCTCAATTTATCGTTGTGTTCAATATACGGTTTTAACCATGTGGATTGCTGAAATTTCAAAATTCTGTGGATTTTACCTAATTCCAAACCATTCATCAATGCTTGCTTCAAATTCCGATAGTGAACAACATAGTGCTCTTTATCGAAAAGAGTCCCCATCAATTTTGATATTTTAGATCCGGGTGGTGCTCGATGTTCAGGGCAAAATGGAAAATCTTTATGCAAGTCATGAGTAGCGGGGGGATATTTAACATCAACTTCCAAAATATATCCTACGGGTGATGTATCTGAGATTGACAAGACATCAAAGTTAGACACATCGCTAATCCACTCAAACTCTCCTGAAGGGAGAGGTTCAGTCATTGCTTTTCCATACAGATTATTTACATCTAGATAGAGCAAAAATTTCGATTGTTTTGATGCATCGTAATGATCGGTGTATTTGTTATTAGCTTCAGAATACCTATGAACACACGTTGAAATGCCCCCACGAATTCCCTGCTCGATGAACATGATTTGATCAATATCCTGAAGAAGTTCCAATTTACAATCGGTAAATCTCAACATACAATCCCATGTAAAGCCAGGCATCGTATAATACCATGCAGGATCTAATTTATGTGTCTGAATACAGCTTTGTCTAAAGTTCTCAAATAAATCGGCTAAACCCAAAATATCGGTCTTTAGATACAAATCTGAATATTCACCTAAATTTTTGATCCCAAAGGCTTCCCACACAGTTTGAGCATGTTGATAATTTTCGATTGATAAATTGGAATCGTTCAATTTATTATAAAAATGTTCAATCGAAGGTAATTGGGTGTCGTTCATTTTTTCCAAGCTATCAATATAGTCATAACAAAATACACCTTTCCGCGTCAACAATTGAAATTTTGTCTCATCTAGATGTGCAAATTCTTCTCTCAATATTTTAAAATCGGTTTTTTTCATTGTCGATAGTAAATCATCGAGAGAAGCGCCTAAAAATCTGAATTAATCAATGTACCTAAATCTCAGATTGTTTTCATCAACGAAATGAGTGAATGAGATATAAACTTCATTATTGGTTGGAAGAACAGTCACGTGACTACGTATGGCAAGATCTTTTATTAACAAATGCCCATCATAACCAGATAAATTTTGAAAAACAACCGGTACAAAATTAAGCTTTCTGAAATTCAGATTGCAATTTTCATGTGCAAAACCTCTGAATTCACCAGTAAAATGATCATGATCGCGAACGATCTTATCATTTTTGTGAAAAGGTTTTTCACATATATGACAATTTGTTGCACGGCAAATGCTTCTCTTTTCGATCATGGGAACAATATTCTTGATTTTCGAATGAATAACTTTTGAAATTTCAATCATTTCGTTGATGAACCATTCCATACAATCAACACCACGATAACTTTTGAAAAATGAAAGAGAATTATCGTAGGAACATTTTAAATAGAACCCGGCACTGTAAACTATATGTTTCTGATATTTTAGCGTATTTATGGAAATGTGTTGATTGACTACTTGCAGCTGACTTTCAAAATCAGCATAGATGATGAAGGGGCATTTTTGTTTATAAATGAAATTTTTGAATTCAACATGCTTATAACTGGGAAATGAAACTCTATACGCATTCAATTTTGTACACAGCTTTTCATGTTCAGTCAATTTTATCTGAGATGTAAAATAATTAAGACACCGATCACAAAAAAATGTTTGTCCATGTGACTTGCTCAATTTTGGAGATACCAAACGGGATAAATTTTTAATCCAGCAATAGTGATATTTTATATCTTCATGATCGGTGTCACCAGTAGGTAAAGGCTCATAGTCATTTAATGTTTGATAATATCTATTCTGAATTAATAGCAAATTAACATGCCTAACTAGTTTCTCGCTAGTTAGTCTAGCTGGTACAATATTGAACTTATTTGGTTTACCATCATCCGTATCTGATTTTGAAACTAGTTCCAAAGCATACACATTTACAGAAATATCATTGTTTTTTTCAAATTTTGAAATTTGGTTCAACGGCATGGGGGATTCTAAGTTGTTGAGATTCAAAACTGATTTGAAGTTAGGATAAGAGGTAGTTCGGTGATTATTTTGATTAACAGGATGAAGCGCACTAACAATAGCCCAATAAAAACAAGAATTATCATTATTTCGAACATTCACGCATGCATGTTTAATCGAAATTTCCTTTGGTAGTGCAATATAGGAAGAACCATTACCCATTTGAAATTTATTAATATTTACTTCCAAATAAATTCTTCTAACAAGAGCAAAACCAGAGTCACGTTCCTGGAATTCTGAAAGATTATTCAAAATGACGTCACGTACGTTTTCAAAAAACCAGCTTTTTAAATTCGTTCCTACATCAATGTTTACATTCCTGGTGTTAAAATATTTGAAATCTACAATATCACGTTCGGATGATTTCTTAACAAACTCCCCGCAAAAAGTTGTGTTCACTTCAACCATGATAAAAGATTTCAGTACTTGGTTTAATTTTCGTTGAAACAAAATGAAAGCATCATCCATAAATCTATTGACGTCTTTATGGATCAAATTAATTATTAAACCACTTGATACTCTTCCCTTGAAACAATTAACAATAGACTCCCATTTAACCCTATTGCTTAATTTTGAAACTTGTACTAATCCCATCCCAACCCGCTTATTCTTCAAAATAAGTTTTCTTTTAATGACTTTAAGGTGCTGCAAATTAGTTTGAATTGATCGAAGAATGTTACTGGGTAAATTACCTTGTCGCACTAAATTATTAAATTTTCTAACTAACATACTTATTCTACGAATCCAAAGACTTGTCGTTCTCACACAAGACTCGTTGAACAGAAATTTCTTCATTTTTTTCAAAAACGAAAGCATATTTTCAGCTTTTTTTAACAAGACCTTGTATGAGGAAGACATATTGTTCGAATAAATAACAAACTCACAACTTTTCAACGTCGTCGATGTGGTTTCAACTCAAATTGGTAGGATGAGTTCGTGTGATGTCCTAGAACCCTCTGAATATTTCAGGTGTGAAATAGCACAGGTGATTGGCGGCTATAACCCTTCTAGGCACGAACAACACACTTCCAATTGTAGTAGAATAACCACCAAATCCGTTTGCTTTGTTGCTTTCTGCAAGACAAGTTTTGTTTAATTCACTTACAAATACAATATAAATCGAAATGTAAATTGAAAAATCAATGAAATTTAAGTAAAAACTTTTATTTACCTGATTTAATTTCAAACGGTGGGTTGGACTGATGATGATTCTTCGAAAAGTTTGATTTGTTGCGATCAACTCTTCACGGGGAACTTCACCAAATCAGGTTTCTTTGTTGATTTCTGCAAAAGAAAGTTTGTTTAATTATTTACTTGAATAAGAAATAAATGAATAAATAATAATAATTCACATCAAAAAATAGTTAACATTGAATTCAATTTACCTTATTTAACTGGAACGTATGTATGTTGAAGCTATGGTGAGGGTATCGATGCTGCTTTAAAAAGTACTCGTGTGACTCGTTCAACTCTCTGTAAAGAACTAACTTCTCTAACTCAATCTAAACCAAACTAGACAAAATAGGTGGGAAAATGCAATGCAGTTTGTTTATATTAACAGCATATATATTTCATCGCAGACATAATGAACCGCCCGGGCCGAAAGAAAGTGTTTACGTTTCACGGCACTTTTATGTCTGAGTCTGGATCTACCTATTTCATTGTCTGGTCATATTGGGTCAACTATTTGGATTCAGATTTTAAATCTATAGAAAATAATAAATAATGCATGTTTTTTTTTTTTTTTTTCTTTTTTTCTCACATGTTTATTCAAAAATTATCAAATTTAATTTATATTAGGATGATGCTAATTCAATTCCAAACACCTCTTTATAAATATTTACCGGTATAAATTTTTCAAGTTCAAACAAACAGCCTAAAAGTTTCATTTCTTTAATTGTTGTCAGGAAAGATCGTAGAGACTAAGAAAGATTATGCAATGTAGACTGTTTATCTTATCAACATACATATATCATTCATTGCAGAGGTAATTAATCTAAACAATAATATCACCCAAGCTAATAAAATTGTTTATATTATTATTCAATTAATTATGTTTACATAAAACTTTCAAATCTTTTAATTAGTACTTCTCTCAACGAATGTGAGAACATCATATTCAAGTCTGAACGTATACAATTGAGCTCAAACCTATGACTCATCAAAAACCAGTCACCACAAGTTCATAATTGAATTTCAAAATTCGACGTTTTTCAATATAGCAAGTGAACCACCTGCACCCTAGGGCGTTGAAGAGTGTTTACATTTCACGATCATTATCTTGGTTTCACGAACCTCATAGTCGACTTGATTTCTATATTTGAATTCGGATGTAAATTAATGAAAAAAAAATTAAATATGCTTAGTTTTTTCTCACAGGTTTATTCAGAAAATATAAAATATAATTCATTTAATTCTAATAATAATGATTATTATTATTGTGATGATAGTCTGGAAGCAACCGATCCTAGTACTGCTGCTGCTGTTGGCTTTATTGTTTTTCTTTTTCCCTGATCTGGTTGTTTTTTTTATTGCAAATCTCGTTCTTGATTGAAACACCTCTCGCCATTTGATATTGAGATCCTCAAGCGACTCCATCATACTAATTCAATTTTCGCACAATTTCACTTAGAGGGAGATACTCGATTATACAATCGTGAATAATCATGCAATACGCCTTGGTTTTGGCAGGAAATCCTTCACGTGACTCAATTTCCACTTTCACATCTATGGTTGATGACTTTAAGGTTTCGTCTCGTCGGGAACAGTCGATGACAAATAATGTATGATTTTTGAAATCATCATAATTTAAAAGCGGTCTCTTCTTATCTATAGCCACAAAGTTTGAGTAAAATTCGGTGTAGCTGTAGTGGGCTTCCGAATAATCATTCTTTCCAAAGTTGAGACTCAAACGTTCATATGGATAGTATTCCCCATTCAGAAACAATCGAATGTCTGATATATTCAGATGATCGAATTTTGTTGCGTTCGATTTGACGTCATCAATACGATTTGTTTGAAAAGCGATAACTGCATATCGTGGACAATCAACAGTTGTAGTTGTTTTATTACTCCATACTTCTTTTGTCGCATCAGTCTGTAAGGCAGGCAGCTCATGTATTTCCCATTTTCTAAAAGGTATGTGAATAGCTTGGTCACTTCGGATGGACTTCAACAATTGTAGTTTAATAGTATCATTGGCAACTATATGTTTAACCTTCAACTCAATGGTTTCGATTGAAAGTTCTGCAGTGGTTACATCTTTCGCATTTGGTTCTTCTACAATCTGCATGTAATTGGAATCATTGCGTGCTCTCACCAAACGGATTGTATGTTTACCGCAAACAGCAGTTTAATAGTCATTAAAAAGTCCGAAAAAATGACTCAACGGAATTCGCATATAAAATTCACCATTTTGGTATATTTTTGGTGTTCCTGGGTAACTCCATCCAGCAATTTGTAAATGTTTTGTATCATCCTCCTCATAGCACAAATATCCACGAATTAAACTAACAATTCCAGGATTCTTCACATGTTCCACTTCAATACCATTTAAATCATATGTGATTGAATCAAAGAAAAATGCACCTGCATTATTTATCAGGTGAACATTACCTGTACCAGATTTCCTTTTCAAAGAGCCTTTTATTACAAGAGCGGCTTCGTGAATTAAAAGCCAAGCATCATTTCGGTTGATTGTTATTTCTATATTATCATTGTTGCGAAATGACTTGATGAAGGGCAGATAAGTGCGAGACTCGATGTGATTGATGGTATCATCATGAAGAGGTTTTTGATACAAATCAAATACTCTTTTTGACAACATAGCCAATGGATTCGAGAAATCGTTTGTTTGGAAGAGATAATGTTCCACCCAATTTTGCGTGTTGATTCTTCGGAGGAGGTTGCAGAACAACTGATGCAGGACGTTCAGTATAACTCCTTTTATATGTTTCAATCACTAGTACCATTTTTTCAATTCTAATCTGATAATGATTTCCTCACCTCGGAAATTGACAAGATTAAAATCCTGATCTTGAACTTGTAGGGTGATATTATTTATCTGGTGACTTGATATTGGTAGATAAATTAGATTTCTGGGTATTTCATCAATTGCAAATCCCGGGTCAACACTTATGGGGAATTCGTACAATGTATGTGATGGTTTCTCGTTGTAATAAGAACCACCGGTGATGTTACTATCTATGTGAATTGTACGAACTTTCACAATATTCACAGGCAAATCAGATTGATATGTTTCACCTGCTAGTAGAATCCCTGGTGAGAACCCCAACAATTTTGCTAGAGAATCTGCCTCCTCCTCAAAGACTATATCGAAATGGGGATGATAAATTTCGCACTTGAGGGTATTGTTGTTTGGTTTCAGTGAACATTTTTCCGACAAATACTTTTGCAGATAAATGTTGATATCGCTAATTTCATAAGTACCCGATGGTATTGTGATAATTTGAGATCTTTTGTTCTCATCCAAATATTTAAATTTTGTATTTTCTTCAATGTTTGGAATAGTATTGTAGGAATGAAATCCCAGCACAGCTAGCCCGTATTGATAATCAGGATTCAGTTGAATTGGTGGATTGAAGTCTATGGATAGCGTTGACGTACGACCTTTCAATGTGAAGATCATAGACATGACTGATGAATGGTCAAACTTTTATTTGTTTTTATAGAGAAATCTGATGCACAAATGCCCGCAATTGGATGCATTGGAATTCTGATAACAATCTCTATTATACAAAATACGCACCTTTTCACCAAAATAATTAATGAGTTCCATTGGCGGTTTCAAATTACCAAAACTATCAAAATAGTCAACTAAATTTCCACGTTTCTTGTAAGCTACCCAATGTGTACCGCTATGATTATTGGTATCTAAATTCAAAACAGCACTCTCATTTATTTTCACTTTTCGAGGGAGAGTGTCTCGCATAAATACCCCACGAAAATATGGGATGTATAATTTTTTTACAAACAATTTTATTTCATAGTCGTATAGAGCTCTGTTGGGTAACTTTATTGGGAGTTTTTTGAAACCACAGCTCGCTTCAAAAATAATCCAAATCCACGTTTATGTTTTCTCAAATAAATTCCCGATCCCTTTTGTCCCAGCTCCATTGTTTGATTATGTCTCTTATTCTCCTCCAACTGTTTCTTTGCATTTTTCGCATCCACCTTCGTTTTAGCAATAGATGCGGCTCCTCCAGCAAGAGTTCCTAGTGCACTCAGTCCCGCAAAAAGGGGTATTAAAGGTATGAATCCCCCAGATTTTGCTTCAATTGGAATGATTCGTGTGATTTTCACTTTTTTACGTCCGCCAAGTCTTTTGACTGTTTTTCGTGCAGCGCGTAGCGCAATGACACTGCTTTTCTTTACATTTTTTTCATCACAATTTCTCAATGAATTGCAAATAGGTCCAACTACTTTTTTATTGAATGAATGGTGTCCCATTCCAAGTTTTCTTTTAGCCTTCATTCCCGTAGTCACTAACCAAGCAGCTGTTTTTTCCCCAAAACTGGAATCTTTCGCCTTTACACGCTCCCACGCTCGATTTTCCAATTCCCAATCAGCTTTGTGACGTTCGGACAACGAAGAATTTTGAGAATATGCAATATCGTGTTGTTTGCAGGCTGCATCCAGTGGGTTTATACCCTTATCTCCTCGCTCTAGACGTTCAGCCAATTTGGTTCCAGGTCCGCAAAATTGATAGCCAAGAAGATGAAGTTCAACTGGCAGTTTATTAATGATTGAGTTGACTAATCCATAACCTCTATGCTTGAAGACTAACATTACACTGCGGTCAAATCGTCGTTGAGTCAACTTATATTTATATTCAACCCTCAAAACTATAAATAGCCAGCTACAACATAGTCCAACGATCACTTTCAAAATGTTTGCGGTACCGCAAGCACTCAAACTTCCTACAAAAAACTTTGATATTGTTGAAAAAGTTAAAAATTCTAGACATAGTAAATTATTACCTAATTATGTTCGTGCAATTTTCTGCGGGCCTAGTGGTTGTGGAAAAACAAACAGTCTGTTTGCGTTATTATTCAATATGAATGGATTGCGTTTTGAAAATTTGTACGTCTATTCAAGATCATTATATCAACCAAAATATAAATTATTGGAAGATATTCTGAGGAATGTGAAGGGTGTTGGATTTTTTCCATTCACTGACAATAATATGATTATGGATCCAACAGAAGCAAGGAAAAACTCAGTATTCATATTTGATGATGTCGCATGTGAGAAACAGGATAAAATTAGAACTTATTTTTCCATGTGTAGACATAGGGAGATTGATGTTGCTTATATCAGTCAAACATATTCAAAAATACCAAAGCAACTTATACGTGATAATTGTAATATGATTGTTTTATTCAAACAGGATGATGTTGGTAATGGTAATGGTAAGGGTGGGGGGACAAAAGCCCGGCGAGTAGGCCTAGTGGCCCTTTGAGTAGGCCTAGTGGCCCTTTTCGCCAACCCCGTGCTTCCAACCCTCTTCACTCCAGTCGTCCTGTCTTCGTTGTGCAGCGGAGCATTTCATCCCAGCTCAGGTCCCCCAACTCAACCCGAGGAATGGTTGCCGCTCCTAGGACCCTCCTCCTCAGGCGACCCCACCTATCACAGACTCCCAGTAGATGGTAGGAGGTTTCCTCCGCCCTTCTACAGTAGGGACATAGGGGTGATTCGCCTATTCCTAGTAAATGCAAGTGTCGGTTGAGCTTGCAGTGCCCTGTCAAAATGCCTACGATGATGCTCAGTGCCTTCCTACTCTTGTTCAGCAATTGGGCCGTCCTTGGTTTGTTGGGATGTGTGATTATCTCTCTGGCTTGCCTACAAGTCGTGTTATTCCTCCAGTTTTTGACTGTAATCTCCCAGGCCCACTCATTCAGGGCCTCGGTGATCAGTCGTTTACTCAGGCCCAGGTATGGTTCTGGACCGGGCTGGGGTGATGAAGAGCCTAGTCTGGCTAGCTCGTCCGCGCGTTCGTTTCCGAAAATGCCCATATGTCCCGGTACCCAAACCAGTTTGACCTTCTTGCTCTCGCCTAGGGCGTGCAGAGCATCACTGCATTCTTGAACCAGCGGGCAGCTGATCCTTGGCTTGCATAATGCTCTCAGTGCCGCTTGGCTGTCAGAATGGATAATTATGTTATCTTCTGTTCCCCTTTGAAGCTCTTCCCTAGTTGCTACCTCCAGGATAGCAAAAACCTCTGCTTGGAAGACCGTGGTGAGCTTTCCGAGAGGGAAAGCCTCCCCGGCATTCCTGTCTTGTCTGTATACTCCGGCTCCTGTAGCCTTAGAGTTGGCCTTTGAGCCGTCGGTGAACCAGATCTGCGTGCTACCTGGTGTTTCTGCCAGCGTGGTCCGCCACTCGTCCCTGGAAGGAAGGTGTACCTCAAAACTTCTGTTAAGTCTGAGTCTTCCATCCGTGGCTGTCAGTCCCGCCGCCAGTAGCGGTATCTCACGCCTCACAATAGAAACTAATCTAGTGTGGCCAACCTCTGTGCCTCTATCCTTCCATACTTCCTGAGCTGACATCCTTATGTATGCTTCCATCGCTTCCCTCTTTATCCAGATTGCCAGTTCTGGCAGCGCAAGGAGAATGTTCAGTGCAGCTCCTGGTGTAGTCCTTATTGCACCGGTTATGCTCAGACAGGCCATCCTTTGAAGTCTGGTTAGTCTGATTTCGTTAGTGGCTTTCTCGGTGGCCGGCCACCTGACCACGGCTCCGTATGAGATCCTCGGTCTGATGACGGCTCGATAAAGCCAGTGAACGACGTGTGGTTGTAGGCCCCACCGCCTACCCACCGCTCGGCGCAGCATCCACATTGTAGCTATGCCCTTTTTAACTGTCTTTTCAATATGGAGTTTCCACGTTAGCTTACTGTCTAAGACCACCCCGAGGTACTTGACCTCCTGTTTCAGTGCTAGCGGCATCTTGTACAGAGTGAGTTGTTTGAACTTATTGAGATTCCTCCTGTTTGTAAAGAGGATCAGCTCCGTTTTTGTGGGATTCACTGAGAGCCCCATCTCTTTACACCATACCTCCAGAATTTTACACGCTGACCTCATACGCTCGCAGACAATTTCTAGATGTTTACCTCTCACGAGTATAAGGCCATCGTCGGCGTAGGCCTGCGCATAGAAGCCCTCCAACTCCAGTCTAGTCAGGAGACTGTCCATTATCAGACACCAAAGCCTGGGTGAGAGGCAGCTGCCTTGGGGGCAACCTCCCTGCACGTCTGCCTCCAGTCTCCTAGTGACGTTTTCACCTGGCGGTCCCGAAGAGCAGACCGAACCCAACTCACCAGGGAGGCCGGGGTTCCCCTGGCCGTAAGGGACTCCCAGATGACGTCCATTTTAGCTTTATCGAATGCTCCTTCTACGTCAAAGAACAGGGTCAAGGCGACCTCTTTGTCGTTTAGAGTCCTTTCAGCTAGTTGCACTACGGCATGTAGAGCCGAGTTCGTACTCTTACCCTTGCAGTAGGCGTGCTGGTTCATGTGAATTGGAGATCTCAAAAGAATCTCCTCCGTCAAATACCTATCGATCATCTTTTCTAGTGTTTTCATTTGAAAAGATGTCAAACTGATTGGCCTGTGGGATTTTGGTAGTCCGTAGTCTTCCTCACCAACCTTTGGGATGAATACCACCTTAGCGGTTTTCCATCGATCTGGGACGTGTCCCAAGGCGATGCTGGCTCGGAAGATGGATTTAAGTGTTGGTTTTAGCAGAGGCTCGGCTCTCTGCATCAACGCCGGGAAAATCCCATCAGGTCCTGCTGCCTTGTATGGACTAAACTCACTTAGCGCCCACTCTATGGATTCGTCGGTGACGATCTTATTCGCCGTATCCCAGTCAGCCATGAGGATAGGGGGGGGAGCTAGTGAGGGGGAGTTGGTGCTTTCTCCCGGAAAGTGAGTTTGGAGGAGTAGGTGTAGTGTTTCCTCCCTATTGTTAGTCCATGTGCCATTTTCCCTTTTCAACAGCCCTATCTCTGTTGTTCCCTCCGAGCCGAGCAGCTTCATGAGTCTCGCCGACTCTGAGAGAGATTCGATCTCCCCGCAGAATCCACGCCATGCAGCCCTCTTGCTACTTCTTACCTCTGATTTGAATTTCCTCCGGGCTTCAACGAAGGTGTCCCATTCGAGCTGTCCACCCCCCTTGAGAGCTCGGCGGTGCGACCTCCTGGCGTCTTTTTTAAGCCGCTCTAGAGTATCATTCCACCATGGGACTTTTTTGGTTCTCGCCTTCTTGAGAGGACAGGATGCTTCGAATGCGGACGAGATTGCCTTGTTAAGGGCCTCTACCTCCGTCTCCAGTTCCTCCTTGGAGGTTATATGCCGGTCTCCGCTACCCACGGTCCTACTTAGACAGTTATTGAACTTATCCCAGTCGGTTGACCTCGGGTTCCGTTTGAGAGGCAAAGTTTCTCCTTCCGCCTCTAGCGTGAAGCGGATTAGCCTATGGTCTGACATTGTTATGTCGTTCGTAGCACTCCAGTTTTTCACCTTACACAAATAATTTTGCGACACGACCGTAACATCTATCACCTCGCGCCTGACGCGATTGACGAAGGTCGGCTCCGCATTTTTATTGGCGACTTCAAGGTTTTCCGCTGTGAGGTACTCTAGAAGAGCAATACCTCTCGTGTTGGTGTCGGTGCTGCCCCAGATAGTGCAATGTGCGTTAGCGTCACAGCCGATAATAGCGGGAAAACCTGACTTTTTCGTGTACTCAACGATTTTAATAAGTTCCTCCGTAGGGGGTAAGCGCACAGTATCGTACGGAAGGTAAAGACTTATCAAAAACAACTTACGTATCGTTCCCTGGAGTTTGTATTCTAGAAGGATCACGGTGGCATCCCTGGTGCCCAGCTGGGGTAGGTGAGTTACCTGCAGCTCTTTGGATGCCATGATACAGGTCCGTGGTCGATCTAGTCCTCCGTTGCCGGCGTAGATGTTCATGCCGGTCACCTGGAGACCTCTGATGTTTTCCCTGAAATAATAAGGCTCCTGGATTAGTACAATTTCCCCCCTTTTTGCCACCATGATGCTCGCAAGTTCTGCGGTGGCATCTCGGCTATGTTGGAGGTTGATTTGACTTACCCGTATAGTGTCCATTGCGAGGCGTACAATGGACGGGGCCCACGCTCTACTGACCTGTGGTCTGCTCCTCCACCGGGGGCTTGGAGGCTGCCGACGTGGATGGCAGGGCGGGTCTCCGTTGGGTGCTAACCCTGAAGACCCTGAGTGAGACCAGTTCGAAGAACATGGTCCACCCTGCCGCGTCCAGCCTTTTAACCGTTTCCCGATTAACTCGGAAAACGAGTCGCCACTCCCCTGGTTTACCCTCAGTTGCTAGGTGTCGCCAGTTAGCGACACCTAGGGACCTGTTTTGAAGATCCAGCATCTCCATGATGGGCCCTACCACTGGCTTGTCCTTCCTCTTTAAGGTGAAGGTAACCTTCACCGGACGAGGAGCGTCAGCGGCACGGTATGCTCTGAAGGTTCGGTCTCCCCTGACTAGCTGCGGACATTCCGTCAGCAGCCAGTCTCGCGAGACCTCGTCCTCCGCCGTGACCAGGAACCAGCCATTTTCCTGTAACCCAGAGTTACGAAAGCGGAGTTCGTGACCTCAGGAGTCCTGTGAGGAACCCGCCATGGTCAACCTCATCTTCTCGATGAGGTGACTCCTGATTGCTTCCGCTTCCTCTGGGTGCATCGTGAAGTCGTCTCCCTCGAGGAGGATGACGACCTCATTAGCCCTTCCGACTGCCGAGCGGTAAGAACCAGTCGAGGGGCCCTCAGCAGACGCCGGCGCCGATACCGAGCAACTCCTCAGAAGAGGTGACCTACCCAGTTGACCGCCGCGGCTAACCGCCGACGAAGCACCCCCTCTGGGTCTCTTCGTTCTTCTGTCAGGCGTGGACTTGTCACTCCTGACCCTCTTCTTCCCATCTGCCGGGACCCTGGGTGGGGTGGGATCTGGGTCCTCCCTGGTGGATGCTGGGCCCTCCGGGAGCTTGATGGGCGTAAGCTGCTTAGCTACCCTTCTGGCATCCCTTGATGTCGGGCCTCTCCTATGGGCCTTCTTGATGGCAGATCTCTCAGCCCTTGCGGGCCCAGAAAGATTCTGACCATCCGCCGTTGGAGCGTTGGTAGCAAGGGAGGTGGTCTGCTGGCTGGTGCCAGCCTGCAGTTCCTCTCTTTTCCGCCTACGCTCCCCACGACGCTTTTCGGTCCGTTTGCGGTTTTTCCGCAGCTTCTTTTTGAGTTTCAGCTGTTGCAGCTGCTCTGGCGTGAGAGCCGGACGAGCGTCTGGGGCGAGAGCCCCTGAAGCGCCGGACGCCATTGAGCTGCTACTGCCTGGAACGTGAGCCCCTGGTAGTTCAGCTTGCTCAGTCCCGGAGTCGATTGCCGAGACGACTGAGGGTGCCTCTTCCATGGGTGGTGTCACATCCATTTCAGTGGCGCTTGAACTCTTGGGGCCAGGATTGCCCTCTAAACTGCTTGTTGGCGATTTTTTACCTGAAAAAGAGTTAGTGTCGTTTTCCATGATGATTGGGGGGAGGGTTGTTCGTAAGTATGTCGGTCTCCATGAAGGTAGGGTCAGTTAAAGGTAGGTGTGGTCTGGTTTTGATGTCATGTTAGAGCTCGCTTCCTCCACCGCTCCAACCCCGGCTTCGTGGAAGAATGTGCTTGCCCCAGTGACGAAGTCCGGCAGCCGCGGTTGTATCACCCCCAACTCGAGCAGCAGGGTCCTGACCAGGCGCCACCTGGCACTACTACCCGAGTTGAGATTTTACACCGGTTGATGGGGCAGCCCTCTACATCGGCTAGATAAGAGTGGACCCCTGTACTAACTACGACGGCCTAGGGAAATTGCCGTAAACCCTAGTTGTTACGCCGCTACTTACCGGATCGGCATCACTGGGATTCCGCCTCATCGGCGAAGGAAGGACGATGTTAATTTGAGACATGTTTATGATGAGCATGTGTCACCAGATATAACGTACGATAACTTCAAAATGATATGTTCGAAATGTTGGAGTGAAGGTAAATTTGGTTCCGTTGTTCATATAAAGGAATTTGATTTAGATGGTGGTAGATATCGTAAAGGGTTCGACCACTATATAAAGGTTAGTAGCTTGTAACATCAGTTACTAACCATGAAGCTGTTGAACCAAGAGGATGCAGAACGCAAGCAGAAAATCACTCGGATAGCTAGAGATGTGCGAAAAAAATATATCGCGCTAAAATTGGGACGCGCTGAAACTGATGAGTCTCTTGAACGAATTTTCAAACCCATCACAGTACCATTGAAAAAAATGATTAAAGTACATGACGATGCTGATGATATGGAACAACAACAACAGTCTTCTTTACAACACCTCAAAAGACGTCTTGAAGAAATCTCTGGGATACCTGAGAGACATCTAAAAACAGCTCGTAAGCAACTAAAATTCACCTCGAAAACAACTAGAAAAAAAACCTCAGAAACACCCATCAAAACATGGGGAACACGTTGGAAATACTTCGATCAACAACAACAACGTGATGATGATGATGTTGATGATGATGATGATGATGATGATGTTGAAGATGACGATGGTGATGCAGATGAAAGTGTAGATTTAACATCTAACGATGATAAAGAATCTCCTCAGCAAGTTATTTCTAATTTAAATAATTATTCAACAATCGCACAAAAGTATATTTCTGCTCATCGTCAAACAGCTAAAGATATCGATCGTAGTAGTATGGGACCAGAATACGATAAATCACAATCAAAGTGGATGCTTGGTTTGACGCCAGTTGATTTTGTGAAAAATTCCGGAAATATAATCATCAATGGCGAAGAATTTGATGGTACGAAAGGACTCTATGAATTGATATTTACTAAGGAACCAATAAGCTTCACTTCAGCGGATTTATCGTCTTACAAAAAAATTTTAGATATAACAAATATATCTCGAGTGGGGTGCAAATCAACGGGAAAAATCAAAGGAAACAAAGGTTATAAATATAGAACAATTATTCGCTCCTTAATGAAAACACATAAAGGTAGTGGTTTTCCAAAAATGATTTGCAATTTAAAACCAGTTGAATATGTATACTGGAACGATATTGTTGAACTTGTAGATCGATTACGTTTGCTGATTGCATCTAAACAAGCTGGCAATACATCACATGATAATGAAATATCATCATTGGTGGAAGAACTCGAAGAGGCTGGAATTATTGAAAAATTGTAATGTTGATTTGAAATATAAATAGAATTGCACATATTTTGTATACATCAGTATTAAAATGAGTCTTGACAAGTTTGGACGTCGAACGATAACAGGAGGATACACTTATCAAATAGGATCAAGACCCCAATTATTAGCTCGTACATCGGAAGGTGATATTGACATTGAAAACTTGAAGATTTGCAATCTAAAATCACCAACAGAAATCTTGGATGCTGTTAATAAGAAATATGTTGATGGAATGATTTCAACTGCAAAACACATTTATCATGAGGAAATAAGACGCGTTTCAGAAGATTTGAATACCAAAACTATGAACGTCTTCAGTGATGAGAAAAAAGTGTTGAAGGAGTATATAAGAATCATCAACGAACTTAAAAGTCAAATAGTACCAGTTTCAAGTGTTCCAAGTGGTGACGAAACTCATCGTACCACCGATAATACAATTGATTAACTCGAGTAAAATATGTCAAAGGAAAAAGTTCAGCTTGTTGAGGAACTTTTCAAACCCATAAGACGAAAATTTCCCAGACGTCGTACAATTATCAAGGGACTGGACGATTTATGGCAGGCTGACTTGGGTCAAATGGATATGTATCAGAAGGATAACCGAGGATTTAAATATTTTCTCATCATCATTGACTGTTTTTCAAAATATATCTGGATTGAACCAATAAAATCTAAGTCTGGGGATGAGGTGACAAATGCCTTTGCAAATATTCTTGAAAAATCGAAACACCATCCTAAAAATCTGCAGACTGATCAGGAAAAAGAATTTTATAATAGTCATTTTCAACGTCTCATGCATCGATATAGTATAAATCATTATAGCACGTTCACTATTATGAAGGCTGCAATTGTCGAGCGTGCGATAAGAACAATAAAAGAGAAGTTATTCAAATATTTCAGCTTGAATGGAACATACACCTGGATAGATGTCATTATGAACGTTGTGAAAAACTATAATGAACAAAAACACGGAGTAACCAAAATGAGACCTTGTGATGTGATAGTTGATAAAGATCTTCAAAATATTCTACTCAATACAGTATATAATCATATAAAAATTGCAACTGATTTGGGAAAATTCAAAGTGGACGATGTAGTGCGCATAAGCAAAGCAAAACATGTTTTTGAGAAGGGTTATACTCCTAAATGGACAACTGAGTTGTTCAAAGTGGTTAAAGTTAAAATCAGTAAACCAGTAACTTATTTACTGGAGGATATGTATGGTAAACCAATCATGGGGGCGTTTTATGAGCAGGAATTGCAAAAAACTGAACAGAAAGATGTATACTTGGTGGAGAAGGTCCTACGGAAAAAGGGTAACAAGGTGTTTGTTAAATGGCTTGGATTTGATAATTCACATAATAGTTGGATTAACGATAATAACATATTATAAATTACACTAACTGCGCATGATTAAAACAAGAAAAAACGGGAAAAATTAGTGATTGGGGGAGGAGGTGGAGGTGATCAATCAGTCTTCCAACATGTGTGATCAGGTGCGTATTGATCTGCAGCAGCTATTGACTATGAATGAAGATACTTTGGTCAGCAGTGAGAAGCAGTTTCTACTGAGCACTATGTTTTCCTGTACAACTAGTGACATTAAGATCTATGTGGAATTAAGTATGCTGAGGAATTTTCAAAGTATAATTAGAATTCCTAATGGTGAAAAAATGCTGATTTTTGAAGAAGATGTGTGGAAAATCATAATGGACTATCTCAATTGGTTACTAGGTGGATGGCATCTTGAACACATTCATCCTTCATTTTCATACAACGACTTGATCATCAACAGTGTACCCATGGATGATGGATTGAAAATAATCTCGATTTCAAAAAATGATCAAATAATGTTTTTAACTGAGAACAATACACGTGACCTTTGTATGGTTAATAAGCATTTTGTAAACATAAGACTTCAGGAACTGAAGCAATTGGATTTTCCCAAGTATTATAATATGATTTTAAATATTTTACATGAACTAATTAGAAATTGTGTAACACATATTCCCATTGAAGATGTAGTTTCGAGTTTTTATAAAGATAACCCTAGCATAGAAAGTTATTGTTTAGCGCAAATCATGTATAATGACAAATGTAGGATTTTGTCTGACTGAAGACAAATAAAAGAATCTAAATAAAAAATATTGTTTTATTGAACTATGTATTTAGCACCAGAAACTCCTCAAAACACTGCAACTCAAAGAAGATTTTAAATAGTTCTATCATTGTTGCTATAACAAAACGAAATTAAACAATTACAACAATTCTATGATTTATTTTTTATTCAAATAATATACCATGCACATATTACAATATATTCCAAACGAAACATGTGGCCCATCATTTTCATCATATCCGGAATCATCATCAGTTGGAGTGTAGTGCCCCCAGCATGGTTTGAGAACTTTCTTCAAAACTTCCTCAGGAATGCCCAAAGTGGTATGTAGGGTTTTGATAAAGTACTCATGATATAGAGATGAAGTAGGTATGTTGAGCTGATGGATGGTTTGGCGTATGTTTTCAATATCTTCTGGAGTCAACATGGTGATAAATCTCCCAAACTGCTTTCAGGATGAGAAGTGAGATTGCGCTTATAATGTAGTACAGCGACTCGATAATTGAACTTGAACGGCAGCTCCAATCATCTTTATATTGATTCTTGATGATGGTGGCGGTGGTGGGGGACGATGGAGTTGAACAATTGTAGGTGGGGGTCGTTACATTTTTCCATACACTGTAACCATATGTTTGATTTTGAAAAATCACCTTTACTTTGTATTCCTTTGCATTTTGGGGTAATGCAACAATAAACATATCATCATTGTAATCTACTTGCGATTTCATATTTAGCCAAGTGTCATTGGTTCTATTGAAACAAATGTGCACCCCTACAACATCGTAGGGTTGATGTACATAGAAAGTATTATTGAAAATCGCAGTAAGAAGAATGTAATTTGATGTTAACATCATCATGATCAATGTTCAACTAAAACACAAATAGTATTTTTAACTCTCTATTAAACAACGAGTTTCAATCCATTCATGAAGAATGATACAATTGCGTAGGCTACACATATAAAAATTATTCGATAGATGACCAAAACAGGTTGGAACGTCTTTTTTAAATACAGGTGGATGTTGCCAATGGTCATCAATGTCCTCGACGTTGATGATTTTGGGAGTATGCGCTGTTGTAGAGTCCTGCAGAATGTTTTCCAGAAAATTCTTTTGTTGTTGTCCTCGAACGTAGACTTTATCCACAAAACATATATGTGATATGATGATTGGAAGAAGGTCTTCATAGTTGATATATCCAAATGAAAACGGGATTCCATGTTGTTTCATGGTTGCTCTGGATGTTCTTTGTTTGTCCCATAAACGTAACGATCGATATGATCCATTTGGTTTGAATATGTAATGGCTAGTTTGGATCCCGTTCGTGGCTGCCAACTCTTTGATGATGAATTCGTGAGACAGACTGAATCCTTGAAAATCCATTGCAATCATCTTCATGATGGACTGGTTCTGTAAAAAATAAATACATTTAGAATGCGATTGATTCTAGTTGAAAATAATACTAACTTTGTTTTTTACATAGCAACTATCTCAAAAATTGGAGTTTTCTTCATATCACGAATCTGCACAACCGATCTTAAAATTATCGCATATTTATGAGGTTGAAATTGATGCAATTTTTTTTTGATAGATACAGTAGTACGCTGTGGTAGAAAAACAACATGATCCTCCAACTCTACTCGCGGCACTTCCCCATATTTAGAAAGAACAATATTTAATCCCACAATTGGATACTTCACATCACAAGTTAATTCAATTAATTTTATGCATGTCTTATTCAAATAAGAGGTGGTTGCGTTAATTTCTGCAAGATCCATATTTCTAGAAAGAAAAAATTGAATTAATTCTCAGGTGTGAATATGGGGAGCGCTTACCTGTTGTTGCTGCTGCTGTTGCTAATGAACTAAATTCTTCTTCAACGCGTCGTCAGTGGTAAATTCATAAATCTCCCCGCCCCTCTTTTCCCACTTATTTTCTCAACGAATGTACTAGAACAACTGCTTTATCTGGTTAGAACGTGTTTAATCGAGCTCAAACCGATGACTCATCAAAAAACGAGTCGTCACAAGCTGAATATTGAATTGCTTATACGATTTTACGATGATGCAAGTCAACATGAATCTCTTTTCCAGAGTACGCAAACGGATTGCGGATATTTTATTAATTTGAAGTATATTTTTAATTTCGATAATGTACTAGCTCATTGAAATGATGAAAGATTTTTTTTTGATCAACTTACCTGCAAGATTCAATTTCTCAAATGTTTGAATCATAGACTTCTTTCGCTCATACCATTCAATGTCAATCTTGATCTGCGCCAAACGTATATGGAATCTATTAATTCGTTCTGCAAGCTCACTCATTATCGTTCTCAACGAATGCAACAACACCAGCTTATTATTCGTAACAATATTATAAATTATGCTTTTTCTAGAATCATATAAAACCTCAGGTCAATGAACCTTCCCATAGGCATTCCTTTTAAAAATCCGCTCACCCAAACATCGCACGCCATCTTATAATGCTCAACGATTAAATAACTCAAGAACCTATGAAGAAACCTCTATTTTTCAAAGCTCCTTATTACAAATAATCATCGCTAGGTGGAGCATCAAAACATCTCCAACGTCGTCGTCGTTGTCACTTCAAACGTTCACCATGAAAGCCGCAATTCCAAAATCCCTTATCTTCCCACAAATCACCATAAGCGGCAACACCGCACGACGCAACCGACAACATCGTCCTCACATCAATCCTGTCAATTGTCTGTAACAACGCTACAACCCACCCGCCACAAACGTCAATGACACTTCAAACGTCAACCATAAAACCTAAAATCCCAAAATCCCTCATCTCCCCAACAAAACACCATAAGCGGCAACACCGCACGCAGCCGGCAACACCGCTCACACATCAATCTCCAGGGATCAACGCTACAATAGACCACCACACCAAAAAGCCGGTCGCGCTCGAATGAAAGTGAGGTTAGGTACAGAAAGTGAAGTGGAACCGGTCTTGTATTACTACTACTTTCATATTTTGCCAACAGGTGGACATGCAGGAATTTCACGCATGTATAATAACCTAAAGAAATACTACTTTTGGCCTAATTTACATAAAGATGTTGTAAGTTACGTGAAACACTGTGATGACTGTCAACGCTTTAAGTATTCTAAACCAAACAAAGAGCCAATGAATATAACGACAACAGCTTCGTCTGCTTTCAAAAAAATTTATTTAGATCTCGTGGGTCCTTTTGAGGAGGATAATGAGGGCAACAAATATATTTTATCGATTCAATGCGAATTGTCAAAGTTTGTGGAATGTTATCCTTTGGAAAACAAAGAAGCTTCAACTGTTGCAAAAAGTTTTGTTTCAAATTTCATACTAAGATATGGTATTCCAAAAAATATTTTGACAGACCAGGGTACCGAATTTTTAAATTCGACTCTCGAAGAGACTTGCAAAATTTTAGGCGTAAAACATCTTTGTTCTACGTCTTATCATCACGAAACCCTTGGGTCCTTAGAAAATTCTCACAAATGTTTGGGTGCTTATCTTAGAATGCAAATTAATACATACAAACAATCTTGGAGCACTTGGTTACAGTTTTGGTGTTTTTCTTATAATAACACTGTACATTCTGAAACAAAGTATACACCACATGAATTGGTATTCGGAAAACTATGCAACTTACCCTCAAATATCCTAAACAAAATAGACCCATTATACAATTTTGACAACTATCCGTTGGAACTCAAGTATAGGTTGCAGACAGCACACTCTGATGCTATGTCAAATCTAATCAACTCAATGGTAGAAAGAAAAGTAATTTATGACAAAAGATCTAAACCTGTTATTTATGAAATTGGAGACAAGATTTTGTTGAAAAATAACTCAGGTTCGAAATGTGACCCATTGTATTCAGGTCCTTACTTAGTTGTTGATGATAGGGCACCTAATATTGTGATTGAAGTAGGAAACAAACCTATAGAGGTTCATAAAAATAGGGTAAAATTATATCATGAAAAATAGGTATGTAAATTTTTTTTTTTTTTTTTGTTATTTTGGGGAAGGTGTAGTATAGGCATAATCATAGAGTGGGAAAATAGCTTAGGATGAATTATATTGGGAAAACCTGTATATCAATTATATGTATTGTAAGGTTGTCAAGACTTGGTACTTGTTAGTAGAGTAAGCAGAATATGCATTTATGTAACAAAATATTATGATAACATGTTCAATAAACATTAGGGGTCATCAATTCATTGTAACTCAACTAGATCAAGAATATAGATCGAGCTTTACGAACGAGTATAGTTATTTATTCCCGTTCCCAAATAATTTATCAAATGATGTACTGAGTTACACTATATAGAAAGTATTATTGAAAATCGCACTAAGAATAATATAATTTGATGTTAACATTATCATGATTAATGTTGAACTAAAACACAAATAGTATTTTCAACTCTCTATTAAACAACTAGTTTCAATCCATTCATGAAGAAGTATACAATTGCGTAGGCTACACATATAAAAATTATTCGATAGATGACCAAAACAGGTTGGAACGTCTTTTTGAAATACAGGTGGATGTTGCCAATGGTTATCAATGTCCTCGACGTTGATGATTTTGGGAGTATGCGCTGTTGTAGAATCCTGCAGAATGTTTTCCAGAAAATTCTTTTGTTGTTGTCCCCGAACGTAGACTTTATCCACAAAACATATATGTGATATGATGATTGAATGGAGGTCTTCATAGTTGACATATCCAAATGAAAACGGGATTCCATGTTGTTTCATGGTTGCTCTGGACGCTCTTTGTTTGTCCCATAAACGTAACGATCGATATGATACATTTGGTTTGAATATGTAGTGGCTAGTTTGGGCCTCATTCGTGACTGCCAACTCTTTGACGAGGAATTTATGAGAAAGATTGAATCCTTGAAAATCTATTGCAATCATCTTCATGATGGACTGGTGCTGTGAAAAATAAATACATTTAGAATGCGATTGATCCTAGTTGAAAATAATACTAACTTTGTTTTTTTTACATAGCAACTATCTCAAAACTTGGGGTGTACTTCATATCGCAAATCTGCGTAACCGATCTTAAAATTATCGCATATTTATGAGGTTGAAATTGATGCACATTTTTTTTGATAGATACAGTAGTACGCTTTGGTAGAAAAACGATATGATCCTCCAACTCTACTCGCGGCACTTCCCCATATTTAGAAAGAACAATATTTAATCTCACAATTGGATACTTTACATCACGAGTTAATTCAATTAATTTAATGGATGTCTTATCCACATAAGAGGTGGTTGCGTTGATTTCTGCCAGATCCATTCCTAGAAAGAAAAAATGAAATCAAATAAATTCTCTAGTTTCATTATGGGGGGCGCTTACCTGTTGTTGCTGCTGCTGCTAATGAATGCGAACTGAAATTCTTCTTTAACCCGCCGTCAGTGGTAAATCAATAAATCTCCCCACCCCTCTTTTCCCACTTATTTTCTCAACGAATGTGCTAGAACATCTGCTTAATCTGGTCAGAACGTGTATAATCGAGCTCAAACCAATGGGTTATTAAAAACGAGTCACCACAAGTCAACATGAATTTTTTTCCGGAGTACGCAGATGTATGGAGGATATTTTATTTTTGGATTTGGCTAAGACCACTATTTACAATTCTCACTACATGAAAAATCGTTTTGCAAACTGTACCGTTCTTAACACTCATACAGTGGAATTATCTTGATAAAATAGCTTCAAAAGATGAAGTATGTCATTCAATTTCGCTAGAAAATATTATAGATGATTCAAGGATAATTGGATCTATCTATAAAAGAAACGCTCTACTCATCCATAATTGGAATGATCATAGTTCTGAATGTAGGGGATATTGTCTTTGTGTGGAGCATTATGTACTTCAAGATTTTAATATGAATATTTGTAGAAGTTGTAGTTTCGGGTTTATAAAATTTATGAATAATAGATTTAAGATAGTTGATAAGCATTATCATATCGTTGTAACTGTTCGCCAACTCAAGATATGTGTATAAAGAGATAAGAAATTTTGGAGTGAAAGATGTTTCATGCAAATTTTATTTTGCGTAGAGACTAAAGAAAGCTGTAATTATAGATTGCATTCAAAGTTAGGTAAGAATATAGGTTTCGGATCTTTCGATCCAATCATCGATGATTAGTTGTAAATTAGATATGTTATTTATTAATTTTAACACCAATGATTTTTGATCAACTCTATCTATATCCACCAAATCTTGAAAATATGTCTTATAGTTTCATAGTTCTCATATTACTTATTTGATAAAATCATATCAATATTTAATAAAAGGTGTTGGGTTTGATGAAAGATGAAAATAATGGACGGATTATGACAGACAGATCAAAAATGTACGCAGTAAAACTATTTTACACTGGTGAGGAATTAGAATAAGATACACCTGATATGAAAAAATATGAGGTAGAAAAAGAGGGAATTATGAAATATTTTAATGATAAAGACTAAAAATCATAGGTGTGGAAAAAATGTTGTAAAAATAAAATCAGTTTTGATGATTATTAAGATTCTATCTTAACTCTCCCTCATGGAAATTATTCTATAATGAAATAATATAATATTATTAATGATCAAAAAAAAAGAGTTAACCTGATACTGTAAGTTAAAAAAAAAAAAAAAAAATCTGATCCAACAGTTTTTTATATAAGGTTATCTTCTACAGCCCATGTACCTACGAACCTGAAGATGGGGTGTAAGATGTTGACCCCTAAACATGTCGTTTGAGTGAATAAAGAAAATGTTTTTGGACCCGTTTTTTGATCATTGATATGATGAACTCACATTGGTTATTAACTCATTCATAATATAATATTGTTTGTAATAATTGAATAAGATAAGTGTTTGTATTTCTCATTAGATATGATAGAATGGATTGCTTTTGCTTTTCTGTGTTTTAGTAAGTAGGTAGTAAGTGTAAATATGCTTGTATTTGTCCTATCTTTAGATCCTTTTTTGGGTGGAGTATTATGTACTTGAAGATTTTAATATGAATATTTGTAGAAGTTGTAGTTTCTGGTTTATGAAATTTATGAATAATAGATTTAAGATAGTTGATAAGCATTATCATATCGTTGTAACTGTTCGCCAACTCAAGACACGTGTATGTAGAAATAAGAAATTTTGGTGTGAAAGTTGTTTCATGCAACTTTAATTTTGCGTAGAGACTAAAGAAAGCTGTAATTATAGATTCCATTCACAGTTAGGTAAGAAAATATGTTTCAAATCTCCCGATCCAATCATCGATGATTAGTTGTAAATTAGATATGAGTTATTTATTAATTTTAACACCATTGATTTTTGGATCAACTCTATCTATATCCACCAAATCTTGAAAATATGTCTTATAGTTCAATAGTTCTCATATTACTAATTTGATAAAATCATATTAATATTTAATAATGTTTTGACGAGTAAATTATTTTGATATACTTATTACAATGATGAAATGAAATGATCTTAGTGTAAATTTATTTCATGAATACCTATGAAATAAAGACTTTTAATTTGATTGTGCTGTGTGTATTTTACTGGATAATTTCTCAGATATGGTAAGTCCGTTCTTCTTATTTATTATGAAATGATAAAATCTACTCATCAGTTGGTCAATTTTATAACACCTCAAAATTTATTTTGTTCTGATTTTAGTATATCATTGAACTGTTCTAGACCTTTTGGTAGCGAAATTATGTAGGTATACTTATGACAGTGACAATAAACAATGATTTAAATAAAAAAAAATATTTCATAAATATCAAATTGTGGTTTTTAATTTTATTTCATGAATAGGAAATAAAGACTTTTAATTTGATTGTGTTGTGTGTGTGTGTGTATTTTACTGGATAATTTATCAGATGTGGTAAGTATGTCCGTTCTTCTTATTAATTATGAAATGATAAAATCTACTCATCAGTTGTTCAGTTTTATCACATCTCAAAATTTATTTCGTTCTATTTTTAGTATATCATTAAACTGTTCTACACCTTTTGGTAGCGAAATTATGTAGGTATACTTATCACAGTGATACAATAAACAATCAATTAAAATTTAAAAAAATATATATATTTCATGAATATCAAATTGTGGTTTTTAATTTGACTGTTTTGTGCATTTTACTTGGTGTTGCTATAACATTAAACTGTTAAAGACTTTTTCTTATTGATAGCAATATGAGTTGAAGTATTTCTTGGAATGATTTAGATCTAAATGCCGGTATTTTCTAATGAACCATAGCTTCAAGTCACTAACCTTCTTATAAGGTATTCCTTTCAAAAATCTAGCATCAGCTCACCAACTCCAAACATCGCACTCCACATATCAACTCTAATTGCGAATGATCAAAGAATTCAATCAACAGTATCATCACCATCTACATTTTCAAAAACTAATTAACTCAAATTATGAGGAACCCCACATTTTCCAAATCCCTTATTACAAATATTCGCCGCTAAGTGTCACAATAAGCCCCAATCCATACCTTTTTGACCATCTGGCACGAGACCACTTTAAAATCATCTCCCAAACGCCACACTCAGGTAATCAAGCATCCCAAATACAGCTTTTTGTTGTTCTTGCGTTGAATCTCTATAGAACCTTTCAATTTGTTCTATTTTTGTGTTGAATATAATATCATAATATATACATAATAATTAACATTATATTTTCTTTTCTGAAACTATCAACAGGTGATAAAGGAGAATTTCTAATGACTCATAGTCTCTGGTTAAATAATTAAACCCCTCATAAAAATGCTATAACTAATGAAAAAATCTACACATCTCTCTCTTATTAAATACCTCACAAATCGGAGTACTTCTACTTATGTGATATTTCATATGAGACAACACACAATTGTCCATCATCCATCATACTCCGTCACTTTACCGCACGATCTGTTACTACTTTTTTACATATTTCTTAGTCTTATACTTTAATTACCTTCAAGGGTGTTTTGTAAGACTTTAATTGAATAAATAAATAAATAAAATGAATAAATAAATAACCGAGCCCATAACATTCAAATACAATCACCAAATCTGCATTGGAACAATAAAACATCACAAACGCCAACGCCACATCAAAAGAACCTCAATTCCTAGAACCCCTTATCTCCCAACAAAACACCATACGTGACATCACCGCACGCAGTCAACAACACCGTCCACACATCGATCCTGTCAATTATCAAGATCAAGCCTACAAAACATCTCAACGTCAAAGTTACATCAAATGCCCACCAAAAACCCGACCTATCCCAAAATCCCTGATCTCCCACAAAACACCATACTTGACTCCAAAATCCCTTAACCCCCCACAAAACACCATAAGCGGGACCACCGCACGACGCAACCGACATCACCGTCCTCACATCGATCCTGTCGACTGTCAGTATCAACGCTATAAATCCATCCCTTATCTCCCCACAAAACACCATAAGCGGCAACACCGCACGACGCAACCGACAACACCGTCCTCACATCAATCCTGTCAATTGTCTGTAACAACGCTATAACCCACGTCAATGACACTTCAAACGTCAACCATAAAACCTAAAATCCCTCATCTCCCCACAAAACACCATAATCGGCAACACCGCACGCAGCCGGCAACACCGCTCACACATCAATCCTGTCAATTGTCAGTATCAACGCAACAACCCACCCGCCACAAACGTCAATGACACTTCAAACGTCATTCATAAAACCTAAAATCCCAAAATATCTCATCTCCCCACAAAACACCATAAGCGGCAACAGCGCATGACGCAACCGACAACACCGTCCTCACATCAATCCTGTCAATTGTCATCATCAACGCTATAGAACCACCACCAATAATGTTAAAGTCACTTCAAACGTCAACCGTAAAGCCTAAAATCCCAAAATACATTATCTCCCCACAAAACACCAACACCGCACACACACACACAGCCGGCAACACCATCCACACATTGATTCCGTCAATTGTCAGTATCAACGCTATAAAACCACCACACCAAAAAGCCGGTCGCGCTCGAATGAAAGTGAGGTTAGGTACAGAGAGTGAATCATTGAACTCGATACTACCGTACCTGGAAGGGACCCATCCGTGCTGTTTACATCGAGTTGACTGAAGACAAATTTTCGACTAGAAAGAGATAGAGACAGAAAGGGGTGTCTATCTTTGTCATATCTGTTGACATAATATATTAGCTGTGTTTGTTTTATCACACTGCAACACTCAGTTTGCCTTTGTTTGTGAAATGTTTGTCTGTTTTTAGGATAGAATCTTAGTACGTTTAGTAAGAAAGCCACACTGAGTGTTGCAGCTAATATTATGTTCAATCAATATGTAGCTTTCTATAGTTTGGGTGCCAAACAAAATGGTTAATTTATGCAGTGCATTTGGGTGTGGTAATAAATACACTCCAGAAAAGCAGATTTCATTTTTTGGCTTAGTGATATAACTCCAATTATTAAGGACAAGGGCATGCACCTCAAGTATACCTACACGAAATTGTCCTTGTTAAAAGGGCACTACTCACACTCCTGCAGCAGGGGCAATCTAGGCCTGCCGCAGGAGAAACTTCCTTGTAAAGTACGTTTTGTTTTGAAAATGTGACAATTTCACATCCTGTTCGAGTTCGTTGGTACTACTAACATCATTTCCAAAGTTTTTTTTCTCATATCTTGCTTGAAATAATGCTAGGAAGGTATGAAGGGGCCCTTACCGCCCTGCTTAGAAGGCGATCTAGGAAATTGCCCCAATCGCCCTGCCTCCTAGATTGCCCCTGCTGCAGGCGTGTGAGTAGGGCCCTTTAGGAATTGACGATGGTAAACACTCCAAGAAATGCAAAAGTTTTATTCAGACATTCCTCAAGCCCCCTATTAAAAAACACCATATTTATTAGTTTTAATGTGACCTCAAAAATGAAAGTATTTTCATTTTTATTTTAAGCCATTATAGTTTTCCAAGTTTATACCTTAATACCTTTACTTTACTCAATACACAGGTTAAACATATAAATCACCCTGCACCTACTACCTACCCTTTATTTTCTCAACTATTTAATCGAATTACGGATCATGTAAGTATACTTCATTATTTACTAATTTATTTCATTTTGCATTTTTCCAGATAGTTATTTGAAATATATAGATCCATCATATCATGATAATTAAGACTACTAAGTATGCACAGAATTGTAGTCATTTTTTCCAAGCAAATCAACCGCTTTTTCAATTTATCTTCAAACTATTTGAAAACCTCCGACTTCGCATAAGGACAATGAGTGTGACAAAGATAGCATCCCCTTTTTAGTCCAATCAAAATATACCTATGCGCCAAAAAAGTACGACTAAAATTGCCTCAGTTGTCGACACGACAGGGGCCCTTCCAGTTACGTAGTATCGAGTTCAATGGAGTGAATTAGAGCCCGCTTAGACTATCTACTTCGAGTGTACATTGTGGACTGTATTTCACCTGGTGAAACTTTTTTTTTGTGCTTGTAGTGACCCTATAAGCTAATTAAAAGTAGTTAGAACACGGTCACAGAAAACAGGCGATTCAAGCTGTCCTTTTTACTAATATGTAGTAGATTGTTGTCATGGTCATAACCTAACAAAACGATATATGATTCCCGTTTGCCAAGCTGAATTGACACCACAACTTCGAAGTAGAATTGAATGTCCTTACTTTAGGTGGGTAATCAAAAATATAGTCAGTTGAACAAATTGAAATGATGTACTATCAGGATTATAGAAAAAGCCATTCAAGCGTAAAATCACAAATCACCTATTACTTCAGAAAATTCTTGATTTCATAAAGATGCGGTCACAATGCCGAATAGATCAAAGGCACGGGGATCTTCCGTATCAAACGTTTATAAGACGGTTGTCAAGAGCCCTTCATAACAGAATATTTTGAAAATGGAGCTAACGAATCAGGTCAAGTAAGGTTTAAAATGTGGATATGAGAGATTTTATTTGATGTAAATGTATTTGGTAAAAAATTGTTTTGAATCAGAACGAGTTCGCAATATGAAACGAACATACAATATATGGAATAGTGAAAATAGGAAATGAACCGTATAATGATAAGCTTGTTAGTCCACTGGTGATAAGCTGAATGGAAAACGCGACACAATTCTGAGAACTAGGTACGTGTTCTATGAATTGAAACCAATTCAAAGTATATAACAGGGAGCGGCTAGGTGGCCGAGTAGTCTAAGGCGCCATTCGACAAGGTCACCGGAGGGAATAGCACGGGATCTGGCGCCTTATTCTGTAACGCTCGAACCGTTCGATTCGGTAGGATTCATTCGATTGTGACGTCATTTTCGGTTTCATGTCGCAGAAGCAATTCCGTAGCGTCAGACCGATCGGTAACTCAATCGAAACTTCGATTCACTTACCGAGAGCTTTGTGGGTTTCGACAATGTCATTACACCCCCTCGAGAAGGTCGGTAGCGTGACATGCCAACAACTTCTAGATAATAAGGAAGTATTGGACATCCTTACGACAGGCTGAAGTAGTTGGGCAGAGGTTGGTGGACAGGCTACGTCAAGCAGCAGCCAACTGAATTGTTATTGTACACAAATATGAACAAGAAGTTTATGATTATTATTGTCTGCTAATGTCATCTTCAATACGGCAGTTGATAAATGTACTATTTTCATTATTTAATTTTTATAATAAGTCATTTTTTTCTTTACTCTTTCGTATATTCAATATCCAATAAAAACAATTTCAAGCACAACCCAAGCTCTATTTAGAATAACTAACAACCCAAAAACCATATTATTATTATTTTGAAAGCAAATGATAAACTATAATCTTGAAACTACACGTCAAAAAATCACTTTCAAAACTTTCTTGGAACTATTTTCACCCTTTTATTTGGCTTGGTTCTCTCGCCAACTTCATTAAAAATCCAAAGAAAAGATTATATTTGCTCTAGCCACATCTTTTCTGCATCTTGCAGGCTGGAAAAAAATCAAACTGTTAGGTACGAATGATCCTTGTTTTAGTCACTACATTGATAGTTTCATGTAACGACGATTCAGATCACAATTTTTTTATCGAGATACAGAGATTAAATAAACCAATCAAATCATCAGTAGGTAATCTTAATATTATTATGTATCTCCTTGTTATACTCACATCATCATCATGGTATCTGTTATCGACATTGCTGCTTCACTCAAAGCAGCTGCCTGTTTCTCTTGAAAAGCTACAAATTGGAGTTGTTCTGATTGCCATCATTTCCTCTTCATGTTCAATATTCCTTAACAATAGTTGGTTTTGTACTTTAGATAACAAATTAGATTATTATGACATTGACAAATAACCCCAAAACATCAACCAAAAATAGTCATCAAACACAAACGCGCACTCTGATTGGTTGTGTCCAGCGACATTTTTTCAATTTTTCCGGTCGCCTTTCGATTCCTACCGAACCGAACGGCATGGTTTCCGAAATGGGATACTGAATTGCAACGTACGCCACCGAACCGAATGTTCGACAACTACGCCGTTCGATAGTGTACCGAACCGAGCGATTCGGTCTACAAAAAATAAATACAGAATAAGGCTCCTGGCGCCCTATTCTGTAACGCTCGAACCGTTCGATTCGGTAGGATTTATTCAATTGTGACGTCATTTTCGGTTTCATGTCGCAAAAGCAATTCCGTACTACAGACCTATCGGTAACTCAATAGAAACTTCGATTCGCTTACCGAGAGCTTTGTGGGTTTCGACAATGTCATTAGACCCCCTCGAGAAGGTCGGTAGCGTGACATGCTCCTTACGACAGGCTGAAGTAGTTGGGCAGAAGTTGGTGGACAGGCTACGTCAAGCAGCAGCCAACTGAATTGTTATTGTACACAAATATGAACAAGAAGTTTATAATGATTGCCTGCTAATGTCATCTTCAATACGGCAGTTCATAAATTTACTATTTTGATTATTTCATTTTTATAATAAGTAATTTTTTTCTTTAATTTTTCGTATATCCAATATCCAATAAAAACAATTTCAAGCACAATCCAAGCTCTATTTAGAATAACTAACAACCTAAACCACATATATTATAATTATTTTGAAAGCAACTATAATCTTGAAACTATACATAAAAAAATCACTCTCAAAACTTTCTTGAAGCTATTTTCACCCTTTTATTTGGCTTGGTTCTCTGGTCAACTTCATTAAAAATCCAAAGAAAAGATTATATTATTTGCTCTAGCCACATCTTTACTGCATCTTGTAGGCTGAAAAAAAAATCAAACTGTTAAGTACGAATGATCCTTGTTCTAGTCACTACATTGATAGTTTCATGTAACGACTACTCAGATCACAATTTTTTTATCGAGATACAGAGATTAAATAAACCAATCAAATCATTAGCAGGTAATCTTAATATTATTATGTATCTCCTTGTTATACTCACATCATCATGGTATCTGTTATCGATATTGCTGCTTCACTCATAGCAGCTGCCTGTTTCTCTTGAACAGCTACAAATTGGAGTTGGACTGATTGCCATCATTTCCTCTTCATGTTCAATATTCCTTTACAATAGTTGGTTTTGTACTTTAGATAACAAATTAGATTATTATGACATTGACGAATAACCACAAACAGTCAACCAAAAATAGTCATCAAAAACAATCGCGCACTCTGATTGGTTGTGTCCAGCCACCTCGCATGATTTTTTCAATTTTTCCGGTCGCCTTTCGATTCCTACCGAACCGAACGGCATGGTTTCCGAAATGCGATACTTAATTGCAACGTACCCGAGTGATTCGGTCTACAAAAAGAAAATACAGAATAAGGCTCCTGGACGGGTTCAAATCCCGAGGTGGGCAGAAATATTTTCTGTCCGACGGTGACGTTTAGTGGTACCCTCATTGTCTAATGTTACCGAGTAGACTGCAGTATTAATAATTACTGACAGTCAAAAAGTTCAAATAATTAGCCGTAATTAATTATTGGTCCCGTTAGTTCAAATATACAGGGTGGCCCAACGAAAAGGTCCCACCCTTATTTATGGCTTTCCTGGTATATTTTGGGAAAAACGCTCGGACACGTCAATTTTTATTTTTAGGGGGACGTCTTTTCGTGTATGACTGTATAATACAAGGGGTTCCAAAAATAAGATATCGCATTACACTTGACATTTTTAAATGGAAACCCCCAATTTTTTTTCTATCTTTGGATTCTCCATGAAGTTTTTAGTAACTTTTGTATAATACAGTTTATACCTATCTTCAACCGTTTTAAATTTATTTGAATTTTTCATAAAATTCACCTCATTTAATTTAATACTGATAATAATGGATCGTACGGAAATAATTATTTACGTTACTAAGGCGGTAAATGACTTTTTAAATTACGAGTCAAGATGTTTATGGACGAGGCGACGAAGGAGCCGAGTCTAGAATATCTAGACGAGTAGTTTAATGACATTTAACGGCTGTGTATCGTATATTGTTTTGTTTCATACTGTAATAACTATTTTTAATCGGTTTAAAGTGCTTTCTTCTCAAACCACACACTTAGGGTGGCAGTCCACCTCACACTCGTACCATGAGATGACGCCAGCCAGACCATGTAACAACTTTTGTTTGTCCTATCTGATATACCTTAGCAACCGTTTATGTTAAGTGAACAACACAACAAGAACAACAAAAAAAATAGCGAGGCGCGTTACATCATAAATCGAGTCGAGTACAGTATTTTTCTAGTGTCCAAGTGTTCAGTGTCCACTCGCTCGCGACCACTTTTCAGTCAATTCAGTGTGAATGGACGCAATCGTGACGCGCATAGAATCGCGAACTCCATCACCGCGTAGCGGTGATTGGGAGCCAATACCCATCAACATTGCTAGTGCAATGTTGAACCACGCAAGACAAGCCGGATTAGTCCTGGTTCCAGAGCCAGAGAAACAAAGCCAAATACGACCACACCATCAAACATCAACGGAGGCATGCTAAACCAGTTCAAAGCTCCTTCATCACTCAAAAGGAACATGCGCAAAGAAACAGTACAAGTTATCCGTGACAAAGACGGTAATCGAACTAAATATCGCGGTAGATCCAACTCAGCGGACAACAAAAGGATCAGATCAAGATCAAACTCGTCAAATAGACACCAAACTTACCTGGACGAGATTGTTGCAGTTCCAACGCAACAATCACAACAAAATCCAGCAAGGAAGCATTGATGAGGATTATCCACGACCAAGCCGAACAGATAAAAAATCTCAACATGCAGCTGACCATGTGCATGGAAAAGATCGATGATCTGACAGCAGCCCTCAAACAGCATACTATCATCAATCCACCTCAAGCGGATACTCCCGCCACTCCAAACCATCCTGTCCAAGTGCCTCCAAATAATGTAATGGAGGTTGTTGAAAATACAAACGACAACGACACAGATAACTTCACCAAAGTCATCAATAAGAAAAAAAGGCCCCACAGAAAACCTACAACCACCTCAAAGCAATCAAAAATCATCCAAAACAATAGAGTGGGGTTCCATTCATCCCCTCCACCACCGCCACAGATGCTTCAAACACAATCGATGAACAGCCAACAAATCAACCAAAACGAACAAGGATTCCGCCTATAATAATAAGGGATAAGACGCCATACAACGCCATTTCGAGCCATTTTAAGTCACGTAACATCGACTTTGGTCATGCTGTCAATATCAAGGAGGGAATTAAAATCCACCCCTCAACTATTGATGGCTACAGGGCGATCCAGGCGTTCCTGGTTGATCCAAATATTCCAGCACACTCCTTTCCAATGGCCGACGAAAAGAAATTACATGTGGTTCTGCGTGGTCCACTGGAGCATTAGCCCACAGAGGGTATCCAGAAGGATCTGGAGGAACTTGGCTTCCACCCATCTAAAGTTGCCAGATGGTACACTGCAGATGGCCGACCTGTACCACTGGTGTTAGTGGTTCTACCTATCACTGAAAAAGGCATTTTTCAACTAAGAACTATCCGACAATTGAATATACGAGTCGAAGCCCAAAAGTCTAGGTCCAGAAATACTCAGTGCCACCGCTGTCAACTCCATGGACACTCACAGGCAAAATGCTCAGCCTCACCTAAATGCCTCAAGTGTGCCGAGGACCACCTAACGCACCTCTGCCTGAAATCCAAAGACTTGCCGGCCAGATGCGCCAATTGTGGAGGTCCACATCCAGCCTCATTCTCGGGATGCCCAGAACACCCAAAACAACTACAAAAATCCAGGGAAAAGCCAACCATCATCAAACAGCCATTTAAGTGGGGTCAACAAAAAAATAGACATCCTCCAACTCCCGAAATAGGAGCTGACAAAACCACCTCAGACATCATTCCCCAAGCATCAAACACTGATTTCGCATCGATGATTTATTTCTTCAATCAAATGAAGGATATGATGCAAAAACTACAGCCAATCATGTCAATCTTCCAAGCCCAAAATGCCAGCTTATAATACGCATAGCCACGTTCAACGCAGAGACAACTCACGGCAAAAAAATCGAGATCATCGACTTCCTGGACCAGTATCAGATTGATGTTTTATTGGTGCAAGAAACTCGACTCGAGCCTGGGATAAGATTCACTCTAAAAAACTATCATGTTATCAGATCTGATAGAATCACAAGAGGTGGAGGAACGCTAATTGCCATTAAAAACAACATCAATCATCACGAGATCCCCTTCCCGGTCCAGGGAGTGGAAGGAACCATGATCGAAGTACAAGCTGCGTCTGGCACTATGCGCATTGGATCCATATACATAAGCCCGAATGCCAACCTCACCAAACAGCATTTGGTAGCCCTGTTGGACTCTTCCCACATCCAGGTCATACTGGGTGGTGATTTCAATTCGAAAAATACGGAGTGGGGTTGTAATAGAACAAATTCCAAAGGGCGAACAATGGCTGCTGCTGCCGAGGAAGTACCCTTCAACATCGTGGCTCCCGACAGCCTCACTCACATTAGCCCAATAGGAAAACCAGAAATCCTGGATCTGTTCCTGACCAACAACATCCATCACAGCCAGGCTATAGCAGTCGAGGACTTATCATCCGATCATCTTCCGGTGTACCTGGATGTGAACTGGAGGCCAACAAATCAGCAAAGAAAAATATTCAAAAAAGTGACAAACTAGCAAACATTTTCAAAAATAATGGACAACGCACCCCAGCTCCCCGCAATTACAAACATCGAGGAACTGGAAAAGGCGGTAACAACATTCACCACCACGATACAAGATGCAGTTGAGAAAGCTACCATTTACTCCTGCAATAAACCTCCCCTTAAAAACAACGTGCCATGGGAACTCATCAGCGCAAAACGTCATAGAAATCGACTCAGACGAGTAGCCATACGAACTGACGACCCCTATATCCGCCGTAAATGGTTCAGGGCCAACAATGACTTTAAAAAATGTTTCAAGAACTGGGCCAACGAGTTATGGGAAATACGGATGGATAAAATCAACGAGGATGAAAACCCCAAGACTCTGTTCAACTTAACAAGGAAGATGATTAAAGGAGGCAGGCAATCTCTTCCAAATATTAACTCTACAGATGGACTGATTCTCTCCAATCCTGGAAAAAAAGTCGAGGCGCTGGCTGATCATTTTGAAAATCAGTTTGCCAACAATCCCACAACAAATCCTGGATTTGAGGAGGAGATACTCAACTACAACACCTCACACTTTGTCTCCCAAGCCAACTTCGACCCTCCACCCAGGATTAGTCTGGAACTGGTGACAGGAATAGCCACAACCCAAAAAATCAAAAGAGCTCCAGGAGCAGATGGCATCACAAATTTATCACTACGAAAACTCCCCAGATCCAGGCTAATCGACCTAACATCGATCATACAAGCTATTCTGGACCTCCAACATTTTCCAAAAAGCTGGAAGGAAGCCAGAATTATCCTTATCAGAAAACCAGGAACACCAGGAAACAAACCAGGAGATTTTAGACCTATCAGCCTCCTGCCAGCCCTGTCGAAGGTTGCAGAACGAGTCATTAGGGAGGAACTCCAGCAAGCAGCCGATCAGCAAAACATCATACCCGACGCACAGTTCGGGTTTTGATCAGGACATTCTGCGACCCACCAAGCTACTAGGCTCACACATATAGTCCAATCTGCGGCCAATCGTCACCTCAACACAGGAGCCTTATTCCCGGACATTTCCAAGGCCTTCGACAGGATGTGGCATGAGGGACTCATCAACAAACCAATATCCAACAAAAGACCGAATTATCTGGTCAGACTTATCAAGAGTTTTATTTCAGACAGACAATTCCACATTCATGCCGACGACTCCAATTCCTCCACCAGGCCCATTCTCGCAGGAGTTCCCCAAGGTTCCCCATTGGCACCCCTGTTGTTCACGATGTACACTGCAGACATCCCGACAGATAAGATGACACATCTTCAGCTGTTCGCAGACGACACTGCCATTACTGCCTCATCAAGAACAGCCAGGAACACCCGCGTTCAGCTACAACGACACATTGAGAAATTGGAGAAATGGACCGACAAATGGAAAGCCTGATCAACCCGGACAAGACTTCAGCCATTCTCTTTTCCAAAAGAAAGAAACATTTCATGAAATCCAACTACCTAACATGGAAGGACACCAGAATACAATGGAGGAACAAAATCAAGTACCTTGGGGTCATATTTGACAAAACATTGAACTTCAGAGCCCACATCAAAAAAACCACCCAAAGAGCCGCAGGCCAGATGAGACGCATTTTCCCTATGCTGAAGAGCAAAAACCTCAATGTGCACACCAAAGTCAGGATGTACTATACTTACATTAGACCCATCCTAACCTACGCAACACCAACATGGTACACTGCCGCCCCCAACCATCGCAAGAGGCTGAAGCAATTCGAGAACCGGGTGATGCGCACCATAGCTAAAGCACCGTGGTTCGTACGAAACATCCTCATAGCCAACTTTACACAGCATATTCCAATTGAAAGACACCTGATGTATCTGGTATCAAACCACTTTGAAAAGGCTAAGCTGTCTACCAACAATCTAATTGCAACGACCTCTGGATCCAGAACGAACCCTACTCACCAATTCTTGCTACCTGGAGACGAAATTGACGAGGCCGTCCTGGCCACCCCCTTCCACACACCGGCTGCCACCCTCTAGAAGCCTCCCTATTTCCCACATCATCGACGGAGCCAACTCTGGACGAACACAGCAGAACTAATAATTGTATTATAATATAATATACAGGGTGTCCGGAAATTACGCGTCAGGATTTTGGTGGGCGATTCTACATGAAAAATTAATGCAACAAACTTCTATACAATTTTTTCAAAAACTTCAAAAATTTTTTCAAAGTACGAATTTTTAATTATTTAAGGTACGGTCAATGTTTAAAGTCGTTTTTCTCGGAAACCGTTAATTCTACGATGATGCAACACGAGCACCTTTTTAAAAAATATTTTGATGCTCTTTACTAATTTGACATCCAAATTTATAAAAAGATTAAAACAAAAAAGTTCTAAGTAATTTTCCTAAGGTGAAGGACAGCTTCAGCCTTTTGTCATTGACGACTAGCGTCAAATTAATAGGGTGAATACAAAGAAACACTAGTGACATGCATGCAAAATTTGGCAAAAATCATTACACTAGAAAAAAAGTTATTAAAAAAAATAAGAAAAAAAAAATATTTTTTAACACCCTGTATCTTCCTTAATTTTGAGTTTTTGAAAAAATTGTATAGAAGTTTGTTGCATTAATTTTTCATGTAGAATCGCCCACCAAAATCCTGACGCGTAATTTCCGGACACCCTGTATTTGTACAAATTGAATAAAAGTCATGATAAAAAAAATGTTAAGTGAACAAGTTGCAAAATGGACCAAAATTTGCATAAAAGCTGCGAAGCGCAAATCGGCGGAAAGCTATCAAAAATCTTCCGTGTAGATAAGACAGTGAACGAAAATATCGTGTTTGGCGCCAGCCAAACCGTGTTACCAATGCAATTTCACAGTCTTTAATGATGCAAAATGTCATTTTTGGAGTAGTCAAGTAATTTTTTTTTCACAGTCTCTGATGATGTAAAGTATCATTTACCGGACTGGTTTTGGGTCCGGTAAATGATACTTTACGGTACAGTATGAAATAAAATAATATTTGATGCTTAGTGATCTTTTTATAAACCACAATAAAGGAACATTTTTTATTATGAGGCTTGTGTTATTATGACAAAAATCAAAACAGTTTAACAATTAATATGAAATTTTATCTCTATTCTAGGGAGTAGGAGACGTGGTTAAAATTATGACGTCTAACTTCGCGACACCCTGTATATCTAAGGAAATAAAAAAGTGAAAATATAAATTGTTGGAGTTTGCAAAATAAACTTTGTCAGCATAGTATAAAAAACAACAAGTAGCGACAGCTCACGGGTCTGCTGGTCAATTATTTAGGCTCTGTCTCAATGACAGAAATTCGCCTCATTTATACACTGATGATATTATGAGATGTAGAATTGTTTTCTTAATCAAGATTTTGAAACTTCGCATAAATCTTTAGACATACTGCATAGAAATTAGGTGAATTTAGGTACGTCAATAATGACAAAAGCGTTTGTCAAACATTAGCATTTTTTGTGAACTGCGAATTAATTGAAAGACCTGCTTCAATTTTTGATAGATACTCGTGAGATATTTCTTATCGAAATGCCAGGAAAGTTTTCTGAATCGTGTGTGTACCGTGCATGCTCAACAGTACGTGGAGATGGAAATGCTTTGTTCCATTTTCCCAAAGATATTTGAAGATGGGTAATTATAATATTATATTACTTATAGATATAATTATAATGATAATATTCAAATTATACAGTGACTCGCATCTTGAATGATGCAGTCGCTCTTGAGAATACTTTTTTCATCTCAGAGGATAAATGCTCTTTTGAAAATAACGACATGATGAAATTAAATTAATAATATTGCACCTTCGGTAACACAAGGGCACATCTCGATTTGTTTTAAAGCGGAATTATGCCCTTGTTTTACCGAAGGTGCGATATGAATATTTTGAAAATGTACTAGGTAATTTTTTCTTCAAATCTGCCATGCTTAGGTTATAATAAATAATACTCCACTATTAAATTATATAAAAATATACCTATGTATTATAAAATATAATAAAATTATTATACTATTGGTGGTGACAGTGGGCTTTATTATTATTGGCGTGGCATTATTGTTCTTTAATGAAAAAATGATTTCAGGGCAAAGCTTTGGACAGAAGCTTGCAATAGGAAAGACATACTTCAGAGAAAAATCACATCATTAAGGTTATGTGAGCTTCATTTTGAAGAAAAATATTTTTCGAAAACAGCAACTTCCATCAAACGACTCGTAACCGATGCTGTACCAACCAAATTCTCGTGTTCACTTCCAAAGAAGTTACCAGATGATACATTTTCAAAGACCACAACGATTCCTTTAGGTAGGTAACCAGAGATCAAGACTATCAATCTCTATTTTAATGCATTGAAACTATTCCAAATACCTCATTATTAGATTATTGGATTATTGAGAGTTGACTAATTCTTAATCAAAAACGTTTCTAACTTGATGATTATTCCAGGACCAAGCACTCCACAGACCGATCAACTTCCCCTGTTCTCCTCGACGATTTCCACGCAAACCCACAAAAGTCTGTCCTCCAATTCTCCACGTAAGCAGAAATTGAGAACTGAACTCAAAAGACTCAAAAAGAGCCAAAAATATATTGACAAAGAAAACAGGGTAGAAAAATTAGACGACAAGACCATGATCGCAGATTTTAACAAAATATGTGACAGACTTTTGAGCAGTCAGTTGGCAGAAATACTGAAGTCTCACATTCTGAATAAGAAAAAGAAGCCTATAGCTAGAAGGTTTTCTATGAAGCTGAAACAATTTGCTTTGACTTTGTACTTCTTGAGTCCAAAAGCATACAGATTTCTGAGCAAAATGTTTACACTTCCTAATAAGAGAACACTTGAAAGAACAACGTCAAGACTGGCATTCCAACCGGGGTTGGAGAACTTATCCGTTTTCAAGGCTCTGGAAATCAAAATGATGACCATGACAGATATGGACAGACACTGCATTATCTGCATTGATGAAATGGCACTCAAATCCAGTCTTTTCTTTGATCTGAAGAATGATCAGATAATTGGATTTGAAGATATTGGTCATGAGAAACGAGGCCCAGAATTGTGCAAAAATGTCTTGGTGATAATGGCAAGAGGACTTTACTCATCTTGGAACCAGCCAATTGCATTTTTTTTCCTGTCCACCCAATTCAAAGCCAAGGAACTTCGACTGGTACTGGAGAGATGCATAATACAGTTGGAGAGTATCGGTGTTGAAGTAGAGGGAATTGCAAGTGATATGGGATCCAATTTTCTACAACTGGCTACAAACATGGGAATCCCAACCGAAAATTCCGAATTTGATTTAGCCAGTGGAAGAAAGTTGACTTATATATTTGACCCATGCCACTTGATTAAAGCAACTAGGAATAATTTGGAAAAACATATTTTTTGTTTTGAAGACAAAACAACGTCATGGTCATTTATAGAAACTTTTTATTATAACGACAAGAAGCAGTTTTATAGATGTGCCGCAAAACTCACCGAATCTCATATTTTCCCGGCAATCTTTGAAAAAATGAAAGTAAAATATGCCACCCAAGTCCTGAGTCATTCTGTTGCTTGTGGTATGAATACGCATATGAGCGTAGGCTTACTTCCAAATGCAGCATTTGGAACAATTGAAATAATTGAACGATTTAATAATCTGTTCGATATATTAAACTCGAATTCATTAGGAAACTCATTCAAATTCAAAAATTCATTTGATGGGTCTGATTACCAGAGACAGTTTCTTAGTGAAACATTAATGTTTCTGAAAAAGTTGAAAGTTCTGGATATAAATGGAAAGGATATTACCACCAAAATGAGGTTTATAAAGTGTTGGATAATCACAATCAACAGTCTATTGAAATTATGGCCAAAACTAGAAGAGCATGGTTACAAATATTTGGGAACTCGACCCCGTCTTAATACTGATTGCCTTGAAAATTATTTTGGAAGTGTGAGGCAGCAAGGAGGCAACTGTGTTAATCCTACACCCATTCAGTTTCAAAGGACTTTCAAGAAACTTTTCATTCAAAACTACTTCCAGTCTAATCACATGAACTGCAGAGATGATTTAGACCAGATTTTGTTGAACTTAGAGTCTTTGAAGTCCTTACAGACGACAGAATCCATCAATGAGGAGTTATCAAAACAATCTCAAGCAGCAATTTCAATTTCCGTCTTTGATTATCGCAGTGAAAATTTGCTCACACAAAATGCGTTTTTTTATGTTTGTGGATACTTGCTCAAAAGATGTCTTGAAGTTCATACATGTGAGGACTGCGAAGGATTTGCAAGACAGTGCTCCTCATTGAACGAAACCAACCTTTTTCAAAGCATATGATCATTCAAAAGAATTTTTGGTGGACTATTGTCACCTCCAGTAACATTCGTCCATTTTATTTATTCTCTGGATAATATCTTTGATACAGAATTCAAAAAAGTGTTTACTGGAAAAGAGGTATCTCATAGTCTTCTCACTCCACTGGAGATGTTCCATCCTTGCAAAAACTTCCCCAGACCGTTTCTTCTGAAATTATTTGTAAGATGTAAAATTTTCTTTACCTTGAAATTTAGAAATAGAGAAATGAGCATCGAAATGGCAATGAAAAGAAAAGAACAGAAGAGACCGAAACAAAAAATCAAGAACATAATGCATGTTTAAATTTAAACATGATTTTACTTGCATTTCTGGTGTTAGGTACCATTTTTATATTTTTCATTAATAAATTCTTTATTTTTAGATATTCTCATCTTTGCTGTGTCGTCCAATATAATATGCTAAAACATGTCAAAGTTAGTTCATGTTGTTTTTTATACTATGGTAAGTTATTTAAAAATATATAATATTGTATATAGTATACATACAATGTGTCCCCGGATCAACGCCTGTATAAGTGGAAAAGTAAAAAAAATGAATTGAAATTTAATTTCATGGGGTTCATCCCTCCTTAGATAGGAACAGTTTGTGTCATGATTTTGGTTTCGAATCATCAAGAATTTTTTGGAAATTAACCTAGAAGCTATTTTTCTCGTAAAGTGCTTTTTTTTATAGGAGATACGACAAAATGTTATATTAATCAGATTAAAAAACTGAGTAAGAATGCGAAATTTCAAAACCCGCCGCCTACTTTTTAACGTCTAAAATATTAAGATCAAATCTATTTCCATGCTATTAATTCTGGAAACGTGGACTGGAAAAATTCAAAATATTAAAGTAAGCGGAGGGTTTGGAAATCTCGCATTCTCACTCAGTTTTTCATTCTGAATCACTTTCTCCAATCTCTTAAGTACAGAAAAAGCACTTTACTGGTGAGAAAAATAGTTTTTAAGTTGATTCCCAAGATAAACTCGATTTTTCAAAACTAAAATTATGACACAAAATAATTTCTATCAAAGCAGGTAAAATTCAAGTTCAAGCTGTGGAGTAAGCAGCGTTTTTGGACGTCTATATCAAGATTATACTTTGAATGGTAAAAAGTGACTGTTTAGTGTTGAGTTTGGTGTCATATGGTCCAGAAAAATCAAATACACACAATCATCAACTTTCAAAGAAGGAACAAGCCAGCAGTGAGTTGAATTTTGATAAAATACATTAACAATAATCGACCGCATTGTGTTCCTTATCTGTGGCAATATTTTTTGTCCCATATCTCATTCTGTATGAGCCATTCTCGGCAACCTGGGCAATTACTCGGATGGCGTGCGTTTTGGGTGCTTCTCTGAAAATTTGTAACTGAGGAAACGCTTGAATATCTTTCTCTCTGAATACATCAGTTATGGCGAGTTCCAAGACAATCTGTGGGCAGTGTAATAACAAAATCACTAAATCCCAAGGCTCGATTCTTTGCGAGAATTGTAAAATAAGGACCCATTTCTCTTGTGCAAATATTGATGAAATTGAGGCTAAGGTAATTAAAAAACTAGCCTCAAAATGGATTTGCGCAGATTGCAAAACGAAAACGGAGAAGGAAATTAGAAGATCAATGGCCACAAGTGGGGAATTAGCCTCCACTTCCGATCACAACACCGTATATCAAAGGGAAACAAACAGGGACGACAAGGTGATAGAGACCATAAATAAGTTAGTCGAAGAAGTCAAGGACCTTAAGAGGAATATAACCTTTTACGCCGAGCAATATGAAGACCAAAGAGCAAAAAATGAGTAATTCTTGGCAGAAATTAAGTCACTTAAAAAAATAAATGAAGAAATACGTGAAGAATTACAGCTACTGAAAACTCAACAGGTCACCCAAGATGAGAAATCCAGAATCAATAATGTGATCATTGTAGGCATACCGAGCACACTTGAAGAACTAAAAACAAATTCAAAGGCCATAAATAACAAAGTTAAAAATGTTACTGAAATCATAAACCCGAGCATAAATCCAACTGATTACAAGGTTCAGATACTGAATAGAAACAAAGAAAACTCGCCTCTGTTGGTGTCGTTTCAAACAATACAACAGAAAAACTCATTTATGATGAAGACAAGGGAGATTGGTAAAATCACTAGTACCCAATGTAACCTAGGAGGGGCAAGTAATATCTTTATTAATGATGACCTAACTGTCCAACAAAGGGAACTATTCCGTAGTGCCCGTAGGCTGCGTCAGGATGGTGCCTACAAAATTGTGTGGATTAAGCACGGTGATGTGTTCGTGAGGAAAAGTGAAGACTCAAGTGTTCTCAAAATAAAGAATCTAAATGATGTAGAGAATCTACTTTCTGCTTGACACTTTATATCACTGAGTTTATAGTTGATTTTAAGTTTATCTCTTTGTCTTCAACGATCCAACATCATTTCTTAAGGAAAAGGGTTGTGTTACATGTGACCAAATAAGTGACTGCAGGTATTTTAGTCATAGCATAAATAATTTTAATCTTATTCACGTAAATATATGCGGCATAACTACTAATTTCAACGCATTCATAGTCATTCTAGAGTCATTAAGGGTGAGTTTTGATGTTATTGTGCTTTCAGAGACACATGTTTTTAATAGCCTACAACAATTCCGAATTGAAGGGTACGAGATTTATTACAATGAAAGTCGAACAAATAAGTGCGATGGAATTTACGCTAAGAGCGACATAGTGACGAGCTCTGAAATAATTAAAATCAATGAAAGCAAATTTCTAAGAACCACTCTCTCAAAAAACCATACAACTATAGGGGTTGTTGCATACTATAGATTGCCATCCTTACATCAAGATATATTCATTGCAGACTTAGCAAAACTACTGGATGGTAATTTTAAAAAATGCTCGTGTGAAATTTTTGTTGGAGACATGAATTTTGATATCTTGGATAAAACTTCCCAATGTGTAAGTGAATATATCAATACACTGGGATCCCACGGCTATAAACAAGCAATTAATAATTTTACTAGAGTGACTGGTGAATCTAAGACATGCTTAGATCATTTCGCCGTAAAAATAAATAATCGTAACCTAATACAAAAGTCAAACGGAGTCATATTAAGAAGTGGTATATCGGATCATTATCCTGTGTTGTTAAATCTGATTTTAAAGCCAGTCACCACACAGGCACGTCCTTATACAATACATTTTATAGAAAAGCTGGACAAAAATAAACTCAAAGGTATTCTTGGTAGAGAGAACTGGCAGGATGTACTTGCATGTAAAGACCCTGATATAATCGCATCCAAATTCATCACCAAACTTCAATATAATATAAACTCTTGTAAAATCAAACTTAAAGCAAGATCGAAAGTTAGATGCATGAAGCCCTGGATAACTGCAGGACTTGTTAATAGTATAAGGAAAAGGGATACATTGAAACGAGATATGACGCTTAAACCACAAGATACGGCGCTTGCTTATAAATATAAAGAATACAGAAAAAAGCTAACAAAATTAATAAATTTAACGAAAAGACGGTACTATAAAGCCTCATTTGTCGAAAACAGGAAAAACCCCAAAAAACTATGGCAAACTGTAAGAGAGATCACTAATCATGATACAACTAAAAAACAAATCAAATCTATACTGAACAAAGAAGGTCAGGAGGTTTCTGATCCCTTGATGATGGCCGAGGAGTTTAACAATTTTTTTTGCACTGTTGGTAAGACACTGGCTAGTAAGATAAGCATGCCGAGAAATAAAATTACAGGCATCTCTCCAAGTCATAACTCCATGTTTTGCAACCCTATCTTGAATAATGAGCTAATAATTATTATAAATTCCCTAAAAAGCAGCTCAGCAGGTGGGGAAGATGGGATCTCGGCGGACATTTTGAAAGACTATCACACCGTCCTATTGGAACCTTTGATACATTTAGTGAACTGTGTCTTTTCCACTGGTATTTTTCCGACCATTTTTAAGAAATCAACCATAACACCTGTATATAAAAATGGAAATAAAAAAGAAAAAACGAATTACAGACCAATTGCCGTGACTAGCACTGTAAATAGAATCCTCGAAAAATGCATTAAGTTAAGGCTATGTGATTTCCTAGAGAATCAGCAACTTCTTTCTAAATTTCAATATGGCTTTAGAGAAGGGCGCGGCACTGAGGATGCAATTGCTGAGGTCACACACTTCATAGTTGATAGTTTTAACAGGGGATATAAGCCGCTGGCGGTCTTCTTGGACCTGTCGAAAGCATTCGACACAGTAGAACACCACACCCTTTTAACTAAACTTGAGAACATTGGTGTAAGAGGTGTATCACTAGATCTGTTTAAGTCATATCTGACCAATAGATCGCAAGTAGTAAAAATTGAGAAAACTACCAGTCGGCCGCAGCGAGTCGAATGTGGTGTCCCGCAGGGAACGGTGCTTGGCCCTACTCTTTTTTTGATATATGTAAACTCAATCACAGAAGTTGTCAAAGATGACAAAATGATATGTTTTTCCGATGACACCGTTCTTCTGACTCGGGGCAGAACATTGCACGATGCTGTCGATAGATGTGAGATTGCTATGGCTAATATAAAGAAGTGGCTTGACTCGAACCTCTTGACTCTCAATACACAAAAAAACCCACTTTATTACCTTTGCAATGTCATGTCATTGCAATGTGCCAAACATCGAAAGACTCACCCTTCATGAACATGACTGCAAGAGAGGTGGCTCATGTAGATGCACGCAAGTAATCTTAAGAACAAATAATATAAAATATTTGGGTATCTTTTTTGACCAATACATGACATGGCAAAACCATATTACTTATACAGGGTGTTTCCTAAAGATTGGTAAAAAATTCGTTGTGTGATTCCTGGGGTATTTTCATGAAAAAAAGTTCCTATGAACATTTGCCGAAAAATGCTTCCTAAGGGAGCTACGCCCCTTTAAATAGGGCACCCCGAAGACGGTTTTTCCTCAATATTTCCGAAACCTTACATACAAAAATCATGAAATTTGGTACATCATACAAACTTTTAATGCTGAATGAGAATTTGAGCTCAGAATTTCAAAATTTTAATCAGGGGCGTACCATACTGGCGGGGTTAACACCCTGTATAAACAATAAATTGAGGAGTTTGCTGTTTAAATTCTATGAACTAAGACACGTTGTTTGCTGCTCATTATTGAAAACGTTATACCAGGCTTTAGTCGAGTCGATTCTCACTTATGGAATCACAGACTGGGGTGCTGCATGTAAGAGTTTGCTAGGGCCCCTGTTTGTCACTCAGAAATATATTCTCAAAGTTATCCTGTTTAAAAATAGAATGTATCCGACCGAGTTGGTATTTAAAGAAGCGAACTTGTTGAATATAAGACAACTGTAGATTAAAAATGTCATCAGATTCAGTTTCAGAAATAAAAGCTTCAACAAGGTAATTGATCATTACACCATTGGAACAAGGTCGCTTACTAATGCCAACTTTAACATTCCAGTTGCATCCTTTGCATCCACTCAACGACATATCTCCTTCATATTACCCAAAATAGTCAACATACTTCCCAAAGAAATAAAAAACGCACACAATTATAATAAAATAAAAAACGTAATAGAGTCTTGGTTAACAAATGATTTCGATCAAATCTGCTATCAAATAACCTGTTTCAATAGTATATCAATGTAGATTAAGTATTAAGTAATAAAAATGTCTGCCTACTGTAAAAACCACTTGGTCCTTGATGTATATACAACACTTGCCTCTAATTTAAGAAGAAAAATGATACTTTTAGGTTTAGCATAATTATAATCTTAAGGTGCACACACAGACTCCAGTCCATCGTGCTCCAGAACCATATCATATGTTCCTTTAATATTATTCTGATTGGGAAATATATACTTTTTGATTTGATTTTTTTTTGGATTTAGGTCTGAACCCCAAAAGATGAAATTTCAATCCATTTTTTTGTTGTCTTTTTCACCTATCCATGCGTCGATCTGGGTCCCCACTGTATATTCTCTTGAATTGTTTCAATGTAAAAGTTGGAAAATAAAAAATATCCAATCCTAAATGTTGGCTTCATTAAAACTTGATGAATAGATCTTCAGATGAGCAATACAACAGTATGATACGACTCTCCAATGGAATTGTGTAATCCTTACTCCTGATTAGAATTATTGATCACAGCCCCTGGAGAAAATGAATATTAGTTGTTCAAATTATGCAATTCGACGAGGTCCTATGCAGTATGTCTAAAGATTGCGAAGTTTCAAAGTCTTGATTTAGAATAAAATTTTACATTTCATAATGCCAGCAGTGTATAAATGAGGCGAATTTCTGTCATTGAGACAGAACGAAATTTGACCACCTATAGGTATATGGAGCTGTCGCTACTTGTTGTTTTTTATACTATGTTGTCAGTGTGTGTGTGATTGTTAGGACACTGAACATATTGAAGTTTACCTATGACGTAAAACTCACTCAAGTTGTAATATCATTTTTGATGGTTGTAATTTATTACTTTTTTTGAAAGTATAGCTGTTTTTGCTGATTACGTGAGTGTGTTTCACTGTTCCTCAACTGGTTATGGGCTCAGGTCACACTCCTGAAGAGTAATCTGACCAAGAAAGTATGGAATTCAAAGCGAATGTCGGAAAACTTGAAGGTGCAACGAATTGGTTCAAGTGGAAGAGACAAATTGAGCTACTTTTGAAACACCACGATGTCCTGGATATTGTAAAAGGCGAGAAGAATTAGCCTATTGTTCCAGCTGAAGGTTCCGCAGATGCTTTGGTAGCTGCTTACGCTGCTGAACTGAAGGTGTTCTATAAAAGTGATGCTTTGGCTCAATTGATACTTGTAGGTAGCCTGAATGATTCCAATATTGACCTGACCGCTACCTGTGCTAGTTCTAAAGATGTTTGGGACAAGTTGGTCGCCATCTATGAACAGGGTTCTGGACAAAAACTGGATAGACTCATGGAACAATTTTTCAGTTTGGAAAGAAGTGATTCAGAAGATGCAGTCACACACATCGCCAAACTACAGAAAAATTTTCAAGAAATGAATGAGGAACTGCGAAAACTTGTTGGTACTGAATTACCTGAGTTGATACTGATGAGTAGAGTTATGTCTACTTTACCTGCGGAATTTTTTAAATTTAAAAGCGTTTGGGAATCCGTTCCCATCAAAGATAGGACACCGAACAAACTAACAGAACGCTTGAGATTGATAGAAATGAGGCTTCCTGTGAAGAAAGAAGATACTGCTTTGAATGAGTTGATAACCAATGTGAGTTCATCATATTAATGATCAAAAAACGGGTCCAAAAATCTTACAGATTCCAAAAAATTTTCTTTATTCACTCAAACGACATGTTGAAGAGATCGTCACACAATTAGACATTGAACATCAAACGTGATAATAACAGTCACAACAGGGAGGACAATGGTACAAGTTGGACGAAATTGCAATTTTTACAAAGTAGGTACCTCCATACCCCATCAGTGGTTTCAGAAAACTGTTGAAAGTGCTGAATCATGAACGTGATTGGTGACAAGTGACAAATCATAACCTCAACTTTGGCGAGCAACCTAACCTTACATTAAACCTAAACTACTAACAGTGTGGAGTGTCAACCTTCCATGAATCTAGATGTAGTGATGTGGACTTGGAAAAGTGTTTTGAGAGTGTCAGTTTTGTAAAATCATGAGAAACAATAGGGAAAGGGTTGAATAATTGAGGTAAAAATAGGTGAATAATTCATGATAATTTGAGCATTTGAAGTAAGTGACTTAGTATTTTTAAAAGATTTGTGAATTTCCAGAAGTTCCAAGTTATTAAGCAGGTTACCCTTTTTTGCAGAGTGTAATATTTTGAAATCGTCTTTAAAATTGAAATTATGGTTACTGTCTAGGAGGTGAGATGAAAAATGAGAAAAACCTGTAGAGCCAATCTTTAAACATCTTAAATGTTCTTTCAGTCTGATTCCAAAACTTCTATACGTTCTGCCTATGTATTCGGCTTCACAGTATTTACAGTGTAATTGGTAAACACCACAACGTTCCATAGGATCGATTTTGTCTTTGTTGTTCAATAAGTAGTTACTAAGTGAATTAGACGATTTGAAAGAAATATTTGTGATGGGTTTTAAGATATTTGCGACTTTGTTAGAAAAATTATTGAAAAAAGTTAAAGATCTGTAAGATTTTGGACCATCGTGGCCAATTAATTGTGCTGGAAAAACTAGATTCTGTGAAAGTTTGTTTTGTTTTTTATTCAATAGTTTATTAATGAGGTTCTTAGAATAACCATTGAGTTCAGAAATCTGGAAAATTGTGTTCAATTCTTTATTAAATTCATTATCTTTTAATGGGACAGTTAAAAGTCTATTCAAATAGCTGTGAAAGGCTGCTAGTTTATGTTGGATAGGGTGACAAGAGTCATTGTTTATCACTTTGCCCGTATGGGTAGGTTTTCTAAAAATACCAAATTCTATGTTATTGTTAAGTTTCGTCAAAGCCAAATCTAAGAAATTGAGTTGGTTATCGTCATTCTGTTTTTCAAGTGTAAATTTGATAGAAGGGTGTTGTGAATTGGTACAGTCAAGGAATTGATCCAAGTTTTTTTCCTTATTATTCCATACGATCAAAATATCATCCACATATCTAGCATAAAATTTAATTTTGTCGGCAAATTCATTATTGTTCAAAATATTGTTAAATTCAAAGTTATACATAAATAGATCTGCCAATATTGGCGATAAAGGTGAACCCATAGCAAGACCTTCTTTTTGGCAATATAGGGTATTTTCAAACACAAAGAAATTTTGGTCCAGACAGATCCTTAACAAACTCAATACCTCCGCGATCTCCGATCCAGAAAACTCTAAACACTCCAAAAGGTCTCTTTCCAGCAGTTTCATAACCTCAGTTTTGGGAATATTGGTGAATAAGTTTGAAACAGCCAGTGAAATTAGGATGTCATCATCTGTCAATTCTACAATCTTAAGTTTATCAATGAGATCTAAATTATTTTTTATGCTTTGAGAAAATGTATTATTATAGAATTGTTTAAGTCTCAAATTTATCCATTTAGATAACTCATATGTTGGAGAACCACAAAAGAAAACAACATTTCTAATGGGAATTTCTGAAAAATTATCTGATTTATGTAACTTCAACAATCCATAGAGACTAGGTTTTATAATTTGAGTAGGCAATAGTTTTTTTGAAATGATAGACAAGGGAATGTGTATATTCCGTGTAAATTCTTTATTAATCAAATGCAGAGCGCTTTCGGCCTAAGCCATCTTCAGTGCCCCCTGAAAGTAGGGAACATAGTTTAGAAAGGCCTGAAGGGCGTAAAATTATACAATTAAAAACGTGGGGAAGAAAAAAGAAACAATCAATCAAAAAAACTTTTGGGTTAAGTTAACATATTTTTAAAAACTTACTTGAGTCAGGAGCACAGGAAAATCACAACAATAAAAACACACAACATGAAGTGTATATGGTGACCTAACAACATTGAACGTGACGAAAAGGGGGTACAAATAGCCCCTTATTTAGAGGTGAAGGTGATGTGTTTTATTTGGAAGGTGAGACGAGAATGAACAGACGGTCTACGACGAGCTCAATCGCAAATAGTCCCGGAAATTGTTGAAATTTGATTATTTGGCGGGCTGTTTGAAAAGATTTAAGGATGGAGTCAAAAGGAGAAATTAAGATAGAATTTTTTTTTTTAATTTATGTTTAATGAAATTTTAAATTATTGAAGAAGTCGTCTATGTAATGGGATATAGGCTCTGTTAAGATTAATTTTAGTATGAAGACAAGAGACATTGATGTTCAATTCATTATTAATTTCTATGTCCTCCATGAAGTCCAACCGATTATAATTTCTTCAAGAGATGTTGTGTATTATTTTAGAATTAAGCGAAGGGTCAAAAATATGATTGGTTGATTTAAGATGTTCGCCAAAGGCTGAAGTTGTTCTCGTTAAGTGTTCTTTTATTCGAGTAGTGAGAGGCCTGAAAGTGCGTCCTATATAGGAAGCTTCGCAAGAACCACATTCAAGTTTATAAATACCGCTCCTAGACAGATGATCAACACCATCCTTTGAATTAACTAAATTCATGGACAAACTATTGTTAGTTTTAAAAGAAATACAAGCATTGTTGACAGATTGGCGGATGGAATTTGAAATTTTATTGTTGGTTCGTTCATTGATAAAGGGAAGTGAAAAAAACTTTTTTGGAGGTGATGTTTGAATGGGGTAAGCGAGAGATTGTAGTTTTTTGAACTTAGTCCTTTCAATCAAATTATCAATAATTCTTGGATCGTAACCATTATTATAAGCGATTTGTTTTAAAACTTGTTTTTCTTTATGGAAATTTTCTTTAGAAAGGGGTATATTCAAAAGTCTGTATATGTAACAGTGAAAAGCAGCCATTTTATGTTGTTGGGGATGATTAGGAGAAAAAGAAATAATGTGATCAGTTTGAGTTGGTTTTCTATAGATTGAAAATTCAACATCATTAGGGACTCTTTTTAATGATGTGTCTAAAAAATTTATTGAGTTATTGCTTTCAACTTCTAACGTGAATGAAATATTAGGATGAATAGAGTTTAATTTATTAAGTAAAAGTTCTGCCCCTTGTGCATCACAATTTAGAAAACATAAGCAATCGTCCACATATCTTAACCAATGAAGGATTTCAGGGTTGTTGTCAGAAATAATGTAATTATTTTCAAGAAAGTCCATAAACAAGTCTGCCAAGAAAGGCGAGAGGCTACTACCCAAATCAAATCAAATCAAATCAAATCAAAATATGCTTTATTGTCCAAGTCATGAACTTATTGACAAAGCTAGTTATAATATAAATATGTGGACATTACAAAAAAGAAAAAAAAAAAGACTAAAAAAAAAAATTACAATCAATTGTTATGGATACAATGATACAGATCAAAATTATTTAATTTTGTAAACAACGAGTAGAACAGTAGAAAGAAAAAAAAAAAAGAAAAAGAAACAAATCACAGTAATCCGAGCAATAGCAAACTAAAAAGCGTCTCTGTAATACTCCTCCAGGTCATAGTAAGCCCTATCAGCCAGCATCACCCGGAGCTTTTTTTTAAAAGCTCTTAGGGATGACAGAGCCTTAAGAATATCTGGCAGGTGATTATAAATTTTCACACTTTCATAGATCACTGACTTTTTTACCAAGGATAAGTGGGGAATGGGAAGAGGTAAGTTATGTCTCTGTCGCGTTGAATATGATACCTTGTCACGTTTTAGTTTTTGACGGTTTTTATGTATTAGCGTTGCCGTTTCCAGGATAAATAGGCTACAAAGAGTTAAGATTTTTTCCTTTTTAAATAGAGGTCTACAAGAATCCCTACCTCCACAGCCACACAAATATCTGACAGCCCTCTTCTGAATAACAAAGATCGAACCAAAAAGATACCGACTGCAAAGTCCCCAAAAGCAGATCCCATATCTCAACCTGGACTCAATCAGTGCAAAATAGACTGTTCTTGCGACAGACGGTCCCAGTTCACCACAAGCGATCTTAACGGCAAAGCAACCAGAGGAGATCTGCTTTCCGAGTGCTACGATGTGTCCCTCAAAGCTCAGTTTTCCGTCAATGATCAACTCAAGAAACTTAGACTCAGGGCGACTTTCCACAGAGAAGCTGTCAAGAGAGACGTCAAGCTGTAAGTCCGTCCTGAAAGACACTATATTAGTCTTTGCAATGTTAAGCAGGAGGAGATTGGAATCGCACAAGGACTTAACCTTCGCAAGATCTGCAGATATTGCCTCCCTCAAGCTCTGATGATCCATGCAGTCCCACAGAATTGTGGTGTCATCCGCAAACACAGTGAATCTACCCGCAATATCCATGCCAGTCATATCGTTCATGAAAATCAAAAACAACAGGGGGCCAAGAACAGATCCTTGAGGGACGCCCCAACAATTCTCCAAGACTTCAGACCGAGAACAACCAACGCAGACCCTCTGCAAACGTTCAGACAAATATGATTCAAGCCATGACAGAGCCACTCCCCATAGCCATAGTGAAAGAGCTTCTGAAGCAAAATTCCATGATTTACACATTCAAATGCCTTCGACAGATCACAGAAAGCCGCAGCAGAAACCCTCCCACCATTGATCCCCGAATATAGGCCCCCCAAAAAACTGAAAATTGCATCGTTTGTACTGCAACCGTGCCGAAATCCGAATTGATCGCAGCTCAATACCCTGTTGGCATCCAAGAAGGTCAGCATTCGAGCCTTCACCATTTTCTCGATAATTTTAGAGAGGGTAGATAGGAGTGATATTGGTCTAAGATTAGAGGGATCTTCCAAACTGCCGCCCTTATGTATCGGAATAACCTTTGCAAGCTTTAGACATTCAGGAAACGATCCAGTCTCCCAGGAGTAGTTGATGGCATGAACTAGTTTGAGGAGGACACCATCAGGCAGGTTTACGAAAATTTGTATTGATAGACCATCATCTCCAGCGCTCTTTTTATTTTTAATACTGGACATGACCTGTTTCAACTCACTCAAATCTGTTGGCAAAAGATAGAAGGAATTAACAACCCGTGTTTCATCTTTCAAATATTTGAGAGGATCTTCGCTCTGTGTAATGTTTCCTGTGAAATTGTGTGCTATAGAACAGTAAAATTTGTTGATTAGGTCCGGTGATAAGTCAGTCTCGCATAATTTGGAAGAAGGGTTATTATTCAAACGTATGTCATTTATGATGGACCAACTCTCTTTTTGTTTATTTGCGGATCTTCCAAGACGGTTATGATAATACAAGGTTTTGGCTGCTCTTATGAGTTTCCTGTATATACTTCGATAATTTCTGAAGTAGGAATTGGAAACCATGCTGTTTGAGAATTTTCTTATATAATGGAGAGATCGTAGGTTCTTTGATGACTTCTTCAGACCTTTAGTAAACCATGGCCTTTTATTCCTTATTTTAATCCTTCTAACTGGAAATTTTTTATGAAAGATTTGCAATATTATCCTATGAAAAACTTCGATAGGTTTGCTAGACCAAACAACCTCATTCCAGTCAGTGCTCAGGCACAATTGGCAGAATTCATTGTAGTTACGACGACTAAAGACTCTGCCCATTCTGAATTCTGATGGTTTGAGAACGTGAATTGAGACAAATCTACACAAAACTGCAACATGATCAGACAAGGCAGCACCAACCATCGAACACTCAGCAGAATGAAGACCATGTGAACAGACATAATCAATCAAAGTCGAAGAAATTCTCGATGTACGAGTGGAACAATCAACATGCATTTGCAGATTGAAACATCTAAAGAGATTGGCCAATCTAATTGTTGCAAGTGAGTTCGTGTCGATAAAGTTAATGTTAAAATCCCCCGTGAGTATTACAGATGAGGTAGAAGGAATCAGAGATAAGAGTATGTCCAATTTATGAAGAAAAACATCAAGTTCAGAAGAGGGAGACCTATATATGGAGATGACGTATAATTTTCTACTTTTAGAATGAATGATTGCAAATTCAAATGTTCCCTCCTGGAGCAGATCATTATAAGTATTAACAGGTATGAAAGAGTTAACGCTTAGAAATGTGTTTTCCACCAGAACCATGCATCCCCCATGAGATGATGTGGTCCTGCAGAACGAAGCTAAGATTGTGTAATTGGGAATATTAACTATCTCATTCTCCCTCAACCAGTGCTCAGTGATCGATATCAAGTTTGGAAAATTACATCGATCAAGAAACAAGTACAGTTCATCAGTTTTGTTTCTGAGCGATTGAACATTGAGCAAGAGAAGAGACAGAGTAGAGACCTCCGGATATGTCAAGTTCCGGTCAATATCCGTGTTGCAATGGGAAAACTTGGATTTCCATTTTCGGACAACGTGCTAACACTCTTCACTTCAACACCCTCGTTAGAAATATCAAGATCATCCCCACACACACTGACGCTTTCATCCCTTTGAAACAATTCAATATCCATATCAGAAAGCTCTTCATTTAGACTAACAAAGACCAAGTTTTTATTGATTTTCTGGGACATTACAAACAGCAGATTTTTACAAATATCCCTCTTACTAATGGGACCACAAGTATCTAAGAAATGATCCAAGAAATGATAATTACCCTGGACACAGCAGTTTAACCTATTTAAATAGTTTTTAAGTTTTGTGTTGAATTTGACTAGTGATGAATTTGATCCACTAGTCAGCTTAGAAAAAACAGGCAAGGCTACTACATTTGTGTGAGTCATGTTTTTTAATTTGCCATTGATTTCTTTGAATAGGGGTACTCTATTCCGATTCAGATCATTATAACCACCTACAACTACAACATAATCATTCAAGGTAAAGTTCCTTGTCAAATCATCTATATTTTCTATAACATTCATGAACTTGGCATAAGGTTTAACAGAAGACTGAATTGCAAGATTTGGTGACATATTTTTCAAGATAGTTCCCAGGTTATAACCTTTTTGATCACTTAAAATTAGAATTCTCCTAAAGTTAGATTTACCTTTGACTGGAGCCAGACAATCAACTTGCTCCTCACGATCCGCACTAATTCTACGAGTCTCCAAATCAAGAACAAGAGGTGTAGTGTCAGATTTTGTACACCGGTTATCATTGGACAGCCGCCTCTTCGATAATCCACTCATTCTTGCTACAACCCCATGGCCAGTCCATCGGGTTGTTGGTAATATTTATTATTAAAGGAGAAATAGTTTTGAGAACGGCAATGTTTTGATAGAGATAAAATATCCACAATCTTTTCATCGCTCAGATCCCTTGCTCTCAACAAATCATCGACCAATTTTACTGTTTCTGATTTTGGAACGGCAGTAAAGAGATTAGTCACATCAAAAGACACAATGAGAAAATTATGTGGCAAATCAAGCGCACGAACAGAATTAACCAAGTCGACTGTGTTTTTTATGGTTTATTTGGGCTGAAAACCCGTGTACATTTTAACAAGTTTAAGAGTGAAAAGGGAAAGTAAAGCGACTGGGGTGTTAGTGAAGCTAACAACCGGTCTAATAGGTATTCCATCTTTATGAATTTTTGGTAAACCATAGAGACGTGGTAAACTAGGGTTACTTGAGATCAAAAGTTTAGGTGAATCGTGTTCGACGAGCAAATGACTGAAATGTTTAAGAAATTTGTTAGTTTTTCGTATAAAACAATTATGTGGATTGCTAGGTAATAGTTTGAAATTGTTGTCCAGTAAAAAAGTCTCAACTTTTGAAACATAGTCGACTCTGTTAAGAATCACAGGACAATTCCCTTTATCTGCCTCTGTGACTATTGAATTATCAGACTTGATCTTACGTTTAAATCCGTTCAATGTTCGGTTAAATCTTTTCAAACAGCCCGCCAAATAATCAAATTTCAACAATTTCCGGGACTATTTGCGATTGAGCTCGTCGTAGACCGTCTGTTCATTCTCGTCTCACCTTCCAAATAAAACACATCACCTTCACCTCTAAATAAGGGGCTATTTGTACCCCCTTTTTGTCACGTTCAATGTTGTTAGATCACAATAACTTCATGTTGTGTGTTTTTATTGTTGTGATTTTCCTGTGTTTAAAAATATGTTAACATAACCCAAAAGTTTTTTTGATTGTTTGTTTCTTTTTTTTTCCCACGTTTTTAATTGTATAATTTTACGCCCTTCAGGCCTTTCTAAACTATGTTCCTTACTTCTTTCAGGAGGCACTGAAGATGGCTTAGGCCGAAAGCGCTCTGCATTTGATTAATGACGAATTTACACGGAATATACACATTCCCTCGTCTATCATTTCAACTCTACGCACGTGTACACAGCCCTATCAACCCTTTCAATAGTTTTTTTATTAGAGATTCATTCAAAAGGTGATCTGAAGATTTTATGATTTGTTTGACCTTGTTGGTGAAAGTATTGATGTTGGTTTTGGATTTTTCAAACTTATTACCAAAGATAAATTTTTCAACCTTGGAAACATAATCTGTTTTATTCAGAACTACTACACAATTCCCTTTATCAGCCCTTGTAACGATTAAATCATTTGAGACTAGTTTGCTTTTAATATCCTCAATGAGTTTTAAATTGAAAGAACCAGCCTGAAAATCCACAACGTTGTTACCTTTAGTGAATCTTTCTTTTCTATGAACTGTTTTTATATTATCTCTAAGAGCATTTTTTTCCCCATCTTCGATATCAAAAGATTGGATAATCGACTCAGCCTCTACTGCTAAAATTTCAAGGTTATTCTGAAACATATTTTTGGAAGTGGTACATGGATTGTAGCTTAGGCCTTTACCGATAAGTGAAGATTCCTGTTCACTAAAAGTAACCGTTGAAAAGTTTATGAAGGGTTTGTGAAAATTATGAATATGGTCATTAGATCTGTGATTAGAGCTATCTTAATGAATTTATCCTCCTTGAGTCTATTAATTATTTAATTGAGTTTTCTGTATTGTTTATATCTAAGAAATTCCAAAACTGTATGAACACTTCGCAAAAAATTATCCAGTTCACAAAAGGTTAAACTCACCCTAAGTTTATCATACAGGTACTTCAATTGACAGTCTATTCTAAAAAGGGATTGGTAAGTTTTCTTGATTTCTTCCTTGATGACCGATTTTCCTAAAGTATGGAGTCTTCGCTGTATTTGTCCATTGTTTGTTCCACTGTTGAATCTTAATGAGAAGTATTCAGGTTGTAGATGAAATTTCAAACACTGATTGTTGAAAAAAATTCTTGATTGTAAGTGCATCTTCTTGATGGAAAATCCCTTGTAACGACGAGTTATCATAGCCGGACTAGCTCCATCCAATGAATGAGTTGATAACCAATGTGAGTTCATCATATTGATGATCAAAAGACGGGTCCAAAAATCTCACAGATTTCAAAAAATTTTCTTTATTCACTCAAACGACATGTTTCGGGGTCAACATCTTACACCCCATCTTCAGGTTCGTAGATTCATGAGCTGTAGGAGATAACTTATAGTGTTTTCGATTGGGAAAACAAGGGTTGCACTGGGTTTGACCTCGGGCAAAACCAGTTATGATGAAAATTTGCTCTAGGGCAATCCCAATCGAACATACATTTTTCATCGAGTGCTATAATATTGCACGGTTAAATTCCGATTGAATTGAAATTGGAATCATTGAACTTCTTGAAAATCTAATATTATTATTATGTTGTCTCTGCGTAGCGGCTGAAGTGATTCTGAACTAAACTAATTAGAAGTCCATTTCTCATTGCCAAATGACAAAATCTTGAGACCAATCAATAGTTTTGTATTATATAGATCATAGATACTAGGAAACATTTTTTTGAGAAATTAGGTATATGCTTTTAGACTGTTGTCCCAGAAAAGGTCGAGCCTCATTTGACGGCTGACGGGTCTGAGCCTGAGCGCGCGGTATTTTTACTCGCCGTTAGTAGCCTAGTTTACACCGACAACTTGGTCCGCGGACCAAGTACTAAATTCGAACTATATCAGAACCAAATATTTGGTTCGAAAAGTGTAAACTGTTGCGAACTAAGCTGGTCCGTCCTTGGTTCGGTACTTGCCAGCAGGTGTACCGAACTAAATTTGATTCGATCTGGATCAAAATTATGAGGTTATGTTGATTGTTATTATTGTGAATTGTGTTGGTTCTGAGTTTCTCAAGGCAATCTGAGCGTACTCACTTATGTTTTTTTTGATTACGAATTGTGTTGATAAATAATTTCGACTTGTTTTTGACGTTTGACGAATTGCGCGCGTACTCATTTAGTTCACGCGTTGCAAGGCTGTGTAAACGAACGAGAAGCAAGCATTGGTCCTACTGTACTATCCCCACCCACTTGGTCCTATCGGACCGAACTAAACGAGCTTTCGGTGTAAACTAGGCTAGTGACCAGAGGCAACAATTGATCCCGTGATTCCCGTGTAGCCGAGGCCGAGAGTGCGCGAGTGTCGAATTTCAACGGCGGTGTATGTTGCGCGCGAGATAATTGAATACATATTATTATATTATGGAATGATATACTTTAAAAAATATGCAGCGGTTCGTCGGTTAGCACTTGGTTATCATTTCAATTATTATTGTAAATCATAATTTATGTGCTGTGTTTGGGTATTATGAGGATTCAAGCCCGTTACCCATACAAAACACATAAATTATGATTTACAATAATAATTGAAATGATAACCAAGTGCTTACCGACGAACCGCTGCATATTTTTTTAAGTATATCATGCCTAATCCAAACTAATCAAAACTTAATCCCCATAATACCCAAACACAGCACATAAATTATGATTTACAATAATAATTGAAATGATAACCAAGTGCTAACCGACATGCAACGATGCAAAAATGCCTGTCGATACGGACACGCACATATTGGCAACCGTGCCCAAATTTCAGCCGTCAAAATAGGCTCGACCTTTTCTGGGACAACAGTCTAAAAGCTAGGTATATGCACCAGATTTTAAATGAAATTAATTCAGTTTTGAGTAGGTACTAGTTTTCCATAACTCGTGAACGCCAGTATTTCTTTTTTTCAGGCTAGATTAAAACACTGATAACTAACTCGAAATCTGTTGTCCACTCACAGAATCACCTCACGCGACGTTTATATCCACCATTTTTCATGTTTTTTTTCAATTTTGCTAATGCACTGAAATTGCACTATACCAGCACTAGCTCAAAGACCTTGTGCCGAAAAATCTGCACTGAGTGCAAAACTCATTGACCCGGTTTCCCAATCGAACATACAAATCCGCTCGATTTCTACCAATCGAACATAAATATTGCCCGAGTGTTGCACCGGTGCTGCCCGATTTTACCAATCGAAAACGCTATTATATAAAAAACTGTTTGATCACAAAACATTTTTTCAACTTACAATATCAGGTTACAAGGCACGTTGAAGTTGAAGAAATCGTCACACAATTAGACATTGAACATTAAACGTGATAATAACAGTCACAACAGGGAGGACAATGGTTCAAGTTGGACGAAATTGCAATTTTTACAAAGTAGGTACCTCCATACCCTATCAGTGGTTTCAGAAAACTGTGGAGAATACCACTTCGGTATTCTTGAACGTCTTGCACGTAGACAAGGCGTTGGAAATGGCTGCCAAAAAGTTAAAATCAACAGCAGTGTTATGAGGATAGGATGGGAATACATCCCCTTCTATCTCACAAGTAAACGCTAGGCTTTTTGCCTCCGCCCGTCTGGCTCCAAGTGGCTTATAGCCAAGGAGATTGTTATTAACGGGATTGTCAGCGTCGATATTGAGCGCTGATTGGTACCGTCCGGGGTTAGCGTCCGATACAGTCTGTCTAACTGCTTCTGCACGCCTAGACATGGGATCACCTATAGATGTGGTCATCCGTGCCGGGTCCTGGTATTTGGATGGGCCCGTAGTAGCCGCCGTGGCCAGCGATTACATTTTCAGGGAGGGGAGGGAACTCGGGATAGAGATGTTGTTCCGTCATGGTGACGGTGTTCCCTATCTGACGGATTTGTAAGAGTAGTGGCTCTGGCACGCAAAATTGCGTTGTTTGAACCAAGGTTAATAACTCTTGCTCAGAGTCCGTTAATGGTTGGGAGTTCTTTTGTTTGAGATGAACGATTCTCAACCACAGCAAAGCTGTAGTGTAGTAATCGACATACTCAGGGAGGAGCACTTTTGACAAGTTAGTATTGTCAGTCAGTAACTCAGCGTATGTCTGCCTCGATATTTCTATCGCGGCAGGGGTGGATGACGTGAAGGTCAGGCGTTGCCTGGTCTCACGGACAGCAATTTCTGCTGTGAAAACAGATCCATCAGCTGGATTAGCTGAGGATAGTTTGTGTTGGCCGCCAGCATTCTGTTGAAGTTTGACGGGAGGGTTCAGCTGTGGGCGCTGACCCTGGGGTTGGGAAGAGTCACGGTTTCCTGATTTCTCAGGGTGCTGGACTCTTCCAGGCACGTGCTGAGCACGTGGGTTTCTTTGATTTTCCTTCTTGTCTGTAAACTCCAGGTCTACGGTCGGGTTGAGGGGTTTGTACATTGACGTTATCGGCCATTGTAGTTTGAGATGTGTTTTGTTGGTTGCGAACTTCGCTCCTGCAAAATAAAATTGCTTTGACTGCTAAAGGTGAAAACAAGAATGATCAGAGGAATCAGAAACCTAAATGTCATTACTGTCATCGTGTCGGACATTTTGCCAAACAATGCTTTCAGAACAAAAATGACAAATCGAAGAATGTGAATGACAAAAAATCAGGTGATGCTTTTATAATAACTACCTCTACAAGCAATACTGATTCTTGGTTAGCTGATTGGTTAGCTGAGCTTGGTTAGCTGGTTAGCTATGAAAAAGGGTACCCTACGGTTAGCTGGCAAAAAGACATCATGTGGACTGTACGTCCTAGATATGAAAGTTAAAGTTCCTGATGTTCCTGCAGAAGTCTATATTGCGTCTGAAGAAGACACTCTACCGATGTGACGTGAGAACCTTTGTCATCAGAACAAGAAACATGTTAAACGGAAAGGTTGGTACAGAACCGTAATAAATGTCTAGAGTTACATCCATGTGAGTAGTGCCCTCCTTATACCGGTTTCGTCCCGAAATTGGACTCATCAGTAAGGCAGCTGGCACCACTCACACCGATGCCAGCAATTTCGGAACGAAACCGGTATAAGGAGGGCACTACTCACATGGATGTAGCTCTAGACATTTATTACGGTTCTGTACCAACCTTTCCGTTTAACATCGGATAACCGTAAAACAATGTCTCTTTATAACAAGAAACATGTTGGAGAAGTGCTGGAGAAAAAGGGATTGAGGTATCTGTGACAGATGAATTCTGTAATGCCTGTATGGTTGGTAAGCAACACAGAAAAAGTTATTTTCCCAGGCCAAACCCTCCAACTGAAGTGGGAGAAGTGATTCACACTGATATCTGTGGGCCGATGGAAGAAAATTCAATTGGAGGCTCAAGATATTTGAAGTAAAATCGATGTTGCAGAAAAAGGAATCAACCTAAGGATAGTTATGCCATACACACCGGAACAGAATGGGGTTGCGGAACGAGAAAACCAAACTCTTGTTGAAGCTGCTCGCACTATGATTCATGATAATAATTTGCCCAAATATCTCTGGGCTGAAGCTATAAATACTGCTGCTTATGTGCTGAATCGTACAGGTATGTCTTCTGATAAGAATGCTACTCCTTTTGAAATATGGTTTAAGAAAAAGTCTGCTGGTATTGACCATCTACAGATTTTTGGAACAAAATGTTTTGTTCATGTTCCGAAACAAAAGCGACAGAAATTTGACAAAAAGAGTCAAGTGGGATATTTTGTGGGATATTGCGCAGAACGCAATGGATACAGAATTTGGATCAAGGAACAACAGAAAATCTTGACAAGTGCTGATGTGTTCTTTACAAAAGAAAACAGCAAGCATAAGCAGGACTTTGAGGTTACATGTGAAAATGTCCATGAAGAAATAGTAGTAGGCCTTGGGAGAAGTGAACAAATGTCAGAAGAAAATGATGTTTACTCACAAGAAAGTAACAGCATTGAGAATCCGTTGAACCAAGAGCTCGCAGAGGAAAGCTCTTCTGACGTTGATTGTTCTGGAATAAATGAAAACCGACCAAGGAGGCAAACTAAACTGCCAGAACATTTCGATGATTTTGTTCTTGTTGCAAGTGCTTATAATGATGATCCTTAGAACTACACTGAAGCTGTGAGTTCTAAAAATGGAAAAGAATGGAAATTTGCTATGGATGAAGAAATGAAGTCGCTAGCTGAAAATGAGACTTGGCATTTAGTCGAACTACCATCTTATAAAAAAGTAATTGGATGTCGTTGGGTCTTCAAAGTCAAGACAACGCCTGAAGGAGAGATTACCCGATACAAAGCTCGACTGGTTGCAAAAGGTTATGCACAAAATCATGGAGTGGATTACGAGGAGACATTCAGTCCCGTAGCTCGTTTTGATACTGTGAGAGCTTTGTTCAGTGTCGTCGTTTGTGAGAATTTAAAAGTCAAACAATTTGACATCAAAACGGAATTTTTGTATGGGTTTCTTCAAGAGGAAGAATACATGAGTCAACCAGAAGGCTATGATGATCAAACAGGGCGAGTTTGCAAGCTTCACAGAAGTTTATATGGTCTCAAACAATCTCCGAGATGCTGGAATTTTCGACTAGTATCTTTTATGAAGAATGTTGATTTTGTCCAAAGTTATGCTGATCCTTGTCTATCTATACGAAAGGTGGATGACAAGAAGGTTATTGTAGCTATATGTTGATGACTTTTGCATCCCATCTAGAGAGTTTATTTGAGAAAATAATAAAATGATGTAAATACAAAAGTTGTGTATTTTTCATCAAATTTTTACAATCCGGAGTCAAAAAGAACAAATGAACATTGAAAATCTTTTTTCTTTAAATGGAATGGCCCTGATTTTTTTTTCTAAAACGAAAGATCTTTTTCTCGTGATTTCAAAAATACCATAAAAGTTGATGTTTAGTTCAGCGGTTTTAGTGCTAGTTCAGTTTAAAGTTTCGTTTTCTACCTCAACAAATTATGGTTGCTATGGGAAACTTATGAAGCTTTGTAGTTTCAATGGTGAAACATAGAACTTTAAACTGAAAACGGCTGGACCAAACATCAATTATATGGTATTTTTGAAATTACGAGAAAAAGATCTTTCGTTTATACGCAAAAGATCAGGGTCATTCCATTAAAAAAAGTAATGATTTTCAAAATTTTGACATTTCCAATTTTCATTTGTTATTTGCGACAACAGATCATAAAAATTTGATGAAAAATACACAACTTTTGTATTTACCTTCTTTTAATACCTTCTCAAATGAACTCGCAAGATGGGGTGCAAAAATATACGGAAAGACCCTGTACATACATGATCTAAATCACTGATCCAAATACCTACATAATGAAAACTCAACTAATTTTTACTAACTCAGTAAAAATATTGCCTTTCCAAAAAGTACAAGCTAATTCCATAATTTCTTGAATTCTGTCTCTATTAAGGGAAGTCTCATATATTGATACATCATTATCGTCTTCAAAAGTTGGAGAAGCAATACAAAAGAGACCCTATTCTTTGTTTGAAAGGAACATATTTAGTTGTAGTTGAAAATAATATTTTTTATTTATGACATTATTTTTGACATAGTTTTCAACAGTTTTGACTTTGCTGGGACATTTTACTTCAATAATATATTCGGAACTGACACCATCCAGGGAAGCACCAAATATAAGGAAATCTATGAATAATCAATCCACTTGTTTTGATTTTAATTTTTCTCAGGTTTTCCACTCTCCTAAGAACTCTTGATTCCAACATCTGTCCTCTTGAAATGGCTTCTGTCTCTATTGGCTTTGAAGCTCCCATAATTTTCTCGACCAAATGCCCTCGTTGTGTTTTGCATTTAGCAGCTTCATATAAAATAGAGGCCGTTATTCTACCAAACCGCATTTTATACCAGTCTCCACAAGCAGATTGACCGACAGTAGCCTTTTCGACAATTATAATATCAAGATTTGTTAAAGATTTTTTTGAAAATTCCAAAAAGTTGTCAGCATCGTGAGTATTCAACGAGGTTAAGTTAAAGTTCAGAGTTAGATAAAATAGATCGAAGCTATTCAGAGGGGAATCAAAATATAAGTCGAAAATTCCTCCATGTTGTTCACCCGCAGTGTTCAAAAATGATTCGACAATATTTTCATTTCTGTCATTTAGAGAGCTTCTGCTTCTTCCTGCCATTTCTTTCAAGGACATATAGGCATCCTGTCTTCCCACTCTGGACAGAGCAGAGCCTCTCCAGTAGCATTCTTTGGATGTCGAACTCGGTTCTTCACTTCTTCTATGTAGCCAGAATAAAAATGCTACAGCGTGTTTGCATCCCCCTGAATATACTTTTCTATATTCAATAAATTTGTATGAGTAGAATATAATAATTTAGATACAATTGAGAATGAAGACGAATACAGGGTTTTTCAAAATTGATTACTTGCTTCGTTTTCGAGATGCAGGGTGTCAAAATACTGTACTTGAGAGCCTACATCACCAGCTGATCAGTTGAAAATCGGAGTTCGGGTCTAAGAAGCGCCGACCCTGACTGATTATGAGCAACGGCAACATGTCACCGTTCGTTGCAAAAGGGCCACATTCTCATTCTTGCTCTTGATCACAGCGGATTACAGTGATAATAATCGTTATTATTTTGTTATCTTTTAGACAGGGTCAGATTCAGAGTTGGGTAGTATTCGAATACACGGTATTCTGAATCCTATTCAAGCTACTTTTTGCGGTATTCGAATACTATTCGAATAGATTTTCAAAGTTGGGTATTCGTATTCATACAACTACTTTTTTGACCAAGATTCTTTATTCTGTATTCAATACTAGCTGAGTATTCAAATAACTGAATAGAATATTGTATATTGGTATTCAAAATTTGAATAAATGAATACTTGTATTCAAAATTTAAGTAGCTGAATACTTGGATTCAAAAATAAAATAAAATGAATATTGGTATTGGTAGTGCAATATTCGAATATCCCAAGTCAGTGTTGATAGTTTGATAGTTAGGCTCCACAGTTCTTTAAACAGTGATCAGGCATCCCTAATCTCCAAGTCCTGCGACAGCAGCTGAATGACGAACTATTCCAGGAGTTGATCTTATTGAAAGAAAAATGGGCTCTATAATTCTAATTACTAAGTGGACCTTTGATTCTTGTTACATATTTCTTTATCTGGTAAATGCCAGTGTATATTCCCTCTTAATTTATCCTGTTTTTTTAATTTTCTTCCTGTGTGCATGCAATAAAAATTTTGTTTTTAATGAAGCTATCTACATGGTGGGACACGAAAAAGTCAAAAAACTGTCCTTCCATGTTTTCTCAGGTGTTGGGTGTTTAATCAAAAATAGCTTGGACACGTCTATTTTTGTTTTTTGTGGGAGACATATTTCGAATTTTCACCCTTCACCTGTCAACCTCTAAGCGAAGGTGATGCCACCCTCAGAATTTCAAATGAAAAGGAGGGTCGAATGATACGTCCTTTATAGGTATTTTTACTGAGATTATATTCCCAAAATCTCAAGTTGCGACTATTTATTATTATTTCTTATTATAATTCATTTATCATTTTTTAATATTTCATTAATTTTTTGTGGGTATCAGTGATCCCCGCTCACAGGTTAAAAGTAGGAGGTGAAAATACAACAAGAATGTGTCCCCCAAAATACAAAAATTGACGTCGTTGAGCGATTTCTACCTGAGAGAAGTATATTTTTCATTCATCTTCAATTTAGTGAATTTAATGGGTATTCTGGAAAATATTCATTTTTCATGAATACATGAATACACATACTCTGTATTCAAATATATTTCAAAACGGGTATTCGAATACCATGTATTCATTGGATTAAAACAGTGTAGCAGACATATCATGATACAACATTTTTATTATACAACTTTTATGCAGTAAATTTTAGGTATATCAACTTCTTTTGACGAGTTCTACAAGCTGTCAAAATAAAATAAATGACCCATTATTTTATTTTGACAGCTTGTAGAACTCGTCAAAAGAAGTTGATATACCTAAAATTTACTGCATAAAAGTTGTATAATAAAAATGTTCAGATTTAAATAAATAAATTATAATTTTACTACCCACAAATTTTGATATTTCCGAACACTGCCAAATAAAAATTTATCGTTAACTGTTTACTACTAACTGATATTGCATTTTACTGATAATCAATGTTTCTAATTTTGAAATAATGATCATTTATAAACGTAGCTATAACTCTTTTACTTTGAAACTTTTATATAGGTGATTTTTGGAATATCTACTATTTTTGACAAGCCCTACAAGCTGTTATAAAATAAATGATCGGTATCACTCACGTACCTGATAAATTCGAAAAATCCGGAAGAAATCCGGTACCTGAATATTGCGTGATGCCAAGCTGACGCCAGTGCGAGAGATCTTCTGATTTGTAACCCAAAGTATTTTATACGGGACTCCAAGATTTGAGAGAAAACTAGCAATTTAATGAAAAAACATATTCAGAAAAGTTATGGACAAAATAATAAGCAATTATGGAAAGTATATGAAACCAAGAAATTTGGATGAAAACTTTTTTATCAATTTTTCAAAATTTTCAAACTCATAAAAAATGACTCCGTAATTTTTCATAATATTCCGAAGATAAATTCAAAATGTTGTTCCATTCCTTTGCGTACTTCTTCTGCAATTCTTTGAAACCAATCTTTTGCATCGGGCGGGTGATGTAAGCTCTTAACATTCCAGTGGCGTCCCAAGGGGCAACTGAACAAATAATTTTGACACTCCTGTGTTTTTAGGAATGTCTTTTTTTTATTTGCATTTTTTTCACTTACTTGGTTTTTGAAAAAATCCGTCTTCAATGTTTTTTTGTTGCAAGATAGGAAAACATTCAGAGGACGAAAAAGTTTTCGTTGCTCGATTCGAAAAAAGTCAAGTAAGTGGTATACTCTTGGGTATACTTGAGTAGCACAGTTTAAAAGGTATGGTGTATTTCAAAAACGAAGCAAGTCAGAACATACGTTTATATGATATTATTTTTGTTTTCGATGCATATGAGATATTTTTACTCCATTTTGGAACAGCCTCTAATGAAAGAGAATGTGGTCAAAACGCTCGATGTATATTATTATTGGTCATCATAACAATGAGGTGTTTAAGCTCATTCTAGAAGCTTCAAAGATAATATTCAATGAGGTTTTCAATGTATGTTGGCAAACTTCAAGACAGTTCAAGAAGTTATCTTTGGTAATAGGTAGATAATATAGAGGGTGTCCGGAAATGAAGAGCAAAAGAATCAGGGGAGCCTTCTAGATCGAAAATAAATGATACCTTTTCCTATAACATTTTTTCGAAAATTGATTATTAACGGAGTTACAGGGTGTTGAACTTAGTTTTTTTTTGCAGTTTTTTGGCCATCCTTTTGCCCCGCTCATAATATTTTGACGAAATCTCGTAATTGGGGTTTTTTCGGGATGAGAAATTCAAATTTGCACACCGTTTTTTTGCGTTTCGTAGAGGGCGCCACATATGAACCTTAATTTTGATTTGAATGGTCCTTACTTTTTTGTGCTACACTGTATGCCTCTCCCTGTAGTTTATACATTTTCAATTTATTGAGGTAATGTTCGCAAAATTTCGTTATTTCCAAATTCGGTATATCCTATTATTCCTATTCTATTAGGGTTCGTTTCGGTTGGATTGGGTTGAAACGACTGTCTTTTCTTTCTTTTTCACTCGCTTTTTCATTAAACCAAGCAGAGCCGCAACAAAGTGAGACCGGGTTCAGCTACTATTTAATATTTCTCCTTCTACGAAGAGAAAACTTACACTCTTTCGTCCTGTTCTTACCTGAAGAAGCAGCACAATCTTTGCATTTACAGCTCAGGATAGTATGAGTATGCTCGTCAATTACTGCCACAACACCGTAAGCCATTTTGTGAACTTTGTGTTCTGGTGTCATTCTACACAGAACCGTAGATTTTTGATCCTCCCTTTTCAGTTGGACGTAGCTAACAGCATTATCGCCATATTCTTCCTTTGATGATCTGAAATTGATTGACGTCTTAAAAAATAATTCAAAAATTACCATTTTGTTTTTATGGAATTTACTCAAACAACAAACTTTACAACTACTTGAATATTGTTATAATAGCTTGGAGACCCACCGCGTTTTGATGGTGCAATAAGGTATTAAAGAAAGAATAGAAAATAGGACCTATTCCATAGCACTACCTAACCGCGAGTTTTATAATCAAGTTTATACGTAAGTACGTCTTTAAAATGCGATCATCAAACGATTGAAAACTTATTTGATAAATTTCAAAGTTAGATAGGTACCTACCCAAAGACTTATTTCCTTTTAGGTAGGTACAAGGGTAGGTATAAGATTAAGATCATTAAAACCGACTGTATTTCGGTATATGGGGGTGTAAAGTTCTGATTATTTTGAATAAATAATAATTATTGTAGGTACTATGATTTCAAAGAATGTACGGACTCATTCTAGATTCTATGTAATGTCTGGATTTTTTAAATAAAAATGTTTTTTTATTATTTGATTTATTGCTACTTTGATGTGAAATGATACTTAAAATCATTAACATCACCCACTTACCGTTTCAATTTCACATTCTTAATCTCGGCACTTAAATAGTTCTCACCACTCACTAAGCATTTCCATCGACACCAGTGGCAGATTTCCGGATTCGGCCTTTTCAAAATTCTTTTCCACAGTTCAGTTTAGGAAGAACAACAACAAACACTTATAACAAAACAATAACTGATGGTATAATATAATAAAATATATAAATACTACTTCTTCTTCATTAATATTCAACAATCCAAAAATATTTAAAAAGAACCACCACAAAATGCCTGGTTTACATTAAATTTCATTTCGAAATGGAACTGTCAAATTTCCCCTTGGCAAACCGGAATCATATGGCACCATTCACATTGAATCTGGCGTGAGCGTGACTTTGAACACAAATTAATTGTAGATGATAGCATATGATTCCGGTTTGCCAGTCGGAGATTCGACAGTTCCAATTCGAAAACAAATTGAACGTAAACCTTACTTAAACAAAATATGACATATGACAGAACATGAAAATAGAGATGGGGTCAGTTATCGATATTATAGGAACATCGCTATTATTGGTAAACTTGGCAACTACTAAAATTTGATTGGTGCTAAAAACTGCGAGACGTTTAAATAAATGGAATCCGTTTGCACCAAATTTCTGAGCATAGGATTTTTTTTTGTTTAAAGCAACCTCGCCATTCATTAGTATATTGAACGTACTTCTTCTCCAGATAATTAAAATATTTAAATTCAGTTGAGTTGAAATGGCCTATTCACTTTTGTTTGGGTTGATTGCCAAAATTTTGGAGGGGCTGAGTGTCAAGTTGACCCCTCCACTAGATTTTCTTCGAATATCTGAAGAAAATGATAGATTTGACAAAAACTAGATATTGCACAGTTCATTACACTTCAGATAGAATAAGAAATCACTTTTGTTTGGGCTGATTTTCCAAATTTTGGAGGAGCTGAGTGTCAAGTTGGCCCCTCAACTAACTTTTCTTCGAATATCTGAAGAAAATGATAGATTTGACAAAAACTAGATATAGCACAGTTCAGCACACTTTGGATAGAATAAGAATTCACTTTTGTTTGGGCTGATTTCCAAAATTTTGGAAGGGCTGAACGTCAAGTTAGCCCCCAGACTTATTTTTTGAATAAATTCCACGATAGGGCTGCACAGTTAAAAATTATATCAGCACAGTAAAGCACACTTTGAGCACTAAGCACAGTGGACGAGTATAAGCTTTTTCAAAATTCGGTTATGAGGGGGCTAACTTGACGCAGCTTATTCATACTTTCTACTTTCTCATAAAGAAAATATTTATATTTTATTTCGAATTAAGTACAACTCAACAATATACAAATACATAGATACACGAGAACTGCAGCATCTAGTGACGACCAGAGGAGAACACGCTATCATAGCCGGAGATTCTAACGCCAAATCACCACAATGGGGAATGGATAGGACGGACAAAAGAGGAGTGATTATGGTGGAATGGCTCGCTGCAAACGACTTCATAATAATCAACGAGGGCAATAAACCAACCTTCCAAGTAAGAAACTACGGCTCTATACTAGATCTCACAATTGCCTACAGCAACACTAGCACGATGGTGAGAAACTGGAACGTTTTGGAGAGAGAATCACTGAGCGATCATAATTATATATCCTTTGATGTGAAGGATGGATGCTTTTCAGACGAAAGCCGACCAATGGAAACCAGCTGGCAAGTGAGCAAACTAAACTTGCAAAAGCTTCATGAAATTCTGCAGACCCCAAGTTTCTGCAAAAATGGAGATACCGCCGAAGATTTCACGTCAAAACTAAAGCAAGTCTGTGAGTTCACGATGCCAAAGAAACGTGGTTCAAAGAGCAAAACACCGGCGTACTGGTGGAACAGCGAGATATCAAATCTCCGTAAAGAGAGCCTAAGAAAACGGAGGATATGCACAAGGTATGCAAGGCGACAACCACCAGAATCCTTCCAAGATTCATGGCAGTCCTACCAAGAGAGTAGAAAAAGCTTGATACAAGCTATAAAAAAATCGAAAAATAAATGCTGGAAAAATCTATGTGATAAAGTCGACTGTGACATATGGGGAGAAGGATACAAGATTGTGATGAAGGGAATAAATGGGTTTGCTCCTCGGAATAACCTCCCAGCGGAAAAAATGCTGGAGGTGGCCAGGCATTTGTTCCCAACCCACAGAGCTGTGATATTCGAATGTGATAGATTTACTCGTTTTGAAAGTTTTACCTTAGAAGAGCTGAAAATAGCGAGCAATAAGCTCAAAAACAATAAAGCACTAACTAACCCAAACCGCATTCCGCCGGAGATCATAAAAGCTATCGTGGAAGACAATCCTCAATACGTCCTTTCCGTTTACGATGGACTGGCAACACAGGGAATATTTCCAACAGTTTGGAAAAAGGCAAACCTGCTTCTCCTCTTGAAAGCAAACAAGCCCCTTGCTAACCCAAGCTCGTATAGGCCTATCTGTCTTCTAGATGTAGAAGGAAAACTCTATGAGCAACTTATCCTTGGCAGACTCTCTCAGGAACTCGAACGTCCAGGAGGTCTGTGCGACAAACAATATGCATTCAGGAAAAATAGACAAACAGTGGATGCAATAAACGATGTTCTTAGAATTGCAAAAGAGGCAGAAACCTACTCGCATGCTCATAGAAGACTGTGCGTATTGATTACACTCGATGTCCAAAATGCGTTTAATAGCGCGTCGTGGCAAGTGATTCTGGATGAGCTAAGAAAGAAGAAGATTGATCAGTCCCTCATAAAGATTATCCCGTCATATCTTTCAGATCGGCATATTTTCCTAAAAAGCCAATTTAGTCAAATGTCTCTGGAAGTCAACAGCGGTGTTCCACAAGGCTCAGTCTTGGGACCAACTTTGTGGAACGTTATGTACGACAGTCTACTACGAATGAAATTGCCCACAGGAACAACGCTGATAGGGTTCGCTGACGATGTGGCCATGGTGGTGACAGCAAAAACAGAGGAGCGGTTGATGAATATAGCGAATACCGGACTAACGCGAATCTCGAACTGGATGACTACAAGAGGGCTCAGGCTGGCTCACCAAGACGATAGAGAAAGCAGAGAAGACCGTCAGGGCTCTCTCTCGTCTTATACCCAACACGGATGGACCAAAATCGGCTAAAAGAAGAACTCTTTCAAGTGTCGTGCACTCACAAATTCTTTTTGGTTGCCCAGCCTGGCACTCAGTGGTCGAAAATAAAAGCTAAATGACGAGACTCAATCGACTCCAGCGCGTCTTGAACATCAGAATATGCAGTGCATATAGGACTGTCTCAACACAAGAGGTGGGTTTCATAGCTGGAAATCCACCAATACATCTCCTTATTAAAGAAAGAAGAGAAAGATATATGGGGAAAGATAAAGAAACTACCAGGCTAAATCTCATGAGAGGGTGGCAGGAAGAGTGGCAAAATGGACAATTTGGGCGCTGGACATACAGCCTCATTCCAGACATCGGCAAATGGGTGAATAGAGCGCATGGAGAGGTGGACTATTTTCTGACTGGCATGGATGCTTCCAGAAGTATCTTTATGACAGAAAAAAAGTAGAATCCAGCAAATGTATATACTGCTCAGAAGCCGATGATGCCCACCATACGCTGTTTGTATGTATTAATTGGAAAGAAGCCAGAGCCACCTACTTGCAGGAAACCGGTAGAAAGTTTACAGCTGGAAATATGATCAATGGATTCCTAGAATCTGAGAAACAGTGGACGTACTCATATAATGCTGTCAGGGCTATTATTGAAACCAAAGAAAGAGAGATGCTAAGACTGAGAAGAGGAAGTTGAGGACTGGAAGTAGAAATACATACCAAGGAGCCTACAAGGATACTAATGTCATAAGAGGCCTACTTACCCGCAAGGGACAAACTCAAACAACTAGTTTCTTACTAGTACGATGTCTAACAATACTTACCTAATGATCATGAACGGAAAAGAAGACTGGAGATAGTGACCACTCTGGGAGGAAGATGATACACTGACAAATGCACTCTCATACTGACGTAATGCGAAAGCGGTTTCCGGTATGGGTTATGTTGCAAATCAGAGGAGGAGTGTTTTTTAGCCGGTAGGTGATTGCTGCAAACAACGCAAATCGAATCCGGCACAGAGTCTTTTGAAGATTTTTTGAACCCCTCTGAGAAAAAAAAAAAAAAAAAAAGATTCACGAGAAATATTCAAGAAAATATGTATATATTTAGTTCAATTATTCTGTTATTATATAAGAATTATCATCATGGCTGGCATTGGGATGCTTTCCATATTTCCTGTTCATGAAACTGCCTTTGGACAAAAGTAGTCTTTAATTATTGTCCGATAAGAACAAGGCGTTGTAATACCTGTGTTGTCAGTTTGGAAGTTTTTTCTGTTTCAAATGACTGCAGGTTCTTGTTTGTTTGCTGCTTTGACGCTTTTTGTGGCCGTGGTATAGGCCAGTTTTCCTTTACTTCCTTGGACTGGAAAGATAAAGAAGAGTGAGATAATTCTTCGTCGTTTACACTCGTTGCAGGTGTAGAAAGTCCAATACATTTGGCTCTTAGAATGGAATCAAGATTCTAATCAAATATTTTTCGAAAAATTGTTTTTGTATGTATGCAAAATAGATTCTAGTCAAAAAACTTTTAATTTAAACCGAATCATTTTTAATCATCAGATGCACTAAGAACTATAAAATAAAAATCTCCAAGATAGGTATCGAGTAAAATATTTTTAAATTTTTAGCAGACTAAAATAGTGAAATGAATAGTATCTGTTTTTTACAGAAAACCGGTGGGCGATTATGATTTAAACGCTTAAATGCTATGCCGTGAATAATCGCCGCACCGGTTTTATGGTAAAAACAAATACTATGTCAAAATCGATCAATATAAAAATACATTTTACCATGTTAGTCCGCTAAAAAACTAAAAATATTAATTTTACACGATTCCCATCGTACAAGTGAAAATTTCAAAATGCCCTACTTGGGTTTAAAAGAGATTTTTATTTTCTAGTTTTTAGTGCATTTGATGATTAAAAATAGAATTTTCACTCAAAGTTTTTTTACTAAAAATTATTTTTTAGTTTTCAGGGTTAATTTTAGGTGTGAAAATACCAATTAAAATGTTTTACATGTTGTACTACTTCTATTCGGATTCTGAAAGAATGAGATTTTCACCTATCACCGATATCAATTTGAAGAGAGAATGGGGTTCAACCCCTCAAAGATTAAAATTGTTGAATTGATCATACAGTTTTTATATCATTTCCAAGTTACCCGATGATTTTTAAAGAATGACATTTTCACCTAGGTATCACCTTTGTCAATATAAATCCACTCTTTTCAACCCCATTGTAAAGGAATACGATGGACAATTTGCATACATTTTCGAATGACTTGAAATTTTATATACGTATTCTAGACATCATTTGTCACCAGCGAATTTTTTTTCCGAAAAACGCATTTTTTTTTTTTTTTTTTTTTTATATAGGTGGGGGAATGCGTACTTATGCATAATTAGGCCCGAGGCCTAAATATGCGTACTTATGCATAATTAGGCCCGAGGCCTAAATTATGTGGGACTCCGGTCAGCGTTTACCCACTAAACCTAACCACCTCGCGTAATCGCCTTGATAAATGCGACTTTTTCGGAACATAGTCCTTTAAAAAGTCTGAGTCATCTCGGTTGACCTAGAATAGTTCAGCTCGTGCACCATCGCCGCTGGTGCACTGCATCATATTCGCCCCATATCTTCGCATACAGATATGGGGTTATCTTCTCTCTCCAGTTGGTCTCTCGGCCTCCTGGAGTATCGAGAATATTTGGTCTTCTCGATGGTGGGAGAATAGTTTACGAGGTTCCCAAGTTCCTCGTTGGGATGAGCTTCTGCAGCTTTCAGAGTCTTAGCTGCCTTCTCCTTCAACCACTTCCTGAACGATGGCCACTGGATGTCCGAATAGATGTTGCGATTCCTGACGAACCAGGGATAGTTGAGAGCTTTTCTCAGTAGACCACAATCTGTAGATTCCAGCTTCTGAAGGTGTGAGTTGGCAGCATAGCCCCAGGCAGTGGAGGCGTATGAAAGTTGGGAACGGGCTATTGATCTGATGAGGGTGGTTTTGGTCCTCGGATTCATTCTGCTATTTCCACCGATCATTGGACTGAATGTCTTCATATACTGGGTTGTCCTGCTCCGCATTTGCTGTATGTGGGGGCCCCACTTCATCCTCCTGTCCATAGTGACTCCCAGATATTTTATTTTGTTGGTCCATTCTATGGGTTCATCATTAATCCTCAATTTGGTGCTATTTTTGTGATGTCTTCTCTGGAACGTTATGGCCTGGGTTTTGTCAGCATTATTAGCAACTTTCCATTTGATAGACCATTTATCCACTTTTTCGAGGTGTTCTTGGACTCTCGATGCTGCTAATTTCTCGCTTCTTGAAGAAGCGGTGATTGCCACATCATCAACGTACATTGCCAGTCTCGTGTCCGGTGTTTTGGGGTAATCACTGGTGTGTATACCGTATAGGTGAGGGCTCAGAACCGACCCTTGGGGTGTTCCAGCTTCCACAGTGACGTCATCTGATAGTGTGCTGTTAACCTTCACTTGAAGGTGGCGATCGCTGAGATAGCTGATAGTCAGCTTAGTGATGTCGACTGTGAATCCACTAAATAAATGAAAATAAGACACGAATTTCACTGTATGATCGCAAACGGGGTGGAGCCATATTTCCCTCCCGAGAGAGAGAGAGTCATCTCAGTCAATACGCCAGACAGAGATAGATATAGTATTCTGTGACGTAGTGAATGTTGATCGGCGCTCTTATCACTAGATTAATAGAGGTCGTAGGTTGATTTTCAAACATCAATTGCATCAGTACTCACTAATACTTATATTTTTCATATTTCCAAAGAATGGGCAAATTATCCATTGCATTTTTTCAAATAATTTTCTTTTAACTATTCGTTTTTGGAAAAATATTTTTTTTACCAATTACCTTTATCGTTATAGAAAACGCTACCCCATGCAACCACCCTTTATCTCCTTCGGGGTTGAAATTATGATTATATTGTGTCACCGGAATTCGATATGTGTGCAACGCAAAATATAAAGAAATATAAGCAAAGCATATTATTTACTCACATCCCGTTTTCTAGATGTGTGTTATTATCAGCCGTCTACAATAAAGGAAAGTGGAGTTTTTTTGACATAGACGCAGCACTTTTTTATCACATACATCCATGTATCACATTTTAATAAAAAAAGATACATCGATTTATGTTATGCAAACTTTTCTTCCATCAGTTAACAAGGAAAATAAAATATTACCTTGGAGAATCTAACCATAGGTAAAATACCTATGGTTAGATTCTCCTCTCCATCCATTAATTCATGTAACAACTGCCTCAAAACAATTTTTTTATTGCCGTTTGGTTCTTGTCAACCTTATTTCTTACTCTAGTTGTTTACTTTTTTCATTATATGCGAAACGGTTGATGGCTTTCCCATTTTTTGTTCTATTTCTGTGGCTGCATGTTTTGAAGGCTTCTTTTTTTTATAAGTGAAATTTGTGATCTGGTCAGGATTTCAGGTCTCTCTTGCAATTGCATTGCTACTAGCAGATTAATACCTGTTTCTTCCTCATTCCCGCCGTCTCCATCAATCAAGTATGCTTTATTGACACAGAAAAGTTAAATAAATTTTATGGACAACGCGAATAAAAAATGGTAAAGTGAAAACAATACAAAACATTAATAGCACAAATTACGTCAAACAATAAAACAATACTGGTGAAAAAATATTTTGTCAAAGTTTGCCCATAGAAAAGAACGATGAACATTGGCACATCATCATCATCATCATCATCAATCAGCCCTTTGCATCCACTGCTGGATATAGGCCTCCCCCATTTCTGCCCACTGTCTTCTATTTTGAGCGCCTTGCATCCAATTTGTGGTTATTCTTTTGATATCGTCTGACAACGCGTGGGAGGTCTTCCCCTGTTTCTCTTCTCTCTTCATTGGCACACTTCTTGTTATATTATGATGACCAGTCAGTGTAACAATAACAAAATCAACAATTATGGGGTGAACAATAATACTGCGGTGTTGAATATCAATCAAGGAACTAGCGATTGCACAGCGCTCATCTTCTTTCCGCCTTGCCTGCAGTATGAAATTATTTTTGATTCAAATATCAAACAAGGAACTTGCGGCTGTTCACGGTATAGCAACCAAAACGTCTTGATATTCATTTTCTATTCAGGAAATAAACATCAGTTGAGGTACGCGACCTCGGTGCACTTGAAATTAATTGTTGAACTTGAACTCTACTTGTTTCCGCTTTGCTTGCTGTAAGCAATATTTAGTCATAGATTTAACGACTTACCTGTAAGGAAGTTCGATCTTGATTATATGACGATTGACGAGCCACTTCCGCGTAGACCACGATGTAGTTACGTCCCAGGCGCGAAACCAGCACTATGTTCACCTAATAAGAAAAGTAAAACACCTCTCGCCTCCCGAAGCCTCCTTATCACCTCATTATGGTTTCTAGTGCCTAGATCCTAGATCGCGTACTATGAAATGGGTGGGTTTCTCACTATTTGATTGGATCAAGAGAATCATGTAACATAGGAGAGTTGGTCTATGTGGAAGTGGCTCCTCATATAATCAAGATCGAACTTCCTCACAGGTAAGTCGTTTAATCTATGATTATATTTCGGAGCCACTTCCTTATAGACCAACATGTAGATGTTCAAAGCAACGCGATCTAAGCTTGACACTAATGGATTAAAACAAAAGGAAAATATATTCTTTTCTAGTATGCAATACATTTTTTTGATTGAAACGAAAATATAATAGCGAATATAAACGATTAAATAACTTTTACTTATTCAAGAACAGTAACGTAAGTGTATAATTATTTTTATTACATCATGTAGATTATGTTTCTACCATGTTTATCAACTAATAAACTAACTTTATAACATTTATGTCATTAATGATCAGAAAAACGGGTCCAAAAATCTCACAGATTCCCAAAAAATTATTTATTCAATCAAACGACATGTTTTGGGGTCAACATATTACACCCCATCTTCTAGTTCGTAGGTACAAGGGCTGTGGAGGATAACTTACATCAGAACAAAATTATTAGATTCACACGATTAACTTACAATATCAACAATTTTAACTTTATAACATCAACATCCATCAAGTATCCCTATATTATATGTATTGCAGCTATAGTAAATTGATAAAACTATATTCGTAATAAGGATAGTTTCTGCAAATTTATGGTCCTCTGATATTGGTTTGTTGTAGAATTTTGTGAATACATTTGACTTTTCCGTCCACCCAGCTGCATTTCTAATGGTTTCAATATCAATGCCTGATCTGTATGCGGCAGAAGTTGCCGCGTCGCGAGTACTGTGAGTACCGTATAGGGTGGTATCTATACTTACCCTAACTAACCCAAACTAACCCACCTCAAGATCGTCTGGATCGAAGCTCTCTGGTGAGGTTTTTTATGTGATATAAACAGAAATGAGGCTTCTTGTCTCACATTTTTTGTTCTATCTATGTAAGCTAACAAGTGTAACAAAAGGGAAACCTTCGTCACTGGAGTTTCGGTTCAACATGTTTCCTTTTCACATTTGTTGGGGTTCATTCCTAGAAACAATAAACCACACAGGGTTGAGCAAAAGAGATATTTGTGCAGGAAGTCATAAACATAAAATTCAACTTCAAGAATCAATAAATATAGATTTCACCATAAGGATTTTGGGTTGTGGGAAACAAATACAGACCCTTAGAAATGTCACAGTATGACTATTAAAATAAATGTTTATGACTCAACTGCTCAAGTGTTCTCCAAAAATCAACAAAGAAATATTTGGCGGTATTTATTGAGATACGACCCATGTCGAAAGCTAATAAACCTTAACTCAAAGCCCTTAAAAGTATGGGGACCACATGGCCTTACAATCGAATTGTAATTAGAATCTCGCAACAGTTATACTTTGTTAAAAATGCGAATTGATGGAGAAAATGAATTTGATCATGTATATAATCTAAGATCGTTTTTAGACATCAATGTTTTTTCCCTTGAAGAGATATATACCTATGTGTAAGCACCACGTAGAAAAGGTTTTTTTCACATTTTTGTCTAATACGTTGTAAAGCCTAACGGCATTGAGAATATGTATTAAGTTTTAGAATAATTTGCATGTCAGTTATTATAGAAAAAGGTATTATTGATTTGAAATTATACCACCAACGACATCTGGGACTAAATGTCCAGAAAGAGGATGGTCCAGGGGGTGGTACTTGGGGGTTGGAACCTTAAGGAACGACCTCATTGGTCACAGATCTGGGTGGAAAAGCTTGGCTGGTTCCTTAATTTGAGTGAATCAGTTAGTTCTTAGACTTTTGTGCTTCTGAACAGACGTGTTCGTGTATTTTACCTCAGTTGGTGTTTTGTCCTGATCTTTTCACTCAAATTGAAGTACTTGGAATTTTCTTGCTAATCTGAAGCTGATTTAATAGTAAAAAAAGGGATTTTCACTTCAAGGGTGGGACTTTTTGAGTTTTGAGTTCTTTCGCTTCTGTTAATTTTTTTTGTTTTATCATTTTTGGGAATATTTGTGGGTTCAGTTTTCTATGAGAGTTCGCAACAACGTCCCAGATAACCTTTAAAGCTAGTAGTTTATTTTCTGTTTCATTCTTATTGTTTCATTGTTCTCTTTCTTTACTAAAATTTTGTGTGAACTCTAATTTTAGTTATTTTGGAATACATAATTCCTGTGGTGCTTAAATTTGGTGTAAATGTCAATTCACAAGAGTTAGAATCTCAACCTGGCCCGATTACCGAGCGCGAGAGTGAGTGTGTGGAGTTTATTTTCCTGAGCCAGTTCACTCGTTCTGCAAAAAGGATTTAAGTCGATATTGGTAAATCGTTGGAAAATAACAAACTATCCAACTGGAAGTATATATCACATGAACGAGACCTCCTCCGACAAGTTTAGAGTACAATTATTTTATTTATAATTTGCGACATTATCAATCACACGCTACCTACCAAAATAATTTTCACGTTGAAATACTGTCACACAAGGTACTAGCAATACAAAATTCCGGTTTTTCTTAAAAAATGGTGCATCTGCTACTTTCTTCAAGACTGGATTGAGGATCGGTAAAATCTCATGTTTTCTATGTTTGAACAGAAGAAAATGGGTTTTACAGAGAAATTGTGCAGAATTAACTAGGTTTTGGGTTAGACTCAAGTTTGCCGAACTTCCCTCTACAATCAGTTCATTCAACACCGACTCCAATGAGCTGAGACTTTTTCCCAGTTTTTCTTGGATAGCTGACAAGTACTCGTCCTTTTTGGGACTTTCAATTGGAGAGAGCATACCCCTAACCTACAGGTTAACTTTGGGAGAATAAAGCAGCGAGCAACTTTTGGGAATATGCCATTTTCCATAAAGATTTTCACGCGTCTTAGCATCCAAGCTATTTTTGCGATAAAAATACCAACGGGAAACAATATCATCCTTCAAAGGGATGCCCTGATCCGCCTCTGTTGAAGGATCCGTTCCAAGCAGACTAGCAGTAGATGTTGGATTTGTTGGGGCCACCAAGACAGCACCATCATTTTGTAAGTCAACAATCGTAGGCTCAGAATTATCATCAGCCTTATAGATATTATTTTCTGCATCTTCCTAGGGAGACAATACACGTCTATACGTTTATTTATTCAAGAAGATGTGGAAGGTTCAGCATCGTTTCCGTTCCGAAAAGTACACTAATCCCAACTAAATTGGACCACGTACAGCGCCATGTGACATAGGGTAAAAGCATCAGTGATTGGCCCCGTAAGGAAATCTGCCTCTTACTTCTGCAATAACTAAAACAAAACTGCAAACAAAAACAATTTTTCTTCTATTCATATAAAAAATAAATTCAGTTTTTTTTTAATGTTATTTATTTTTAAATAAACTCAGTGGAGATAATAAAAGAATAATAAAAGAAAATTTTGTATAACGTGTATGTCGTTAAAAAATTTTTAGCAAAGCGCTTTCGGTGAAACCACCTTCATCAGTGCCTTTCTACAAGAAACACAAAATATCAGGAATACAAAATTAAATGGTGTTAACTTACATAGTCAAAAGAACATAATGCTGAGCGAACTGCACAAACAGGTACATAGATACATGAAACATAAATCAATTAACTTCCACTTTTAAACAATCAAAATAAAAACAAATCAATATCGAAATCGAAGTAAGGATATGAGGTTATGTCAAGTTTGGAACCGCTAACCGCAAGAATAGCTGCTACAATTTGACAACATCGTCGAGGGCTGAGATGAGATGATCTTTGGGATTTATTATTCACATAGAGTTCAGTCTTCTGTGTAGGGGGAGGAATGCCCTGTTCAAATTCATTTGAGTGTTCAAGCAAAAGGCCTCGTTATTTTTCATTTCCTTGGAAATCTCCAAATCTTCCATAAAATCCAATCTCATGAAATTTTTCTTTCGAACATTCACGAGAATTGTAGAGTCCTTCTCCGGGTCAAACTTGTGTTTGGACGACTTCACGTGATCTCCAAAGGGTGACTTATTGGGATTTTTCAGATGTTCAAAAAATGTCAAAAAAAAACTGAAAACCCTGAAAAATTCCACTTGCGACAGTTATTGGCCTAGGAAGGTGCAGTAATTGGCCATGCATTATATCATACAAAAAAAAACTCAAGATATGGAAAACAGCCACTTCAATTTTACTTATTTTTTATTTTTACAATTATAACACAAAAGACTTGAATTGAGGCACTTTGGTTCGTCCAGACATGAAATGTGGTAGACATAATCACATCTAGCACCAACTTTAGATGACGTTATATTAGCTACACAATTATAGCACATGCCCTTATAAATTTGATTTTTGTAAAAATTAGGGCCGTTTGAACAACTCAGATGAATATTTGATATTACACAAATGTTTGATGCTTTAGCTTTATGTGACTCATCAAAAAAAAGATTCCTTTTAATCGAGCTTATATTGGGAACAACTTGGCGGTCTCTGGTAGTTGAAGATATAGAACTAGCGTCTTCCTGATGCATTAAAGAGCTTCTGTACCCTTTATCAGTTTTGTCGGGATCGTTTCTGTTCTGCACCAGCACCTCATTTTCCTTACTAAAGTCAGTAGTTATAGCTTAGGGGGTTCTGGACCATTGCACAAAAATTCCGCTAGGTGGCGCCGCAATCACGAAATTTGAATTGAATTATTTGTGTACTTTGTCTAGCCGACGCCTAGCCTGACGTCAGTACGTTTTGACCTTCGGGGTTAGATATGTATAATTTTTATTCTCGTATACGGGGTGTGCAAAAAAAAAATGAGTACAATTTTGAAAGGGGCATTTATTGCTTCAATTTTGTGTGACGGAGAAGAAGAAGAAGAAGAAGAAGTTAGCTTGGGCTGCAGAAACCAGCGATGAGAAAAACAAATGTATTATTTGGGCTGATCAAAATTCGTCCAAGGTTGTGCAATTTAACTTTGTCTAGATGACGCCTAGCCTAAGCTTTTTTGTACAAGGTTAATTATCATCAACGTTCAACTCAGGTAGAAATATGAGAATATTCTGTTTCAAGTTATATCACATGCAATAATAATTATCCTGTTAATTGCTTACACTAGGTGACCAAAAAAAGAGAATTAACACACACGAGGCATCCATAAAATCAATAATTACAATCAATAAAATCAATAATTACATATCTAGCAAAAAATAAACACACACGAGGCGTAATTATATGGTTAACTTTGACTGCTGAGTGCATTTTTGATGTACTGTGAATGATGCAATTTTTCCAATTATCCTAATTATATGGTTATCATCATTCGATTTTACAATATTATGTGTAGACTTGTGTGAACTTGTTGTAGTTTGAAGTCACCTTCCCAATCATGAATAATAATTATTGTTCATCCGTAGGAATTATTATATTACATACAGGGTGTCCGGGAAAATGTGGGAGATCTCTCGGATTCTGATAGAATATTAAAAAATAAGATGACAAGTTCCCATAAATTTTTTTTCTAGCGTTAGGTTCACAATTTCGTCAAGAGCACCACTTCGTCATGGCTTTTTTCGAGGTTTTGTTTAATAAAAATTGTTTTTTCTCAAAAATGGTTCATTTTAGCGACAATGAACAAGAGTACCTTTTCTTTAGCTTAATGTTCAAGGTATCCAAATTTTTTTTTTTTAACTCCTTATCATACAGGGTGTTAAAAATTTGAGCGTTAAAATGTACAATCTAGTCCGTCCCTGGTAAACTAAACAAGCTAATTATGTTTTAAGGGAAGTATTTTGAGAGGTCCTTACTACTGTTTATCATATTAAATTTTCATTGAATTATATTGAGTCGTTTAAAAGTTATTCAAGAAAAACCGATTTCCAGTGGGGTCCTTTAGGGGGCCGTATCTCCGTAGGGAGGGCCGCTAGGAAAAAAATTTATGGGAACTTGTTAATGTTCTATCTGAATCCGAGAGATCTCCCACATTTTCTCGGACACCCTGTATAAATGGAGAAAAACAGCTGGAAAATTTTCATAACGAAGAATTGGAATTATTTCCTTTAAATTATTTACTGAAAAAAAAGGAGATCGAAATATATAATGACATATTTTTTCTCCATCAAACGCAGCTAATTCTTTGGGGATAAATTTTTTGTTCTCAATTATAAATCCTTGTACATCCAAAACAAGCAGCTTCATATTTTCAATTGTGAGAATTTCACCAACATCTGCTTTTTGTCACTATAGTCTTGAATTTGTTTTTTTAATTTTTCCAATCTCTTTAAATGGTTAGATAAGCGAAGCTTCAATTCTGAAGACATACTGAACATCATTTAGATCAATAAATGGTTTATATAATTATTTGAGAACATGCGCATCACAATTGCTTGACTATTTTTGTTAAAGGACTATAGCTAAATAGTTTATCATGTAAAATCAGACAATATACTGATGTATCCTTTTTTGTATTATTATTTGTCTCGAATTAAATTCTCAAAACAACAGTGCCTGTTTGAAGTGTTTATTTCTGATGAGAACAATCAATATGCGTGATTGGACACTTATTTTTAAAGTTTTGAGGGTTGAAAATTGGTTCGTTTGGTATATCATAGTAGGAATTTTTGAAGTTTGCAAACATTTTATAGAGAGCTGAAAACTTGTTATCATTGAAATTCAAATACAAATCATGATATGGATATCTTTCAGAATTCAAAAATACTCTAATATTTGTAAGATCAATATTATCGAATTGACTAGCATCTTTCATGATGTGTTCTTTTCGATTTTCTGGAAAACCAATTATTATATGACGGGGTGCTTCAAGTTTACTACTTGTTTTAACAGGCCAAGTATGACGGGACGCTTCAGGTAGCGAGGAATATTCCACAATTTCCCAACTACGAAATCCAATTAACAAATCTTTATTAGTCTCAAGAATCTGTGTTGAAGCTAGTTGTTGTGGTATATCAACTTGAATATGGGGTACTTTCCAATAGATTTTGTCAAATGTAACTTTTGGATTTTCCGCTTCGGGTGTTGGATTTTGCGCATCTTCAACATATAAAACTGCATCAACATCATCGCTTGCTCGGATCAAAACCAGTTCTTGTTTCATATTCAAGATGATTTTCTTATAGTCTTCAAAAAATCCCATCAACATTTTCAAAGGTATAGATACATTAAATTTTCCTTTATCATCAACTCAAATGTTTTCCTTTTCATCTCTATTTGGAAACCATCCAGCATTTTGCAGCTTTAGACTTTCATTTGTATTATATGAAAGATAACCCTTCAAGGTTGAAGCTAAACCAACATTTTTTTCGGAATCTATAGTAACTCCATTAAGTTCATAGCGAATTTCTCGAAACAAATAAGCTATTCCATTGTTGACCAATTGTAATTTCTTAGAATAAACACCCTTATTGTTGGTCAAGGAACCTTCAATGTAAAGATGACTCCCTGAAGGTAGAGTGTATATATCAAGTTCTTGAACGGATATACGAATTTCATCATTGTATTTAAATTTTGAAGAGACAAACGGTTGATACGGATGAAGCTCAGAGCTTATTATTGAATTATCTACATATAATTTTTCATTAACGTTTAATATATCCATTATTTCAATACTATTAATCCCAGAGATATAAGAAATTGGCGATCTTGTGATGTTAACTTGTTATAGTTTCGTCTTGGACTGGTTTTTATAGACAGCTTTTCCTTTTTATATGGCGATAAATTGAAATAGCGATAGTTATATTTGATAACCATATTTTCTAATTTTTTAGATGTAGTCGAACTGTTATGGTCTCGTTTCGGAATCACATCACCGTCTTGATCTACTATTTTAACAGTGATGTTGTTGATTGTCTTAACGCTGATGGGGAAATAAAGTATTGGTAATGGTGATTCCACTATTTTATACCCTGGAGGAACAGATGGAAAAAATTGATGAATTATATGAACGGGTAGACCATTACTATATGATCCTATGCAAATGTCGCAATCAACACAAATTGCATTTACTTTACATATATTAACAACTTCATCCGATTCAGATAATTCATTTGATGCGATTTTTCGTTATTTAAAACCCAATATTTTCGCTATAGAGTCATTTGGTGTGCAATAAATCTGACATTTTAATGTATTTGGATCTGCTTTCATCATAAACCCAACTTTTTCTTCAAAAATGTACATAATTAATATATGTTTCAAAATCTTTTGAATCATAAGTTCCTTCTGGAATTGTAATAACTTTATCTGCTACATACATTTTATTGCTGCCTGGTTGTATGTTAGGTATACTCATAAACGATTCAAAATCAGCTAACCCAAGAAAATATTCTTTATTTTCTTCCAAAAATATAGGTGGATTGAATTCTGCTTTTAACACAGAAGTATTTTCTGTTATTGTTATAGTGCTAGTCATGATGACACTCTCAACGTTACTGTTGGTTCTCAATCATGTCATATTATTATATAGAAATTCGATTGACAATTGTCCACAATTATTTGTATTGAATTTTTGTACTGTTTCATAAGAATACCAGATTTGGGTTTTGTCATGAGTTTTCAAATAATTAACAAGTTTGATATGTGGTTTCAAGTTTCCATAACTATCAAAGTGAAACGCTTTATTTTTATTTTTTATGTTTGCAGTCCAATGAGTTCCTTGCTTTTGTTCACTATCTAGATTCAAGATACAACATTCCTTCACTTTACATTTTTTGGGTGGGTTGTCACGCATAAATACACCTCTAAAATGTGGGATCTTCAATATTTTCACATATTTTATTATATCTATTTTTGAAAGGGGTCTCTGTGGAAATTTTATTTGTTTTTTTTTTTATGGATTTTTTCTTGATAGTGCCTCCTTTGTTGGGTTTAATGTATAATCCCCCGCCCTGCTTGGAAAGATTTTCCATTTATTTATTGTGTCGATGTAATTCCTCAAGTTGCTCCTTTGATACTTTTATATCATTAACGGCCTTAGCTATTCCAGCTGCACCACCACCTAAAGCTCCTAGTGCACCCAAAATTGGAAGTACAGTGTGGCAAATGGATCTGTGAATGTGGGGCATCGGTAAGGGGAACGAAACAGTATTAAAACATGGCCGGTTTCATTCATGGAAAACCCAGTGGCGTGGTGTGTTGGCTGATATTTTTGTCTGAAGAATAATGAGGGAGAATTTTTGTTTATTTGTCATCGTCACAATATTTGCCAAAAAATCTTTTTTGGTCACTTGATTCACCCAATTTTTTTTTTTTAAATCAGGTTCAGTTGAAATATTCAAAACATAATAAATACCGGTTTGATATATGACGAACCAGCGTTAGGTTCCTACTGTTTTTCAAGTTCATCATCATCATCATGATCGTCATCACTGTTGTCATCAGTTTCGCTATCACTATCTTGGCCCAAAGGAATAATAAGGGGCTCAACTTCCTCCATACATCGATCGGTTTCCCAAAATTTTTCCTCAATGTTTTTGACATGTTGGCAAATTTTCTTCCAATCGTCTGTTGTTATAAGCGTCATCGCTTCCTCAGTAACTTCTTTTAAGGCAGTGAGACTGAAGTTTCCGGTTGTGTTGCGACTCCTTATATTGAATTTGAGTTTTGCCCAAGCCAAGTCTATTGGGTTCAACTCGCACATATAGGGAGGTGTTCTGAGGGGAGTATGTCCATGTGTTCTGATTATACGATCAACTACGTAGTTTTTTCATCACCAGGTGGTTTATGACGGAGTACCAAATCGAACAGTTCAAATTTTCTGGCACTTGCGTCATGGTTTATGCCTATAAAACAAATTAAGAGTTGATTTTGTTCTAAGATAAAGGAAGAGTTTGTGTCGAGAAATTTTAATATGTTACGTTAAAACCACTGTCGTACTGACGACATAAAAGCAGGTATAGATAAATTCAAAGAAGTATGGGCCAGAAGTGTCATATGAAACAATATTGCCTGCCTGCTTCAATTTGCAGGTATACCCAATATTTGCGGTTTTTTTCTCTTTGTTTAGTATGATGCGCCTGGCCTACTCATGAATTTATTTCAAATTCAATTTTTTTTTAAATCTTATTCATCGTATCTTTTTTGGGTACAATAGACAGTTTTCGTTGCTCAAAAAATGCAGCTCCGACTAACGCTAATTGACAACTTTGACATTTGGAAGTTATTTATCGTATATCGATACCGATAAATGCCGGTTGTTAACGGACGATAGTCATAGCGGTTAACGTAGCGAAACGCATGCGCAGTGGAAGAGAATATGTTATTTGACATTTGATTGTCAATGTCAATGTTTTGAGGTTTTGATTTCATTGTTTTTGTTTATTCTTTCGCTGGATTCAAATTTACGCAATGAATCCAAATCAAGAAGCAGCAAGTTTTTCAAAAACAATCAGGCGAAACCGAGTTTAGTTTACCGATGAGATGAACAGATCTTACTCACTGAAATAATGGCAAATAATCCATATGGGGATGTATCTATACTTATAGAGTGGGATTGTTTCCAATATTTTTGAGGTCACTAGTAAAAAGGTTTCTTTGAGGGAAGTTGAGAAATTTTGGCATTCACGCCAAGAAAATCCATTTGATTTTAGTAAACCCCTGAGCGTTTCCCTTGAATATGGAAAATCTGACTCTTCCCGCAATTTTTGTAGATATTTTCTGGTGGTCGGGACAACTTTAAATTCAAGATAAAATCTGTTAATCATATTTCGTATCATTTGGAAATCAAAATCATCATTGTTTTCGACCAGTGATTGACGCGGTCTTTTCTTTCCAGGACTGCATAACATTTTATCCGGGTTATTTCTTATCCTTTCTTCATCCTCCTTCCGATTTTTTTTCACAGTCGATACGCCAACAACAGTATAAAGAGAACCTCGATCTCGCTTACGTTTGAGAGGCAATTTAAGCGAATTATCGGAGGCCTCCTCATCACAAACCCTATATTGACACAAGGAAAAATTCTCCAAAATTTAATTTATATCAATTTACCTATAAACGTTCGCTATCACTTCTCTTGCTTGTCTATGAAGTGTTTTGCCGTGAGTATATTTGTTCATTATTCCAAACAAATAATAACAGCAGTAGATAAACAGGGGGGCTTCTGGACCACCGGCCAATCAGCGCTCAAGTGGGCGAGGCATATTTTTGACTTTTCCCTAGATTTCAGGGAATTTTTGATGAATCTGGCAACGTCGCTCGAAGACTGCTCATCTGGCAACGTCGCTCGATCTCGATCTTGACAGTTGACATAACGCTTCGATCTTGACAGCTTTGACAGATGACAGCTTTGACAGATGACAGCTTTGACAGGGGATTTTTTATAGCTTGGTTCCTGGGTTCAAGATGGGGGGATTGGGGGGTGCGGAGGTTAGATTAAGTCTGAAAAAAGATTTTCCGATAGCGAGATTCGAACCCATATCCTTTGGATTTGTACGTGACGGTCTAAACCAATACGCTAACAAGGTGCCTAAAATATAATGTAGATTTGTGGTTCAGTTGCTACCCCGATGATCGCCTGAAAAAAAAAAACCGCGATAGCGAGAATTGAACTCACGTCCTTTGGATTTGTACGTGACAGTCTTAACCAATACGCTAACAAGGTGCCTAAAATAGAATGTAGATTTGTAGTTCAGTTGCGGTGTGTTTTGGTCTTGTCTTAAATTGTGTGTGGTTTCGTTGTGGGTGGATTCGAGCCCCCCTGCTCGTGGAGATAGTTTGAGGGCTTGATGGGGGGACGGGGGTACCTATGCCACCTGATTCATAGGAATTTATATAGATTTTAGATACCGTTTCGGTGTGTTTTGGTCTTGTATTGTGTGTGTGGTTTCGTTGTGGGGAAATTCGAGCCCCCCTGCTAGCAAGTTTGGGATGGGGGGACAGGAATTGCGAATCGCTGTGTATGACGTCATAGGGTTGCCTGTTGAATGATTCCCACTGTGTTTTGTTAGAGGGTATTCGAGCCCCCCTGCGCTTCGTGGATAGTTTGGGAGGGGGGGACGGGGTTATTCGGGCCCCCCTGCGCTTCGTAGATAGTTTGAAGGCTTGATGGGGGTACGGGGGTATTGGGAATTCAGGTTTTAGGACTTTGTAGTTGTTGAGATGGCGCTTCGATTCTTTGATCGTTTGCTATTATAGAATTATTAGATGACGTTGCTGAGCTGCGATTTTTAATGGCGTTTGAAGCAGGAATTGCGAATCGATGATGCTGTGTATGGCGTCATAGGGTTGCCTGTTGAATGATTACCACTAGCACATAAAGACACTTCAAAAAATCATATATTTTCAGGAATACAGATTCTATCTAAAGTACATAATCGCAGGTACTTGAGGAAGATAGGGTACATAAAAAATTACTTTTACGATGACACAAGAACTAATAATTGATCTTTTCATGTAAAGATTGATAGCTCCTTTACTTTGAACTCTTGTGCCAAATTGAAGCCCTGCATTGCGATGATCTTCATGATGGATAGGTTCTAGAAAAAATCAAACAAAAATAAGATAATTTTGAAAATGATAAATGATGTTCATTGAAGAATTATCAAAATTAAAAAAAAAAAAACTTAAATTTTAGATATACTAACCCGATTATGTCTTATTACGACGTTATGCTGTTGAATCAATTGACTAATTTTGTTCGACCACATTTCAAAAAAGTATTGACGGAGCGCTTTGTATATGATGTCATAGGATTACCTGTTGTGGAAAATGATTCCCACTCAAAGTAGACAGCTAGACGACAATTAATGCTTGTTCACATCGGAATATGTGTAAAGAGATTCAGAGAACAATGGTGTCTTGTTCCACTGCAATATGCAAGCAATCGAAATAATAGAACATACTCGTAAATTTTATCGGTTTAATGGTACATAATTTAATTCGATGTTCTCCATCGTTTTACCAAAAACAGCATAATTGTATAGTTTGAAAAGATTTGTTTCAAATGTTGTTGTCGCGTTAGTTTTAATTTATTGTTATGTTCAATATACGACTTTATGTTCAATATACGATTTTAACCATGTCAACTGTCAAAATTTTAAATTTCTATGGATTTTACTCAATTCCAAATCATTGATTCAGTAGATAAGGGTTATTGACAATGGAGATTTTGTGTTCAATCGGTATTGGATATATACGATAGAGTATATATGGGTTATTTGATATTAAAGGTATGGCGACGTAGAAAACAATGATGTCATTCTTAATGACGACGTCTGCGTGAGCTACTTCGTAGTATTTGATGATGTTATTGAAGGGAATACGAGTTGTTGGGTTAAGGTCGACAATTATATTTCTTAGCTCTGCGTACTTGAAAATACTGTGATGCAGGATGTTTATTTCAGCAAAATTAATCGCAGTTTGCACGTTTGTATGAAGATCATGCAAGGTGTGAAGATCATTCTCGACATTATCAAGTAACAGGATAAAATATGTTGCGGTGGTCATGGTTTGAGTTAGACTTGCCAGGTCATCAATACGAGCTAGTAATTTTTGTTGATTAATTTTGATGTTGTTGAGTTGCTTATCAATGTCCTTGGTTAACTGTTTAACAACTGTTTGTGTTGAGGAGATGTCGTTCAGTTGTTGTTTAAGTAGTGTATGTTCTATTATTTCTTGCTCGTGCTAATCGCAATGGAATCACAAATACAATGCACCATTGTTCTTTGAATTTAATTATAATTGCATAGTTTGCAGTTCGGCATTCTAGAAGTGTTTCGAATAGTCAACTATACAGTTGTTCATGTTTTGTGAATCAGTTCATACGAATTTTTCATCGTTGTCAGACGTCTTCGTCATCAGAACAGAGCACTTGTGATCATTTTGTGTGTCTGGGGTGTGGCAAAAAGGTAAATATTCTTTTAAATAATTGAAAATTTTTCTTATCATAGAATTGATGTGGGGTGCTTGGTTAATTAACAATGTGAATTTTTTATGTAATTGCATTAAACAAAACATGTTTTTACAGAAATCCACAAAGTTGGTGTAGTTCCTCGCGAAGAGCTGATTGCGAAACTTTTCGAAAAATCAACACAAAAATCCATCGTTTGAAATTAAATCAGGTAAAAATAAACTTTACGTTTTTTCAAAAGTAAACGAAACTTACTGTCTTTCAGAAAACAACAAACCGGATTTGGTGGTTATTCTACTACAATTGGAGGTGTGTTGTTCCTGTCTAGAAGGGTTATAGCCGACAATCACTTGCTAAGCTATTTCACACCTTCGAAATCAGAGGGCTTCACACAGAACATCACACGAGTTCATCCCCCAAATTGAGTTAAAACCACCACATCAACGGCGTTCAATAGTTGTGAGTTGATTTTTTCAATATGTCTTCCTCATACAAAGTGTTGTTGAAAAAAGCAGAAAATATGCTTTCATTTTTGAAAAAAATGAAGAGATTTCTGTTCGACAAGCCTTGTGAGAGAACGACAAGCCATTGGATACGTAGAATAAGTAGATTAATCTGCAAATTTAATAATTTAGTACTACATGGTAATTTACCTAGAGACATTCTTCGATTGATTAAGACCAATTTGCAACATCTTAAAGTTATTAGAAGACAATTATTGATTTTGAAAAATAAGCGGGTTGGGATGGGGTTAGTAGAAGAATCAAAATTAAGCAATAGGGTTAAATGGGAAAAAATTGTTAATTGCTTCAAAGGAAGAGTATCAACCGGTTTAGTAACTAATTTGACTCATAAAGACGTTAATAGATTTATGGATGATGCGTTTATTTTGTTTCAACGTGAATTAAAGGAAGTACTGAAATCTTTTACCATGGTTAAAGTGAACTCATCATTTTGCGGAGAGTTTATCAAAAAATCATTTGAACGTGAAATTGTAGATTTTAAATATTTCAACACCAAGAATGAAATCATCGATGTAGGAACGGATTTAAAAAGCTGGTTTTTTGAAAACGTGCGTGATGTAATTTTGAATAGTCTTTCGGAATTCCAGGAACGTGATTCAGGATTTGCTCTTGTTAGAATAATTTATTTGGAAATTAATGTTAATAAATTTCAAATGGGTAATGGATCTTCCTATATTGTACTACCGAAGGAAATTGCGAAGAAACATGCATGCGTGAATGTTCAAAATAATGATACCGCCTGCTTTTACTGGGCTATTGTTAGTGCGCTTCATCCTGTTAACAAACATAACAACCGAATCACCTCTTATCCTCATTACGAATCAGTTTTGAATCTCAAAAACTTAGAATCTCCCATGCCGTTGAATCAAATTTCGAAATTTGAAAAAAACAATGATATTTCTGTAAATGTGTATGCTTTGGAACTAATTTCAAAGTCAGATACGGATGATGGTAAACCAAATAATTTCAATATTGTACCAGCTAGGCTAACCAAAGAAAAATTGGTTAGACATGTTAATTTGCTGTTAATTTAAAACCAATACCATCCATCATTAAATGATTACGAGCCACTGCCTACTAATGACAACGATCATGAGGATATAAAATACCATTATTGTTGGATTAAAAATGTATCCCGTCTTGTTTCAAGGCAGTTGAGTAAAAAAAAAATTGCCAAGTATATTTGTGATCGTTGTCTCAATTATTTCTCATCTGAGGTAAAATTGACAAAACATGAAAAGCTGTGTACAAAATTGAATGAATATAAAGTCTCATTCCCAAGTTACAAACATGTCGAATTCAAAAATTTCATTTACAAACAAAAATGTCCCTTCATCATCTATGCGGACTTTGAAAGCCAACTACAAGTAGTCGATCAACACATTTCCATAAATACGCGAAAATATCAAAAACATATAGTTTACAGTGCCGGGTTCTATTTAAAATGTTCCTATGACAATTCTCTTTCATTTTTCAAGAGCTATCGTGGTGCAGATTGTATGGAATGGTTCATCAACGAAATGGTTGAAATATCAAAAGTAATTCATTCAAAAATCAAAAATATTGTTCCCATGATCGAAAAGAAAAGCATCTGCGGTGCAACAAATTGCCATATATGTGAAAAACCTTTTCACAAAAATGATAAGATTGTTCGCGATCATGATCATTTCACTGGCGAATTCAGAGGTTTTGCACATCAAAATTGTAATCTAATTTTCAAAAAGCTTTATGTTGTGCCGATTGTTTTTCAAAATTTATCCGGTTATGATGGACATTTATTGATAAAAGATCTTGCCAAACGTAGTCGCGTGAGTGTTCTCCCAACCAATAATGAAGTTTATATATCTTTCACCCATTTCGTTGACGAAAACAATCTAAGATTTAGGTACATCGATTCATTCAGATTTTTAGGCGCTTCTCTCGATGATTTACTATCGACAATGAAAAAAACCGATTTTAAAATATTGAGAGAAGAGTTTGCACATCTAGATGAGGCAAAATTTCAATTGCTGACGCGGAAAGGTGTATTTTGTTATGACTATATTGATAGCTTGGAAAAAATGAACGACACCCGATTACCTTCGATTGAACATTTTTACAATAAATTGAATGATTCCAATTTATCAGTCGAAAATTATCAACATGCTCAAACTGTGTGGGAAGCCTTTGGAATCCAAAATTTAGGTGAATATTCAGATTTGTATCTAAAGACTGATATTTTGGGTTTAGCTGATTTATTTGAGAACTTTAGACAAAGTAGCATTCAGACACATAAATTAGATCCAGCATGGTATTATACGATGCCTGGCTTCACATGGGATTGTATGTTGAAGTTTACAGGTTGTAAATTGGAACTTCTTCAAGATATTGATCAAATCATGTTCATTGAGCAGGGAATTCGTGGAGGTATTTCAACTTGTGTTCATAGGTATTCTGAAGCTAATAACAAGTACACCGATGATTACGATGCATCGAAACCATCGAAATTTTTGCTTTATCTAGATGTAAATAATCTGTATGGAAAAGCAATGACTGAACCTCTCCCTTCAGGAGAGTTTGAGTGGATTAGCGATGTATCTAACTTTGATGTTTTGTCAATCCCGGATAATTCACCCATAGGATATATATTGGAAGTTGACGTAAAATATCCCACCGTCACTCACGACTTGCATAGAGATTTTCCATTTTGTCCTGAACATCGAGTTCCACCCGGATCAAAACTATCGAAATTGATGTGTACTCTTTTCGATAAAGAGAATTATGTTGTTCACTATCGAACCTTGAAACAAGCATTAATGAATGGTTTGGAATTGAGTAAAATCCATAGAATTTTAAAATTTCGACAGTCGACATGGTTAAAATCGTATATTGAACATAACAATAAATTAAGAACTAACGCGACAACAACATTTGAAAAAAATCTTTTCAAACTATACAATAATGCTGTTTTTGGTAAAACGATGGAAAACATCAGAAATCGTCGGGTTATCAAACTGGTGAATAAATGGGATGGACGATATGGGGCAAAGAATCTCATTGCAAGTCATCGATTTCACAATCGAACTATTCTTGACGCCGAACACGATCTTATAGCTATTGAAATGAAAAAGAAAGAATTAGTTTTCAATAAACCTCTGTATATTGGTATGTCCATTCTGGACATTTCCAAAACATACATGTTTGATTTTCATTACGCATATATGCTACCGAAATTGGGTATTGATCGCTGTAAACTTATGTACACTGATACGGATAGCTTCATCTATGAAATTCAGTGTAATGATGTTTATGAAGAGATTATCAAGGCTGATTTACTTAAATTTGACACCTCCGACTACTCCCCTAATAACCCTTATAAAATCCCGTTGGTCAACAAAAAAGTTCTAGGACTAATGAAGGATGAAGTTAATGGAGAAATTATTACCCATTTCATTGGTCTTCGATCGAAAATGTACACTTTCAAAATTCAGCAAGGGCAAAAAGTTGTGAAAAAGGCCAAAGGAGTCAAGTACAACGTTGTAAAAAATAAATTAACGTTTGATGACTACTGGAATTCTCTACGACATTCAAAAATTATCAGCGCCACTCAGCGTTGCATTCGTTCCTATGCTCACAATGTTTACAGCATTGAGCAAAATAAAGTTGCGTTGAGTGCAAACGATGATAAAAGATTTGTACAAGAGAATACCTTTGATACACTTCCCTTTGGGCACTATTCAACTTTATAGCGTTTTTCAAATATAAGTTCAGGAATAGTTATTATTGGGTAAATTACATTAATCTGTTAATATTATGAATAATTGTAAGATTATATTATTAGTATTATCGTAGAAGTAATTGTATGTCCCCCAAGTACCTACAAAATGTACTTCCTGAAAATATATGATTTTGAAGTGTCTTTGTGTGTTTAATTTATTCGATTGGATATGCAATGGGAAGCATCAAACGCCATTAAAAATCACAGCTCAGCAACGTCATCTAATCACTCTAATAGCAAACGATCAAAGAATCGAAGCATAGAACCCCAATGTTTGAAGGAAATAATGTACTATGAACCCTCGTATGAACTCAATAAAATTATTGATGATTTGAATAAAATTTACGAAAATGAGTATGTTTTTCGATGTTTCGAGGTGCTAATAGATGCATTTTGGAGTGGAATTACAGAAAACAAGGCACCATTGTTTATTGAATCTCGTGTAACTGATGTGGTCATTGTTATATTAATAAATTGCATGGTTTGCAATCTGGTTCGGAACGACAAAGGATGTGTGTTTCTATTAGTTCAGTCTATTCAAAGCCTTGGTCGTTTTAAGAACAACATCTGTGATCATTGTGTTTGTGAGGAGGTGTGTTAAGAGCGTTATATAAAAGGTAGGTAAATACTTTTTTAAAAAATAATTATTTTATAGAATTTGTTTGTTATCATAGCATGGACCTTTCTACTGTTAATGCGGTGTGCTTGGCTCAAAACGACAAGCCTGTGAAGAAGCTTCAAAACCTTCCGCTTAACATCCCTCAACAAATTGTTGCTGGGAAAAAAACCAATGGCGTATTCGGGGAGTGCTTACTCCTGGAATTGGAAGAGAGCGTTGTCTTTCTCCCAAAACGAGTGACATCAATTTTGGAAAAGAACCTCGAAGATCTTGCTGGAGGGGAGTATGCTCTTGTCTTTCGGGGGTTGAAGGACGTCAGAAAGCCTAATCCACAGACCCTGTTTGAGCTCGTTAAGCACCCAGCAGCCGACAACAACAGCAACTAGTTTAAGGTAGTTATATTTTTTTTAACCATGTTATACTTGCTGAAAAGCTGCAAATATAATTTTATTTTTGAAGAATTCTCTAAAGTTTGAAATGTGGTCGAACAAAATTAGTCAATTGATTCAACAGCATAACGTCGTAATAAGACATAATCGGGTTAGTATATCTAAAATTTAAGTTTTTTTTTTTTTAATTTTGATAATTTTTCAATGAACATCATTTATCATTTTCAAAATTATCTTATTTTTGTTTGATTTTTTCTAGAACCTATCCATCATGAAGATCATCGCAATGCAGGGCTTCAATTTGGCACAAGAGTTCAAAGTCAAGGAGCTATCAATCTTTATATGAAAAGATCAATATATTTTTAATTTTTTATGTACCCTATGTTCCTCAAGTACCTGCGATTATGTACTTTGGATAGAATCTGTATTCCTGAAAATATATGATTTTTTGAAGTGTCTTTATGTGTTTAATTTATTCGATTGGATATGCAATGGGAATATGGTGAGTATGTCTGTTTTTCAATTCATGGGTATATGGTGGGTATGTCTGTTTTTCAATTTTTTGAATCTAAAATTTTTCCAAATATTATAGTGACTATGTTTGTTTTTCAATTTTGAATATATCTAAAATCTCCTCATTCGTAAATAAATTATGCTTTTTTCAAATATTGAATCAATAGTACGCGTCATCAACGATTAGCTAAAAAAACTATGAAGAAATCTACATCTCCATCGCAGCTCACCAACGCCATCTAATCATTCTAACAGGGTGTTCCATCAAAAAAAAAAAAAACTCAGCTCATCAACGCCATCTAATCATTCTTATAGCAAACGATTAAAGAATCAAATAGTACGCACCAAACACCTGTCTAGTGGTAATCATTCAACAGGCAACCCTATGACGCCATACACAGCATCATCGATTCGCAATTCCTGCTTCAAACGCCATTAAAAATCGCAGCTCAGCAACGTCATCTAATAATTCTATAATAGCAAACGATCAAAGAATCGAAGCGCCATCTCAACAACTACAAAGTCCTAAAACCTGAATTCCCAATACCCCCGTACCCCCATCAAGCCTTCAAACTATCTACGAAGCGCAGGGGGGCCCGAATAACCCCGTCCCCCCATCCCAAACTATCCACGAAGCGCAGGGGGGCTCGAATACCCTCTAACAAAACACAGTGGGAATCATTCAACAGGCAACCCTATGACGTCATACACAGCGATTCGCAATTCCTGTCCCCCCATCCCAAACTTGCTAGCAGGGGGGCTCGAATTTCCCCACAACGAAACCACACACACAATACAAGACCAAAACACACCGAAACGGTATCTAAAATCTATATAAATTCCTATGACTCAGGTGGCATAGGTACCCCCGTCCCCCCATCAAACTATCTTCACGAGCAGGGGGGCTCGAAACCACACACAATTTAAGATAAGACCAAAACACACCGCAACTGAACTACAAATCTACATTCTATTTTAGGCACCTTGTTAGCGTATTGGTTAAGACTGTCACGTACAAATCCAAAGGACGTGAGTTCAATTCTCGCTATCGCGGATTTTTTTTTCAGGCGATCATCGGGGTAGCAACTGAACCACAAATCTACATTATATTTTAGGCACCTTGTTAGCGTATTGGTTTAGACCGTCACGTACAAATCCAAAGGATATGGGTTCGAATCTCGCTGTCGGAAAATCTTTTTTCAGACTTAATCTAACCTCCGCACCCCCCAATCCCCCCATCTCGAACCCAGGAACCAAGCTATAAAAAATCCCCTGTCAAAGCTGTCATCTGTCAAAGCTGTCATCTGTCAAAGCTGTCAAGATCGAAGCGTTATGTCAACTGTCAAGATCGAGATCGAGCGACGTTGCCAGATGAGCAGTCTTCGAGCGACGTTGCCAGATTCATCAAAAATTCCCTGAAATCTAGGGAAAAGTCAAAAATATGCCTCGCCCACTTGAGCGCTGATTGGCCGGTGGTCCAGAAGCCCCCCTGTTTATCTACTAACAGCGATAACAATAATCAACAACAACAACAAGAACAACAGCAACAAGAACACCAACAACAATAACGAGGTAACAAAAATGTCAATAATCAACAACAATAACTTTTTCACAACTATCCTCAAAGCTCAGAATTCACAGATGAAAGCATCGCCACTGAATGTCTATAAATATTTGCTATTGTCCGGGTTTGTTATAATGCGCTGAAAATATTCCCGTTACTCACTACGGCCAATTGCGAGTCCAATCCATTCATCAAAAAAGTGCCATCACATTTGACAACCAATAAGACTGCTTCAAGATACGCCTTTCGACTATTTTCGAGTCCTGTTGCCGCTTCTCCTATGCCCATAATAATATTTGGAGAAAATTCTACTCATTCTAAGATTAGGTCTTGAGAAAACTAGATATTGATTGAAAATAGAATAAAAACTTTACGTTAATATACTTTGAACTTTCCTTGTCAATATTTGTAATTATGAAAATCGATTTTAAATGAGCTTTGTTTCACGAAGCAACAGGTTTTGCATTCTGGAAGTTGAATATGGCAATATCGATTTTTTTATACGAATTCTTTCCGTGCTTACAGATCCGTTTGCCACACTGTAATAATGGAAAAAATCCACCAATTTTTTTAGGAGGTTTGATAACTCGTTTTTTCTTCTTTCTTGCAGTTCTCTTCATCCCCATTCCAAGTTTCCGTTTACCTTTCATAATTCCAGTTACTGCTAGAGCAGCAATTCTTTCTCCTACCGAGGAATCTTTTGCTCTAACTCTTTGCCAAGCTTTGTCTGCTAGAACTTTATCCGCCCGGTGTCGTTGAGGTAAATCAGTTGTTTGTGAGGAAGCGATATCGTGTTCTCGACACGCAACATCCAACGGATTAATACCAGACTCCCCCCTATTCAATCTTTCTCCTAAATTTGTACCAGGACCACAAAATTGATAGCCAGGGATATGAAGCTCAACTGGTAGTTTATTAATTAGAGTGTTTATTAAACCTCCACCTTTTCTCTTGGAGTGTTTGGAGGAAGTATACTTTCGTGAAGCATGTACAATCATTTTATACCTATAGAGGTTTGTGGGTATTATTTAAATACTATTTTTCAGTTTAAAAATTTGCAACACGATTTAATGCTATCTGTTCAATATGTCCATCTGATTAATGTATAAATACTTTCGCAAAAAACAATTCTGTTTATTGATATCTAGAATGCGGATAGAAAAACAATCGTTTTCCTTACCCATCACCAACCATGATGTGAAGAATTTCACGAAATCAATCCAAAAGCATGGTGATTTAAAAACTGCTAAGGATGTGACCACAGCAATGAAACTAATTTTAACCAGTTTAAAAATACCTTCTAAAAATTTGCAAACAGATCATGGAAAGGAATTTTTTAATACAGAGTTCCAAGATTTGATGAAAAAATTCAACATCAATCACTACTCAACATTTTCCAACATGAAAGCTAGCATCGTAGAAAGGGTGAACAGAACATTGAAAAACAGAATGTGGAAAAAATTCAGTTTACAGGAAAACTATAAATGGTTAAAAATATCACCTGAGATAGTATCAGAATACAATAATCGTAAGATCAAACGAACTTACCTTAAGTGATGTTCGATCTTGATTATATCGTCGAAGTAAATAAAAACTAGTGTAGTACTCCGCCTCTGGCCTTGATCGATCACAAATTTCAAAGCAAACAGGAGAATACCCCCTCACCCCGATGCCCCACTACCTGTTCATACCACGGTCCCGTAGCTCAGTCCATTTTAAAGCAGTTGTTGCGACATTTTGGGTTCATAATAGGGAGGGTTTCTGGGACTTTATTTACTTCGACGAGGCCTTCATATAATCAAGATCGAACATCACTTGAGGTAAGTTCGTTTGATCTTACGATTATATTTGCCCTCGTCTCCGTAAATAAAAACTAGTGTAGAAGTTTAAAGTATGTGTTGCAACAACTAATGTAAGCCCCAAGAAGACTAAAAGAAGGAGTTTTCCAAACTTGGTTTAATAATCATAAGAGGAACACACAAAATAATAACGAAACAACTCAAAATAACTTCTGAACTCTGCATTGAACAACATAAAATCAATTCTATACTTAGCTAAACATATAAGCACATTATGATATGCATAACCAAAAAAAAAAAAAAGAAAATTCAATTTTGTTATATAAACAAATAATACGTCAAGTAAATAGCCATCTTAAGGTCTATTTTGTAATGTTTACATTTGACAATATTGCATTGACGAACTCTTGATTGTCAACAATAGGCCTATTATAGAAGGTAGCGAAAGTTTTGGATTTTTTTTGTCCAGCCTGCTGCTAATCGAATGCTATCGAAACTTAGCCCTGCTCGGGCCGCCTTTGACGTTGAGGCATGGCGAGTGCTCTGTGGTCTAAACTGGGAAGTATCTAAACCGCTTCTTTCCAAAACTTTCCTTACCCACTTACCAATCGTCTGAGAATAGGCTCGACGATGTGGTTTTTAACATGTTATAAATAATGTGTTACAATCACCCCTCAAAGTACTAGTTTGTTTTAAATATTGCAAAAGAGCCTCTGATACACAAAGATCTTTATTTTCACCGAAAAAAAAGTAATATTAACAATGGCTGTGTTTTATTCCGTGCAGATGTTTTTATTCTAGCCGGTATCTTAATCTGTACCCTATCGTGTAGCACCTCAATATTGTCAATCTCTATTAGACTCAAAGTCTGAAGCCTATGACCCGTCGATAAAGCTAACAAAACAGCAAGCTTTTGGGTTAATAATTCTAGCGGGATCTGTTTGGTATTTAACGTCTTAACATAAGACAAGACAATATCAGGATCCCAGGTGTTCTCATATCTGGGCAAAGGAGGGTTTAATCCGAACATTCCCTTGAAAAATCTTTTGATTCTAAAATCTAAACCTAACTCCGGACCTGCTATCTGTGCAACCGCGGATCTATAACTGTTGAGGGTTCCATAGTTCGCACCTCGTCTAAATTGTTCTGTTAAAAATTCCAAAACATTTGGCATCGAAGTTTCAAAGGGGCTTATCTTCTTGAGCAAACAAAATTTCCACCAAAGATTTAAACCCGAATTATATTGCTTCAAGGTAGCATCGGTAATTGACGATAGACAAATATCTAAGGAATCTGCAGGCACGCCTTTCCTTTGAAGAGCTTCTCTGATAACTTCCCTGCTATTAGTGAAAGACTGCTCGATAGAGGATGAGATGTCCCGCTAAAAGAGAGTGAATTTTGGTTTGGTTCAAAAATTACTGGTTTCTCAATTAACAAAGATTTAAATACAGGGAACCATGGCTGAGAGACCCAATAGGGAACAACTATAATACCTTCAGCTTCTTCTACAATAATTTTTTGAAGCACTCGCATGATAATTGAAAATGGAGGAAACGCATAAAAGGATAACCCTTTCCACTCCATTGTAAAAGCATCAATTTGACAGGCTTCTGGGTCCCTTTGCCAGGAAACAAAGTTGATACATTTCTTATTTAAACGACTCGCAAAAAGATCAATCTCAGGAGTTCCGAAAATGTTCGTTATTTTTTTAAAAGCATTATTTGCCAGGCTCCATTCAGTTTCTTTATGAATCTGTCTGGAACCTATATCCGCCTGAACATTATCCTGTGATCTAATATATGAAGCGACAATGTAGATATTTCTTTCTTCACAAAAATTCCAAATTTTTCTGGCCATCTTATTCAAGTTTTCGTAACGCACACTTCCCATACGGTAACAGTACAAACTGCCGTAGTGTTATCTACCCTGCACAAAATATTAGCATTGGTAAGTTTATTCGCAAAACATTTAAGCCCAAAATACAGCGCTAATAACTCTAATTCATTAATGTGAAGACTTCTTTCCAATTCCGACCAAAACCCAAATGCTGTTACTTTATTATCATATGCACCCCAACCTGTTGTTGACGCATCGGTATAGATTTTCATATCAAAAGTGTCAGAACGAATCGTATTACTTGCAGAAAAAATACTTTTTTTCCACCAAGAAAATTCTACACCCAATGTCGGTACCAGGTGCATTTTTGCTTCATAATTCCCTTTGGATTGTTTCAAGGCCAAATATTTTTGTCGCTCAAAAATTTTTGTATATAAAAAACTATATTCAATTGCTGGTGCTGAGGATACCAGAGTTCTCAGAAACTTGGAAAAGTCTCTAATTTTGCATTGTCTTAGAGAACCAAAACGATCTAGCAGTTTTCCATTTTTTTGTTGTTTATCATTGGGTAGAGACAGTGACATTTTTTTTTTAATCAAATACAAACCCCAAATATTGCCGCACTGTGCTAGGATTGAGATTACTCTTTTTATAGTTAATCAAAAAACCCAAATATTCTAAGCACTCGATTGTGTTTTTAACATTATTGTAACATTCAGCCTCTGTATGCCCTACCAATAAAATGTCATCTAAATGAATGATAGAGATAAAGCCTCTCTTTCTAAGTAATGCCATTACCGGTTTTAACATCTTTGAAAACACCCATGGTGCACAACTTAAACCAAAAGGCAAACAATTGTATTCGTACAATTCCCCGTTGAATTTGAATCTCAAATATTTTCGATGAGATTTTCGTATCGGAATTAGGTGGTATGCGTCCTTTAAATCTATTGTGGCCATAAAGTCATTAGGCATCAACAGGCGTGCTACGCACCTATAATCCTCCATTTTAAAATGTGATACTTTTACACAAGTATTAAATGATTTTAAATTTAACACTATTCGGTGACTTTTATTTATCATGTTGTGGTACAATAAAAATATTAGAAATATATTGACCCTTCTCCAGGTACGCAAGGGATACGGCGCCTCTTTTTATCAAATCTTGTATCAACTTTTCCATAACTTTACGCTCATCGAGAGAACGGTTTGGTTTTTTGGGTACAATTATTTGCCTTGGTGACTTTGCTAATGGTATAGTAAAACCTTTTATCCAAGAGATAACATTGCCATCAATGTTCAGTCTTTTCCACCTCTGAACAAAATATTTTAATCTACCACAAATTGCACTAACCTCTAGTACCGGCGCCGTTGCTTCTCTCGTCCTCGTGGAGGTTGACGAGTTGGGTTCGTCTGCACATATCGCTGATGGATCGGATAACGTGGTTGCCTCCGATCGTTGGGAGTGCGCAATGTACGTCCACCCCTTTGCACTCCCCTCGTTTGAAGAGCTGGACGTCTGAAGTTTCCCGGCTCCAAAGAACGAGACGGGAACTGAAGAGGCTTCTTTTTCAACTTAAGTTGCTCGCCAGATTTTTCCAGGTCTTTTGCCGTCTTAATGGTTGTGTCCAGATCACCACCAAAAAGTAGACAACCCCAAGGAGTGCTTCGCAAAGTGTCCTTCAAGTCCTTATTTAAACTGAGACATAAAAGATCTCTGCGAGAAAGTGACTCCGTATGATGCAGATCACTCAGCAGTCGACCTGCATTATTCAATACCTCCACGTGACTTTTGTTTCCTCCCTCACTTTCCTTCAACATTGAAGTTAATACCAGCCCTATGGCTGACGCAGCGGCTCCAATTTGTTGCTGCAACTGCGATAAGCGGACATCACGACGCAATGAATCATCTACAACTGCAATTTTGACCTCAGGGTTGATCTTGGGTGGTGTCAACTCCGTACAATTTTCAGGAGGCAAGTATTTGTTAACGAGATCTTGTCTTGTTTCTGCAGAAAGACCATTTTGCAGAATCTTTTTCCAGCGCAAAGCAATGTCCGGATGTATAGGACTAGACAGGGCTTCTTGAGTATCCTCCTCAGCTCCCAAAAGGGACACAATATCGGTGGCAGGTTGAGCACCAACCTCTTGAACACCTTCAACATCCCCTGAAACAAGCAAAAATAGAGAATATACCATCAAGTCTCAAATAGACGATGGTCTGTGTGTAATGATCTCTAACAACCTTTTGATAAAATGACAGGTTTGCATTATCACCCTAGATGATACCAACGAAGCCATGTTTGGCAAACAACTGACTGATATGTTACCACATTAGGAAAAAGAGTCAGCATTATTACCGACCCAGACCACCCTGGTTCGGTATAACGCATATCTAGACCAAGAAACAGAGCCAATATTACCAACTCAGACCACCCTGAGTCGGTGTAACGCCTATCTAGGCAAACAACTGACTGACATGTTACCACATTAGGGAACAGAGTCAGCATTATTACCGACTCAGACCACCCTGAGTCAGTATAAGGCATCTAGGCAAAGAAACAGAGACAGTATTACCGACTCAGACCACCCCGGGTCGGTATACCGCATATTTAGGAAAATAACTGGCTGATGTTATGTTAGCACACTAAGAGACAGAGTCAGTATTATAACCGACCCAGACCACCCTGGGTCGGCATAACGCCTATTTGGCAAATAAACAGAGTCAGTATTACCAATCCAGATCACCCTGGGTTGGTATAACGCCCATCTAGGTAAATAAAGTCAGTATTTTATGATATTACTTACGATTCTCTGATTGCGTGTTTATTGCCTTCTCGTGACCCGAACCCTCATCATCAACAAACACCGGTTCAGGTATCGGCGATCGTGACATTCGTGGCTCCGAATCACTACTAGAACTTATGCAATCAGGCACTACGACTCTTCTATATTTTGGCTTAGGAAGATCTGAAGGCTCAACGGAAGGTGAACGACGCCGTCGCCGATAATCTTTTTCTTCACGTTTTTCTAGCCTTGACAAACGAGAATCAAGACGCTTCAATATTTCACCAAGGTTGTCCTCATCCGATGAAAAACTTCTTCTCCTCAAACTCCTTCGCTTCGGCATATCGCTTTTTGTGTCCCACTCAATAAACGTTTATAATCCAAAATCAACGACAAAGAAAAGAAAAGAAAAAAACAGTCGTCTGACGTAGAACAGTAGATGTGAACGATGTGAACGATGTGGCACAAAAACAAAGACTGAGCTACGGGACCGTGGTATGAACAGGTAGTGGGGCATCGGGGTGAGGGGGTATTCTCCTGTTTGCTTTGAAATTTAGTTACTATCAAAAGTTTATGGTCGTATAAAAACAATGACTCCTTCAAAATTCAAAAAGGAGGATTATGTACGAATAAGCAAGTTCCGGGAAATGTTTTCTAAGGGCTTTACGCCAAATTGGTCAAATGAAATATTTGTGATTGAAAAGATTAAAATTTCTAATCCCACAACATACATTTTGCGAGATCATAGAGGTGAGGAGATACAAGGTGCATTCTATCAGGAAGAATAACAGAAAGTTAAACATCCTGACGTTTACTTGGTTGAGAAAATTCTAAGACGGAAAGGGAATAAAGTTTATGTTAAATGGCTGGGAATGGATTCTACTCATAACTCATGGATACTAAGAAATGATGTAATGTAATATCTTGTAATTCAATAAAATCACTTGCTAGTGAATATTTCTTTTATTTCTATAAACATAAATACATGAAATAAACAATGTTAATTTTATAACGAGTACAAGGATTGATATAATAGCTAATTCTATATGATTTTTACATTCAAACGAGTCAATAAGTACATTCCAGTTTGTTGGTTCAAAATTTTCATCTACAAAATAAAGTCTTAACTTGTAAGCTAAATATGACACATTTCTAAAGGACTCATCAATTTTATAGCTAATCAATCCATTATCAACAATCAATTTTTCCCAGTTTGATGGCCAAGAGTCATTATGATTGGCTGATACGCAAATAAAGGTTTCTTGTATATTTAAATCTACTTGTATATACAAGGTATTGTTAAAAAAAGCGCTCAGAAACAATACTCCTGCTGGAAGTCCTGTTGTCATCATCATTGTTAATTCTTTTATACTGAATGGATTATACTACTGTGACAATATTTATCTACGTCACCCCAAACCATCAGTTAGTAAGCCTGCTTCCTCAAATCTTACACAACAAATTTCTAGTCTAGACTGTAGTGGCCCCATGGGAGAGTGTCGTGACTGTTATCAATCAAACAGCGTTTATCATCTAGGGCATTAAGGGCTAATTTGGTTTGTTCAGTGCTGTAAACGGAATGTTTGACTGATCGGATTGTACATTGTTTAACCATTTTTCCCACATTTTTCTTTAAACATTTCACATAATCATCAAAAGTTATTTTGTTTTTTACAATACAAGACTTTACCCCTTTCGCTTTTTTCATACATTTTTGAATACCTTGAATTCTATATGAGTCCATTTTTGACCTCAATCCCACAAAATGTGTCATCATTTTACCATTTGCTTCATCCTTCATCAGCCCCAAAACTTTTTTATTTGCCAATGGAATCTGATAAACGTTATCTGAAGGATCGCTGGTGTCAAATTTTGAAATATTTTTTTTGATGAGCTCATCATACACATCATTACACTTAATTTCATAAATGAAACTATCCGTGTCTGTATACAGAAGCTTAGGTTTTTCAGAAAAAGATTTTTTAAGCATGAAATTATAATGAAAATCATACATTGCAATTTTTGAAATGTCCAAAATACACATACCGATGTAAAGGGATTTATGGAAAATAAGATTTGTTTTTTTCATTTCTATAGCCACCAGATCTTCGGCGAAAATTGTTAGGTTATGAAATGCTGAATTGGAGATCAGATTGCTTGCACCATATCGACACTCCCATTTATTAACCAATTTCACAATACGATGTTTTCGAATGTTTTCCATTGTTTTACCAAATACAGCATTGTTCATTAACTTGAAGAGATTCTTGCTGAAATCGTTAGTGGCTGTTGATCGAAGTTGAGTGTTTAGTTCGATGCATGACTTTAGCCAAGGACTTTGCTTGAATTTTAAAATTCTATGTATTTGCGTAATTTTGATACCATCACTCACAGCTTGCTTCAAATTGCGGTAATGGATAACGTACTTTGTTTTGTTGTAAAAAGTTGTTAATAATTTTGGAAATTTGGACTGTGGAGGTGCCATATGTTCAGGACAGAATGGAAAATCACTATGCAGGTCGTGAAGCGATTTGGGGTACTCCAAATCCACCTCCAAAATATAGCCCTCTGTAGCATCATCCTCGATCAAAGTAACATCAAAATTTGGGAAATCAACAGGATCAACCCACTCGAATCCATCGTATGGTAAATGTTGAATCATGGCCCACCCATAAAGATTATTCACATCGAGGTAGAGCAGGAATTTTGATGGCTTGGATTCATCATATTCAGCCATGTATTTATTATTTGCTTCAGCATACCGATTTGAGCACATTGAAATTCCTCCTCTCAACCCCTTTTCAATAAACATAATTTGGTCGATGTCTTCCAACAGCCTCAACTCACATTTCGTGAATTTCAGCATGCAATCCCAAGTGTAACCTGGTAAAGTGAATACCACGCTGGATCCAAACCATAAATGTTATGTGAATTGGTTCTGAAGTTTTCAAAGACATCGCTCAACAACAACACATCTGTTTAAAAATACAGATCGCTGTATTGACCCAAATGCTGAATATTGAATTCATCCCATACTTTTTGGACATGTAAATACTCCTCATCACTAAAATTTTCATCATATAATTTTGAATAGAACATTTCTTTGGGTGGTAAACTTGTTTCCTCCAATTTAGCCATGTTATCAACATAATCATAGCAAAAGACTAAGGCTGGGAAATTTGCCAGATCTTTGTATTCGAATATTCGTTCAAAAATTATCAAATATTCGAATAATTCGAATAATCAAATATTCGAATAATCGAATAGTCGAATAGTCGAATATTCGAATATTCGAATATTCGAATAATCGAATAATTCGAATATTTGATTTATTCCAATATTCGAATATTCGAATAATCGAATAATCGAATTACTTGAATATTCGATAATTCTATTCGAATATTCGAATAATCGAATTATTGGAATACTCAATAATTCTATTCGGAGATTCTACCTTTTGAATATTCGAAGTTGATTATTCAAAGTCAAATAACGTACAAGTTGCAAGACGGTGTAAACGGGCAGGAAGCAAGCATTGGTCCTACCGTACTATCCCCACCCGCTTGGTCCTATCGGACCGAACTAAACGAAATATCGATGTAAACTAGGCTATTTTACTGCCGTCTCCAATCTCCATACTCGCCACTCGCCAGTCGCCACTCGCCAGCTGACAGCTGACGCATGTCGCATTCACATTGAGACGTTGGAGAACCGGGTGATAGAAGAGTTCACGTAACGTATCCACTCTTTCCACTCATAAGTGTAACTGAATCACTTCACTATATAGCGCCATTAAAAATTATACATTGTTTAGCCATTTTTTGAATTTAGTTTAGATACACGAGTGCTTAGAAACTTCGAAAAGGTACCTAACTACCTATGTCCTCATTCGAATATTAAAAATATTTGGATACTTATTCAAAAATTCGAATACTTATTCAGATATCGAAAATACGTATTCGAATAATCAAAAATTCGAATATTCGAATATTGAAAGTATTCGGATATTCAAAAGTTCGAATATCAAAAATATTTGGATATCCAAAAATTCGAATATTCGAATATTTGAATATTCGAATGTTCGAATATTTGAATATTCGAACATTTGAATATTCGAACATTTGAATATTCGAATATTCGAAAATTTGAATATTCAAATGTTCGAATATTCGAATAACCAAATATTCGAATGTTCGAATATTCGAATATTCGAATAATGTCTTCATGGAAAAATTCGAATTCGAATACTTGAATATTCGAATATTCGAATTATTCGTATTCGATTCCCAGCCTTACAAAAGACCCCCTTACGTGTTAATGATTCGAATTGGTTTGAATTACATGAAGCAAATTCCCTCTTTGAATTTATCAAATCACCCAATTTTAATGTAGATGCCAATGAACTCAAAGATGAATTTAAAAATCGTAGTCAATCGATATATCTAAATTTAATACTAGTTTCATCATCAAACATAGTGAAAGAAATGTATTTTTCTTTATTAATTGGAAGAATACTGAATTTTTCCACCCTTCCTATGGCTTTTAAGATGAAATGGGAATCGTAACCTGAGAGATTGTGAAATACAATGGGAACAATGAATTGTTTCTTGAAATTTAAATTACAGTTTGAGTGAGCAAATCCTCTGACATCACCTGTAAAATGGTCATGATCAACAACAATCTGATCCGTGTCAATAAACGGTTTTTCGCAAATGTGACACTCTTTTGCTATACTCTTGTCCAACACTTCTGACATGGGAACAACTTTAGACAACTTATCTTCAACAAATTTCGCAATATTTTTAAGTTGATCCCCAAACCAATCTAAACAATCTTCGCCGCGGTAGCTTTTGTAAAAGGTTAGCGAGTCGTCATAGGAACACTTGAATAAAAATCGAATACTGGATGGAATATGCTCTTGAAAATTGACAGTTTTCAAATGTGTTAATTCATCAGGAATTTTTTGTAAAATTGATTCAAAATCCCCATGTACGATGAATGGCGCTTTTTGTTTATAAATGTGATTTCTGAACGAAGCGTGATCATATTTGGGAAATGAAATCTTGAAGCATTTTTTGTTTCACACACCTGAATGTTCACTCAACCGTTCCGGAGACTGGAAATAGTTCAAACATCTATCAGAAATAAACATTCGACTCTTATGCTTAGTCATTTGTGATCTCACTAACCTGGATAGATCCTTTATCAAACAATAATGATAGGAAATCTCGATCTCATTTTCAATATTAGGCAATGGCTCGAAATCATCAATTTTTGAAAAATATTTTGTTACTTTCAAAAAAAAGATGTAAATAAAACAAAAAGGTCTATAAATATAGGTGGCTTTATTACTCAAAAACGATAAACACTAGAGGTGATGGAGTGGCTCACTTATCGGAGTAATACCCAGGCTATGTCGGAGAGTGGGGGGGTATATTGTCAAATAGGGACGCCACCTACTTTAATCCTCCGAAAAGTAAAGTCAGCTGCTCGGTAAACAAAAAGCAGGAAAACACCTCTTGTAAATAATATTACGAGACCTTAATAAATTAGACCCTTACTACTAATTAAACCGATATCGATTCTCAGGCACCAGCCCTAACCAGAATTGTCATGAATCATATGACAAATTCACACAAACTGTCAATAACAATAACCTCACTTCACCAGGTGCTAAAATTAGCGGGTATGGGAAGCGTGATTAAAATAAAAATAATGTCTGAATTGAATTATCTTGGAATTACGTTCCATAAAATGTGGTGGTACCTGTGCTATGGTTATTCAGCCTCTGGAGGTCCTGTGGGAGTTGTGCTGGTGGGATCCCGATAAGCGGGCCCTATTCGTACCGGAAGACAAACTCCTCACGATCAGTCCTCAAGTAATTGAACAGGTAGTCCAGGGGTAGGTTGTATGGACAATAGCTTAGCATCAACAGGTGGTGGTGAGTAATTCCAAATGGATCATAAATAATGACCGTAGCAACACAAGTACTTCAAAAGGCTTAATACTTGGTTCTGAACAATTATTGTCAAATGCAAGACAATAAACAGCAAAGAATGAATTAATAAATGAAGTGATGGATCAATGAATGAAGGCCTGAAAAAGATAGATACGTCTCAAAAATTCGCCCATTTAAGGGGGTACGTGATCAAAATTTGAATTAAAAGTGAATACGAATAGAATTTAGAAACATTATAGAAAATGACAAATAACTATCAACTGAGGGTTTAAAAAGGGGTCAAGTAGGGCAAATTGACTCACCGGAGATGTAATGTGGCCTTTGGTTCGAGTTCTACGACAAAAATCTTCACTAACTCTCAATCCCTTTCGAGAAATATGCAAAATTGCATCAATTTACCTCGTAAATATTCAACCAAGAGAGGGATGACTGAAGATAATTATTTTCTGAAATTCACAAACGGAGCGACTCAAGTGTGCACCTGGCAACCACTTTTCAGAAAAATGAATGTCATCGGACCCTTAAAACCGTTTCCAAATTAAATGTCCCTAGATCTTGACGATGATAACCTTGACCATGACCATGAACGGCCTCTGCATGACGTGAATGAAATTACTGAAATGAATGAAGTGAATTTTACTGTGAAACTGTTCAAGTCATAAGACTATGGTCAGAACTGATGCCGAGATCGATATCAACTTATAAACTAATTTCTTAATTACTAGGCTTAATACTATCACTAATTAATACTTACTTAAAAACCAATTTTCGAGACCGAACTGTACTAATAAAAAAACCTTTCTAAAATAAATAACTGAAAATAACCGTAACAACACCTCCCTTTCCCGAAAAGAAGTTTTTCTACTAGAAAAACTTCGATAAAGTCAGTAAAAAGAGGAGATAAAAAAAAAAAACCCTGTGCGGGTAGTTCAATGATGGTGAACGCCCGACTTAAAAAAAAAACATACAGTGAGGTGACTGAAGGTCTACCATCACTGAGCACTCAGGGGACTTTTACCCCAACCAGAGCTCGGTACAGAGATATTCTCACCATAATACCCACTCAATCAACCAGTTTCACGCCAAGTTGATTGAGGAAATATTTTAGGTCGCCCTCCCTGTAAAGCGGTACTCTCCGAAAAGAGGCTTTTTTTCTAGAAAGAAAAAAAAAACATCGGTATTGGATGAGTTGTCCAATCCATTACCTTAAAAATTTAGGTAGCCAGTATTAGAAAAGAAGTTGTCATGAAAGTTGCAAAAATAAAATAAGACGACCGGAATAGCTGAAGAAAACAAAACAAAAACAAAAAAACGGTAGGTAGCTGTAGTAATTATATGACTGATTTGATTGGAAATGATTATTCAGGAGGAGGATGAGCCTTCAAGTCCTTGGCATGCCAGATTCCGTGAATTCGACCAGAGATGTCCGAAAGTTCGTAGGACCATGGGGAGAGGATTCGAGTGATGACGTATGGTCCAACAAATCGGGGTGCTTGTTTTGCCGTGAACTGTTTGGCTGCACTGGAAAGTACGTAGTTCTTGTGCCATACCCGTTGATCAAGATGAAACCGTTCGTTTCTCTTCCGCAGGTCATATTTATTACGGCTTCGGTTAAACGCTAGTTTTAACCGTTGATGTACATCTTTGAAACCCTTCGTCATCTCATTCGCCCTCTGGACGGGGTCATACTCCGGATCAGCGGCGGAAAGTGGTGGTTGGTCTCCAGACGTCACAGGAATGAAGGTCGGTTCTCTTCCGAACATGACAAAATTGGGTGTCAACCCGGTTACCTCGCTCGTCGCCGAACGCATAGCGCACGCAGCCTTGCCCAGAAACTTGTCCCAAACTTTGTGATCGTCCTCCCCGTACCCTGAGATCATCGTCTTCAACACTCTATGAGTCCTTTCCACAGGATTGGCTTGCGAATGGTAGTTCGCCGTGAAACGTAAGTTAATTCCATAACTTTTCATTACATCCTGGAACTTTCTGCTTCTGAACTGAGGCCCATTATCGGCAATAATGGATTCCGGAATGCCATACACCAACAAAACATGGTCCTCTAGCCATTTCAGGATGTTTCCAGAGGTCGCTGTTCGCAGTGGATAAAACAGGGTATATTTACTGAAAACGTCATACACGGAAAACACGTAAGAATATCCGGAGGTCGATCGTGGAAGAGGTCCTACGATATCTATGGATATTATCTGCCATGGTCGAACAGCGGTAGGTTGTCGGCTAAGCATCAAACCAGCAGAAGGCTTCTGGTGTGTCATGATCAACAACAATCTGATCCGTGTCAATAAACGGTTTTTCGCAAATGTGACACTCTTTTGCTATACTCTTGTCCAACACTTCTGACATGGGAACAACTTTAGACAACTTATCTTCAACAAATTTCGCAATATTTTTAAGCTGATCCCCAAACCAATCTAAACAATCTTCGCCGCGGTAGCTTTTGGAAAAGGTTGGCGAGTCGTCATAGGAACACTTGAATAAAAATCCAATACTGAATGGAATATGCTCTTGAAAATTGACAGTTTTCAAATGTGTTAATTCATCAGGAATTTTTTGTAAAGTTGATTCAAAATTCCCATGTATGATGAATGGCGCTTTTTGTTTATAGATGTGATTTTTGAACAAAGCGTGATCATATTTGGGAAATGAAATCTTGAAGCATTTTTTGTTTCACACACACTTGAATGTTCACTCAACCGTTCCTGAGACTGGAAATAGTTCAAACATCTATCACAAATAATCATTCGACTCTTATGCTTAGTCGTTTGTGATCTCACTAACCTGGATAGATCCTTAATCAAACAATAATGATAGGAAATCACGATCTTATTTTCAATATTTGGCAATGGCTCGAAATCATCAATTTTTGGAAAATATTTTGTTACTTTCAACAAAAAAAAATTTAATAAAACAAAAAGGTCTATAAATATAGGTGGCTTGATTACTCAAAAATGCTAAACACTAGAGGTGATGGAGTGGCTCACTTATCGGAGTAATACCCAGGCTATGTCGGAGAGTGGGGGGGGTATATTGCCAAATAAGGACGCCACCTACTTTAATCCTCCGAAAAGTAAAGTCAGCTGCTCGGTAAACAAAAAGCAGGAAAACACCTCTTGTAAATAATATCACCAGACCTTAATAAATTAGACCCTTACTACTAATTAAACCGATATCGATTCTCAGGCACCAGCCCTAACCAGAATTGTCATGAATCATATGACAAATTCACACAAACTGTCAATAACAATAACCTCACTTCACCAGGTGCTAAAATTAGCGGGTATGGGAAGCGTGATTAAAATAAAAATAATGTCTGAATTGAATTATCTTGGAATTACGTTCCATAAAATGTAGTGGTACCTGTGCTATAGTTATTCAGCCTCTGGAGGTCCTGTGGGAGTTGTGCTGGTGGGATCCCGATAAGGGGGCCCTATTCGTACCGGAAGACAAACTCCTCACGATCAGTCCCCAAGTAATTGAACAGGTAGTCCAGGGGTAGGTTGTATGGACAATAGCTTAGCATCAACAGGTGGTGGTGAGTAATTCCAAATGGATCATAAATAATGACCGTAGCAACACAACTACTCCAAAAGGCTTAATACTTGGTTCTGAACAATTATTGTCAAATGCAAGACAATAAACAGCAAAGAATGAATTAATAAATGAAGTCATGGATCAATGAATGAAGGCCTGAAAAAGATAGATACGTCTCAAAAATTCGTCCATTTAAGAGGGTACGTGATTAAAATTTGAATTAAAAGTGAATACGAATAGAATTTAGAAACATTATAGAAAATGACAAATAACTATCAACTGAGGGTTTAAAAAGGGGTCAAGTAGGGCAAATTAACTCACCGGAGATGTAATGTGGCCTTTGGTTCGGGTTCTTCGACAAAAATCTTCACTAACTCTCAATCCCTTTCGAGAAATATGCAAAATTGCATTGATTTACCTCGTAAATATTCAACCAAGAGAAGGATGACTTAAGATAATTATTTTCTGAAATTCGCAAACGGAGCGACTCAAGTGTGCACCTGGCAACCACTTTTCAGAAAAATGAATGTCATCGGACCCTTAAAACCCTTTCCAAATTAAATGTCCCTAGATCTTGACGATGATAACCTTGACCATGACCATGAACGGCCTCGATTGGTCATTGAACTTGTAGCTCTCAGCTGATAGGTCAATGGACCCGGAGAATGTCAAGTCTCACGAAATAGGTTGGCAAGAATGAAATTACTAGATGTGACAGTGAAAGACCCTGAATAATTATAAACAAAGACGTGAAATTTGAAGTTAATGACTGAATTTGGGGCTCCAGCAAAACTGACGAATATTGATTAATTAAAATAGGTACCACATTAAACCAAGGTAAATAATTGAATGAAATGAATAAAATGGATGAAGTGAATGACGTGAATGAAATTACTGAAATGAATGAAGTGAATTTTACTGTGAAACTGTTCAACTCATAAGACTATGGTCAGAACTGATGCCAAGATCGATATCAACTTATAAACTAATTTCTCAATTACTAGGCTTAATACTTTCACTAATTAATACTAACTTGAAAACCAATTTTGGAGACCGAACTGTACTAATAAAAAAAAACCTTTCTAAAATAAATAACTAAAAATAACCGTAACAACGCCTCCCTTTCCCGAAAAGAAGTTTTTCTACTAGAAAAACTTCGATAAAGTCAGTAAAGAGAGAAGATGATTAAAAAAAAAACCCTGTGCGGGTAGTTCACTGATGGTGAACGCCCGACTTAAAAAAAAACATACAGTGAGGTGACTGAAGGTCTACCATCACTGAGCACTCAGGGGACTTTTACCCCAACCAGAGCTCGGTACAGAGATATTCTCACCATAATACCCACTCAATCAACCAGTTTCACGCCAAGTTGATTAAGGGAATATTTTAGGTAGCCCTCCCTGTAGAGCGGTACTCTCCGAAAAGAGGCTTTTCTTCTGGAAAGAAAAAAAAAAAAACATCGGCATCGGATGAGTTGTCCAATCCATTACCTTAAAAGTTTAGGTAGCCAGTATTAGAAAAGAAGTTGTCATGAAAGTTGCAAAAATAAAATAAGACGACCGGAATAGCTGAAGAAAACAAAACAAAAACAAAAAAACGGTAGGTAGCTGTAGTAATTATATGACTGATTTGATTGGAAATGATTATTCAGGAGGAGGATGAGCCTTCAAGTCCTTGGCATGCCAGATTCCGTGAATTCGACCAGAGATGTCCGAAAGTTCGTAGGACCATGGGGAGAGGATTCGAGTGATGACGTATGGTCCAACAAATCGGGGTGCTAGTTTTGCCGTGAACTGTTTGGCTGCACTGGAAAGTACGAAGTTCTTGTGCCATACCCGTTGATCAAGATGAAACCGTTCGTTTCTCTTCCGCAGGTCATATTTATTACGGCTTCGGTTAAACGCTAGTTTCAACCGTTGATGTACATCTTTGAACACCTTCGTCATCTCATTCGCCCTCTGGACGGGGTCATACGCCGGATCAGCGGCGGAAAGTGGTGGTTGGTCTCCAGACGTCACAGGAATGAAGGTCGGTTCTCTTCCGAACATGACAAAATTGGGTGTCAACCCGGTTACCTCGCTCGTCGCCGAACGCATAGCGCACGCAGCCTTGCCCAGAAACTTGTCCCAAACTTTGTGATCGTCCTCCACGTACCCTGAGATCATCGTCTTCAACACTCTATGAGTCCTTCCACAGGATTGGCTTGCGGATGGTAGTTCGCCGTGAAACGTAAGTTAATTCCATAACTTTTCATTACATCCTGGAACTTTCTGCTTCTGAACTGAGGCCCATTATCGGCAATAATGGATTCCGGAATGCCATACACCAACAAAACATGGTCCTCTAGCCATTTCAGGATGTTTCCAGAGGTCGCTGTTCGCAGTGGATAAAACAGGGTATATTTACTGAAAACGTCATACACGGAAAACACGTAAGAATATCCGGAGGTCGATCGTGGAAGGGGTCCTACGATATCTATGGATATTATCTGCCATGGTCGAACAGCGGTAGGTTTTCGGCTAAGCATCAAACCAGCAGAAGGCTTCTGGTGTGGCTTGGTCTTCAGGCAAGTATTGCAGCGAGAAATATATTTGGCTACGTCGAATTTCATTGTAGGCCAATAGTGTTTCTGGGCGATTCGACAGATCGTTTTGAAAATGCCCAGATGTCCACAAGTGGGGGGATCGTGGTGAGTGGCGATGATTTTTGATCTCTGAGCCTTGGGGGGTACCGACAACCATGATTCCTCCGACTCAGCCAAGGGGGGATAGGGTGGTCTGGCACGTTTAAAAAGTCTGCCATTGGTAATACACCACGACGGATATCTAATGGGATTATCCGTGATTTTCCCCAGCATTCCTCGATACCATTTGTCCAATATAGGATCGTCTATGGGATCGACGGGAGCGATAGCGTCAACAGCAGGGACGGCACGGGACAAAGCGTCTGGGACGACATTCTCCTTTCCCTTTCGGTGGAGGATCTTGAAGTCGTACTGTTGGAGTCGTACGGCCCATCGCGCTATCCTACCAACCGGATCCTTGATGGAATTTAACCATAGGAGACTATAGTGGTCTGTAATAATGGTGAAGTGAGTTCCCTCGATATATGGCCGTAACTTCTCGATGCCAACAAGACAGCAAGACACTCCTTCTCAGTCGTACTGTATTTACTTTCAGCCTTCGTCAACGATCGGCTGAGGTAGCTGATGACACGTTCTTCACCCTCCAGCACTTGTGTCAGTACGGCGCCAAGGCCATAATCAGAAGCATCATACTGGATGGTAAACTCCTTCTGAAAGTCAGGGCAAGACAAGACTGGACCTGCGACAGGATGATCCTTGATCCGTTGAAATGCAGCTCCACATTCGTCACTCAAGGTAAACTTCTCGTTTTTCTTGGTGAGGGCGGTTAATGGGGCGATTACGCTCGAAAAGTTTGGTACGAACCGCCTATACCAAGAGGCAAGTCCTACGATCCGACGTACTTCAGTTACACTCTTCGGAGCTGGAATCTGCACAATCGCCTCGATCTTCTGTGGATCGACCAGCAAACCATTCGCATTGACAACATATCCCAAATACTTAAGTTCTGGCTTACAGAAGTTGCATTTGGATCGATTCAGAGTTAAACCAGCCTTAAAAATCCGACGTATGACCTCTCGGAGAACTCGTAGGTGCTCTGTAAAGGTGGGGGTGCAAATGATGACGTCATCCAAGTAGACAAACACAAATTTCACCAGATCCACGCCGATGACACTATCAATCAACCGTTGCCACACTGCTGGAGCGTTAGTAAGGCCAAACGGTATCCTTTCAAATTGGAAAAGTCCTCGAGAAGGCACGGTGAAGGCAGTAAGGGCTTTTGACTCCCCCGATATTGGAATCTGCCAGTAGGCAGACTTGATGTCTAGGGTGTTCAGGAATCGAGCATCACGTAGCTTGTCCAACGTAGCGGAGACATAGGGTATCGGGTAAGCGTCAGGTACGGTGACTTTGTTGAGTGCTCGATAGTTAACACAGAACCGCCATCCGCCAGACTTCTTGCGGATCATCACAATAGGTGACGACCAAGGGGACTCAGATGGTTCGATTATATCGTCCTTGAGCATCTGTTCGAGCTCGAGGTTTACTTCGTCCTGGAGGGCACGGGACAGGGGATAGTACCGCTGCTTGATAGGGGCTGCGTCGGTTTTGATGACCAGTTTCACCCGGTTAGTACATCACAGTCTTACTCCCATTGTTGTAAAGCTCTCCTCTACCAGCGCATCCAGCTGAGTCTTTTGTTCAGCAGACAGTAATTCGGATGACTGGATAGCGGCCACCCGAGCATCTGAAGTCTCCTGAACACTATCCCTGAAAGTCCACTCTTCGGCCAAAAGATCCGGCATAATCCACATACGCGTCCAAAAGTCTATTCCCAGGATGACAGAGTGCGACAACGATGGTACCACCAATACTTCCAACACAATAACACGTTGTCTCAGTCGAAACGGTAAGTGAACAGTCCCAATACCGTCACAACTCTCACCGTTTGCCACTGTGCAATTAGGGATGCGACCCTTCTCCAAGGTACAGAGATGTTTGAGGATCTTCCAACTTACGTCTCCCAATATCGTCCTTGAAGCTCCACTGTCCAATAGCCCCAGAAAACTCTTACCCAAGATTTCCACATGCAGGTATGGTCGCTGATCGTCTCTCGCATGGGCTAGGACAAAATTCAAAATGGGGACAAAATCGGATGTGGCCAATCTGTTTTCATCCTGGCAAGGGAAGCGGCCTATTGCCTTACCGGAACTCCATTTTTTGGACAGGACTCACAACTCCTACTGGTAACGTTTTTCTTGCCACATCGGTAGCAAAAAAGTACTTTGGACTTATTGCAGGCACGAAAGCGATGTCCAGTTTCGTCACAATTCCAACAGATTTGTGGTCTATATTGGACTGCATCGACAATATACGATGATGTGGATGGTGAAGGATCCAATACTTCTTCAGACTGAATTGGAGCGAGGTTATTCGTCCTTTTTTAGCCCAATTCTGGTTCGAGCAGCTGTCTTTAATTAGTTGGAGGAGGAACGAAACGTTGAATCCGTGATTCCGTCTCCTCAATGGCTCTTGCCAGACGTAGGAGGTCCTGCAAATTGTTGATCTCGTAAGTGGCTTACCGACTTTGCAGGTAAGGTAAAAGGTTTCGACGAATCAAAGTCAATTTGGTGTTTTCAGAAGGCTGATCCGCCAACTTTCGGAAAAGGTTTTGCATAGCCACAACAAAGCTCAACACTTTCTCCTGGGCCCCCTGCGTTCTTCGCCTGATCTCGTCCCAGAGTCCAAACTCGTAATCATACGGCTGAAATGCTTGTCGAAGCTGAAATGCCAGATCATCCCAGTCAGAAAACGAAGTCGTGCGGAACCACAATAAGGCATCCCCAGACAGAAGTTCCGGTGCTGATCTTAGCAGTTGCTCTTTCGAAACTCCTCTGGATATCCGTAACTCGTCGATTCTCTCCAAGAAATTGTTCACACTACTTTGTCCGTTATAGGTGAGACTCCATTTGCTGACGTCATAGTATGATGTAGACGCACGTTGATTTCGTGAACTTGAAGCAGGTGAAAATCTCATATCAGCCAGACGGTTGACGAAAGCAGGCTCTTCAAAGTGAGGATGGGAAGGAGAGTTGACTTCCGGTCTTGTCTGGCTAAAACGAACCGTATGACCTCTGTGACCACTCGACTGTCGACCCTCAAATTCGCTAAACTGTCCTAATGGTAGGCGTGTAAATGGTCCCGATTGAAAGCTGTTTCGTTCGATGTTCGCCGCAACACTAGAGCTTGTGCGGTTGAAATGTTCTGTCTGGATTGATTGTTCCATTACTCTAGGTCTCGAGTCAACCTCATTCGGCAGTGTGGCGATATTCAAGACATTCGACGCTTCATGAGCCTGCATCGATCTCTCCAAAGATGGTATGTCTTCATCGAAAATCGACCGAGTTCGTCCTATTCCAGAATCCACATTATTGTTTCTTCCAGATCCGACTGTTGGGTTGTCACTTCTACTAGAAGTACTACCAGGAAGCTGATTTTCCTCATCTTAATCCAAAAGAATTAGATCGTCGACCATGGTTGTATTATTATCCGTCATTTCCAATCAAAAATATGTCTTTATCGAGAAAGCAAAATACAGGTTCAAGTACGTTTAGTTTTATTTCGCAAGGAAACGCAACCCAACTCCCACTAAAAAAAACAAAAAAAAAAGAAGCAAAACCCCTGAGAACGCAAAAAGGTCTGAAAATACCAAAAGTGTACGCTCAAAACAGTCAAAAACGGTCTCCAAAAGTAGTCGCAATAAAATAATTCAACAATATATGCGTATTGCAGTAGCAATACTCGCAAACACAGCAGATGCAATAAATAAACAATATACAACAATATATCAAATTCTAAATTGGTATAGGGCTGGGCTGGGAACCGTATCACTATCAAAAAAAAAAAAAAAGTTTACCCTCTTAACACGTTGTTTTGTTACTTTCAAAAAGAAAAAAATGTAAATAAAACAAAAAGGTCTATAAATATAGGTGGCTTTATTACTCAAAAATGATAAACACTAGAGGTGATGGAGTGGCTCACTTATCGGAGTAATACCCAGGCTATGTCGGAGAGTGGTGGGGTATATTGCCAAATAAGGACGCCACCTACTTTAATCCTCCGAAAAGTAAAGTCAGCCGCTTGGTAAACAAAAGGCAGGAAAACACCTCTTGTAAATAATATTACCAGACCTTAATAAATTAGACCCTTACTACCAATTAAACCGATATCGATTCTCAGGCACCAGCCCTAACCAGAATTGTCATGAATCATATAACAAATTCACACAAACTGTCAATAACAATAACCTCACTTCACCAGGTGCTAAAATTAGCGGGTATGGGAAGCGTGATTAAAATAAAAATAATGTCTGAATTGAATTATCTTGGAATTACGTTCCATAAAATGTGGTGGTACCTGTGCTATGGTTATTCAGCCTCTGGAGGTCCTGTGGGAGTGGTGCTGGTGGGATCCCGATAAGGGGGCCCTATTCGTAGCGGAAGACAAACTCCTCACGATCAGTCCCCAAGTAATTGAACAGGTAGTCCAGGGGTAGGTTGTATGGACAATAGCTTAGCATCAACAGGTGGTGGTGAGTAATTCCAAATGGATCATAAATAATGACCGTAGCAACACAAGTACTTCAAAAGGCTTAATACTTGGTTCTGAACAATTATTGTCAAATGCAAGACAATAAACAGCAAAGAATGAATTAATAAATGAAGTGATGGATCAATGAATGAAGGACTGAAAAAGATAGATACGTCTCAAAAATTCGTCCATTTAAGGGGGTACGTGATCAAAATTTGAGTTAAAAGTGAATACGAATAGAATTTAGAAACATTATAGAAAATGACAAATAACTATCAACTGAGGGTTTAAAAAGGGGTCAAGTAGGGCAAATTAACTCACCGGAGATGTAATGTGGCCTTTGGTTCGGGTTCTTCGACAAAAATCTTCACTAACTCTCTATCCCTTTCGAGAAATATGCAAAATTGCATGAATTTACCTCGTGAATATTCAACCAAGAGAGGGATGACTGAAGATAATCATTTTCTGAAATTCGCAAACGGAGCGACTCAAGTGTGCACCTGGCAACCACTTTTCAGAAAAATGAATGTCATCGGACCCTTAAAACCGTTTCCAAATTAAATGTCCCTAGATCTTGACGATGATAACCTTGACCATGACCATGAACGGCCTCGATTGGTCATTGAACTTGTAGCTCTCAGCTGATAGGTCAATGGACCAGGAGAATGTCAAGTCTTACGAAATAGGTTGGCAAGAATGAAATTACTAAATGTGACAGTGAAAGACCCTAAATAATTATAAACAAAGACGTGAAATTTGAAGTTAATGACTGAATTTGGGGCTCCAGCAAAACTGACGAATATTGATTAATTAAAATAGGTACCACATTAAACCAAGGTAAATAATTGAATGAAATGAATAAAATGAATGAAGTGAATGACGTGAATGAAATTACTGAAATGAATGAAGTGAATTTTACTGTGAAACTGTTCAACTCATAAGACTATGGTCAGAACTGATGCCGAGATCGAGATCAACTTATAAACTAATTTCTTAATTACTAGGCTTAATACTATCACTAAATAATACTAACTTGAAAACCAATTTTGGAGACCGAACTGTACTAATAAAAAAAAACCTTTCTAAAATAAATAACTAAAAATAACCGTAACAATTTGTTTTAAATAATTAGTAGATTGACATGATTTCCCAACTTATTGTTCGTCAATCGACATGGTACAACACTGAAGAATTCGTTCTTTTTATTTTGAACCATTTCCAACATATAAACATTTACACTTATATCAATAATTTTTTCAAATTTATGAATTTTGTCAACTGTCATTGGAAAATCTAAGCCTGCCGTATTAAGGACACGGGTGTAATGAGGATATGAGCTGTCTCTATCTGAATGGATTCTACTGGGATACAAAGCAGCGACTATACACCAATAAAAACATGCATCATCGTCATTTTTGATGTTGATACATGCTTTTTTCTTTGAAATTTGACTGGGCAGAGGAATGTAGGATGAAGCACCCACCCCAAAGCTATGCTTATTGAAACAAATTTCTAGACTGACAATTTTTTTTAATGCCCACCCACTGTCACGTTCTTGAAAATCCTCAATTTTTTGTAAAATTGGTTTGCTTATACAATTTTGAAACCACTCAATCAAATCTGTACCCATATCCAATACTTCATTTTTGGTATGAAAATATTTAAAATCAAGGTTTTCAACATTATCTTTGTTAACAATGAACTCACCACAAAAAGTTGCATTCACCTTTATAGCACTGAACAATTTCAGAATTTCATTGATTTTTACCTTGAACAAGGCAAAGGAATCATCAAAAAAATCCCCTAGATTCACGTGTGTTTGATTGATAATCAATCCAGTTTTTATGCGAGACTCGAAAGATGTTTTCAAGTCTTCCCACTTGTCCCGTCTGGTAAGATTTGGCTCCATTCCTTCACCCACATGCGTCTTGGAGATTCGTGACTTGAGAAGCATCCGGAACCTCTTCAAATGGCCCAAATTCGTCAACAATCTTTTTCTAGATCCAATAGATAGTGGTGCAGCCATTGCCCTCTGGAACTGCTGAATGCTTCAATTAATTTTCAGTAGCCACCGCTTTTGCTTCTCTTTTTTGCCGGCACATAACTTTGGGTATGCCTCTTTGAACTTTGTCACAATGTCACTACTCAAAGAGGCAATTTCTTCAAAAGAATTGTTTGACATCTTAGTAAGGATAGTGGTAATGAGAAGTTGAATAAACCGACTGTCTAATGTCTCAATTATAAATGATTCTTTGGACCACAACCTTCTTGTTAAATATTAATAAAATTACATCATACTATAACCACACCAAATTCAAGCAATTTCAAATTTCAAAATTATACTCATTTTTTTTGCACACCCCGTATACGAAACTAAAATTATACATATCTAACCCCGAAGGTCAACACGTATTGACGTCAGGCTAGGCGACTGCTAGACAAAGTACACAAATAATTAAATTCAAATTTTCGTCATTGCGGCGCAACCTAGCGGAATTTTTGTGCAATGGTCCAGAACCCCCTTAGCTATAACTACTAAAGTCCTTATCCAAATTAAGAGTATTGTTACTATTGTTGGTACAATTTTTATCAATTCCATCATCAGGATTTGACAATTCTGATCTCTCTTTATGGGGCATCCTACTTTTTTCGATCAGGTTTTCTTCTTTTTAGTTAACCCTTATCGTGGGTAAGTGCACTTAAACACCGTTTCTTAACGTGGTGGTTAGAATACAACTTTTCTCCTTTCTCCAAAATTAGATTCTTCCTTATTTTTCTTCTTATCTTGAATGTTCAGGGCGACGTCAGTGCTAAAATATCCTTCTGGTTTAGAATCAGATGATCTTTCGACATCAATGTTGACTCTACGTGACTCTGTCTATGTCTTGTCAGCTTCTAATTATTTCTTCCTAACTGCCACTTTTTTCTTGGCTTTCTGATAAGGAACTTTACCTTTTGACTGTAGTTTTTTCAATTCTCTCTCCCTTTTTCGTTCTTCTTTGAGTCTTTTTTCTTCTTGTTTTTTTTTCAAATTTCTTTTTCTCTTCGTTTCTTCGGTCTGACGATGTTATTACAAAAGACGTCGTTTTGGTTTCTTTTTTGCCCTTTCGCTCCGGTGTACTGGGCCAAATCAAGTATTTTCCAATGTGTGGTAGGGGTTTTTCTTATTGACTTTAATTCCAGCGTCTGCATCTGTATTGTCATCAAAAGGCATTTCCAAGGTGGTCGTTTCCAGAATCATTTGATCCTCAGTTATTATTGGAATATCTTTTATATTGTAGGTCATCGATGTCGTGTCTGTGTCGTCAATCGTATCAAAATTTAAATTATGTGAAATCTCAGTTAAACGTGAATTGGCAGCATATGTGTCTGTGGTACATATGAGGTTGACATTTGATGAAGTTGACTTGTCTCTGAAAGCTGTGAATATTTGGAATAAATGGTCTTCATCTTTGTTACATGGCATACATTCTGGAACTTCAAATTCTCTGATTTTGCTATCACCGACAGTAGACAAAAATTCCCGATATGTAAGAGAAGCTTCATCAATAGACTTTCCTTCCACCGAAATTTCTCTGGCGTTTTCCCAAGCATTTTGTATAATCTATTGCTGACGCATTCCAGGGCCATAAACCTGTAGCTCGGAATCCATTTTTGATTGCTTCTGGAGTCAAACTGGAAACTGCTTTTTTCAGCACCAATGCAAAGTTTTCTTTGGTAACAACAGCATTTGGATTCTCTCTTCTAAACTCAAGAACTGATTTATTCCAATTATTCTTTAAAGGGCGGAATGCTGCGTCGTCGGCCGGTTGTAAGATCCGAGTGCTATTGGGATACAAAGCAATCAATAATTCTAAATTCCTAAATCACAACAGAATTTGCTTGTTTGGTAGGTGAGATGTGTCTTATATCCGCCAACAAAAAGTATGACTGGGAATTTAGTATTTTGTTTTACAAGATGCTTATAAAAAACATTTCCAATATATTCATAAAATACGTCATTTTTCAGTACAACCAATACCCCATCCATCTGGAACGAAATTTGCAATTACAGCAGGCAATCGTTTATATGGATATACGATCATTGGAGGTGTTGTTTTTCCGGTTGCTTCAAACGTTAACATAACTGCAAGGTTTGCTTTGGGATTGTGATCAATCTCATACACAGTTTTGCTTTCCTTTATGGCGACAACCCTCTTATTTTTGGGGCACAAAAGAAAACTTGTTTCGTCACCGGTAAATTCTCGAAAACTTCCAAAATATCTCTATGTCCTTTTTGAATCAAGTAGGTTTCGATGTCGGAAAACCATGACCTCAAATCCTCTGCGGATATGTTAGAACTGTTATGTTTTATAGTCTTTATTCTACACAAATTGACTACTAATTCTCTATCTCTCTTACCCCTTCCAATATGCTTTTTTACATCTGTTATTAATGAGCCAGAGTCTCTCGAACTCTTGCTTTTATCCCTTAATATTATAGTGTTTCTTCTACCAGTTGATCTAGAGCGTTGTAGTGGTTGAATCTGGCCAGTAGTCTTATGTTCCATAACCTGGATTCTTGTTGACAAGTCATGGACATCCCGTACTAATTTATCTAACATACCAAGAACTAGCAGCTGTTATTGCTTCTGGAGATCTTAACGATACAGGAAATAATTTCTTTGAAGATGTTAAGTGGAAAATTACAATTGTTCACGATCAGATCAAAATGCTCATCAATTATGCTCAAAATCAAATCAAGTGGGATGTTAGTGAACAGATATACAACGTCAAAAGAAACCAACACAAAGTTGTCAGGTAGTTGAAAGTTATTAATTTTTTCAGCAAACTCAAAAGTGTCTTTTATTCTAAATTTATTGAAAGCACTGAAAGATTTATCCAAAATGCAGGAAATGTATTTGGCTAAAGGTTGTGTAGAAGCTCCAATGCATGAAACAATAGGTCTTAGAGGTACCCCCTCTTTATGCACTTTTGGTAATCCATAGTACTTTGGACAAATGCCATTGTAAGTAGTAAGTGACTTAGCCAATGCAGGCTCTATTAGTTGACTATTTTTGAGTTTACCAATCAACTTATTGCAACTAGTTTCCACCCTTGAGGTAGGGTCTTTATAAATCTTTGTGTAAGTTATCTCATCATCCAATAATTCAAACGACTTCTCTAGATAAGATGTCTTGTTCATAGCAACTGTTACGTTACCTTTATCAGATCTCGTAATAATCAAATCTGGGTTATTTAAAAAAAAAATAGAAGTTTGTTTTTGAATATCAGCACAAGGTGAAGCTACATTATTCCTGGCATGTATGAAGTTTGTAATGATATTCGTAGCCCTAGATCTAATCCAGTCTTGTTTGTCTTGTGGGACAGATTGTATCAAAAGTTCTATTTCTGACAATAAATTATAAATGTTGATGTCTTTAACTGAAATTGGCAAACTGAATTTGGTCCAAGAGCTAAGAAACCTTTAATATTATCAAGAATAACGATATCTGATACATTATTAAACCATTCGACATTGTCAGTACAAAAAGGGTTAAGTTCATCATAATTTATTTATTGATTTTGTTGATATTGTTCCTTTTGATTTGGTTAAATAAGAATTGGAATTTATTATTTTGACAAAAAATGAAATCATCTAAAATATGAAAAGGAACTGTACGTCTTAGTGAATCTAATAGATTCAGATTCAGATATCGTTATTCCTGATAATATTAAAGGTTTCTTAGCTCTTGGACCCAAATTCAGTTTGCCAATTTCAGTTATAGACATCAACATTTATAATTTATTGTCAGAAATAGAACTTTTGATACAATCTGTCCCACAAGACAAACAAGACTGGATCAGATCTAGGGCTACGAATACCATTACAAACTTGATACATGCCAGGAATAATGTAGCTTCACCTTGTGCTGATATTCAAAAAGAAACTTCTATTTTTTAAAACAATAACCCAGATTTGATTATTACAAGATCTGATAAAGGTATAAATATACAACTGCAAGAGCACCCTAGAACTTTATTGCTCCCTCCTGTAGACTTCTGGGGCGATCCCTATACTGATCCACAATTTGCTAGTTACCAGTAACCCCCTTACTGTCCGTCTGCTTATATATATATATATATATATATATACGCAGTTAGGGTTAACTATTGGGATGGCCCCAAAGATTCTTGAAAGGAGGGAGCAATAAGATGTTGGACGCTCGTTTTAAAGTGTATATTGAATCTTATTCAAGCTTTCGCTCTAAGTTTAGAGCTTCATCAGGACGAATCTAATCAAAGAAACATGTTATCAGTCTACAATGCAATGGTGAATCTAAAAGAACAGATTATTACACATTACTCCTAGCCCTTGTGGAAGGGTAGAGATAAATGGTGAGTATACAGGATAGTGGTAATTAGTAGTTAAATAGACAAAATCAGTTCACTTTGGTTTGACGCCATAGTACTAAACTCTAACAAAGAAAGTTTTTTATGTTCAATCTAGACAAGCAAAAAACACAGTGTTTGGAAGCAGACTGCCATGTACACCGTTCATTCGGTTCACAATTTATGTGAAAGGCAAAATAGTACAGATTTTACATACATAGTGGGAGGTAGTACAATTATCCTATGACGTAGTCGTGTTGCCTCCAATAGTTAAGCAGATGAGTCCTGATGTTGAACAATGAAAAAGAAAAAACATGAAACGAGTTGGAAGAAAAATATTGAATTGTTTGGAGTAGAAAGTCAATTTTATTATAAGATTTATAAATTATTCATTATTATTACTGATATAGCATTCAGGAGTTTTTATTTTCTTAGTGAAAGATTGAGAGAGTAGGAAAGTATAAATAGAACTTAATCCTTCTAATCCTTCTACATCCTTTTTATGATTGAGACAGTTGCCACAATCCGTGATGTATATATATATATATATATATATATATCCACTCTGTATACAGGGTGATTCAGGAGGAAATGGAAATATTTCAAGGATATGTCCAGGAAGTCAAAATAAGCAAAATAAGCAAAATAAGCTAAAAAAAAAATAAATAAAAAAAAATAAATAAATAAAAACTAAATAAATAAACTCGCTAACAGATCAATTTTTAAACGCGCAAATAAGTGTATCGAAGTGGGAGGTAATGTTTTCGAAAATGTATTATGAATTAGTGCTATTTGTTTTGTTTTACTAGTTTTGTAATAATTTTGATTTAGTTTTTAAATTACAATTAATCAAAATATCTTTGAAACAAATAAAAATCGGACTTGAACATATGAGCTTATTTTGCTTATTTTGACTTCCTGGACATATCCTTAAAATATTTCCATTTCCTCCTGAATCACCCTGTATATATGTATGCGCACTGTGACAAACCGACAGTGGAAGAAAAAACCTTTGCACTTTATAATAGTTTCAATTATCTATAAAAGAAACACCCAACGCAATACACCTAAAACTAAGAATTGTAGATCGTTAAACCACCGAAAAACTATTCAAAAGCTTTCCGGTTGCGGGACTGGAAACAGTATTCTTAGAGTCAACGACCTGCATACAATAATACTTCAAGAAATTAGCACTACTCCTCCAGTTACCTTGCCTCAATATTAGGTCCAGAGGAGTATCCAAGGCTACCCTTGCCGAACCTACAGCCGCCCGACAACTACCCACAGAAGCCTCAATTCCTGCTGCAACTAATGCTGTTTTGATCCAACCTGCTATAACAGCCCTAGATGCCGGACCAACTCTCCCTCTAGTAGAGACGAACAACTGATGAATTGATCCTCCAGCCCTACGACTCTTCCCTAAACTCAACATTTTCCTGATCAAGGCCAGGACATTGAACTGCTCGTCAGCCATTCCCTGCAGTCTCCAACCGGACTGCTGATGATCTTTTCCGTCCGTCTTTGAACCAAAAATAGGCCAAAAAATCATTACAGATCCATCGTCCTGAAAACTGCCTGGCCGTGTAGATAATAGGGTCAAATCATGAACTCTCCTACCCGAAGAAAGGATTAAAAGCAAAGCAAATCGTCGAGAAATATCAAAAAGACTCTGCTCGTTTGGTGGATTTTCCTTCATCCACTTGATTAATATGTTGATGTCCCAAATCATCCTCTTTCTCTCTGGTTTACTTAAGCTGATAGCCTTCAGGATATGACGAACTAACGGGTGCTCCGATAATTCATGTCCCTTTTTTGGGTTTGCAAATGTACAAACAACAGACTTATGAACACAGATTGTGCTATACGAAAGCTTTCGGACTCCATGGAGAAAAGCCAAGTACCGAGCCAGGTCTTTTGGGGCTGGATTGTTAGCCGGAACATTATTTTCCAACATAGCCATTTCTTCCAAGGAGCAGAATATGTTCTTAAGGTGGATACTTTCCATGCAGATTGCAGCAGTTCCTTCTCACCTCCTGACCACCCTTCTACAAAATCAATCCACTCCGAACCCTCCAAGCCTTCAAACGCAGAAGACCTAAGGAAGGCGGTGGGCGACCTATGCTCATGTCCAACAAGTTCTGGTTCAGGTTGTGAATGTGGACCGGTGGACTGATCGCAAGTGCTTTTAGATCCGGCCTCCAAACCGCCCGGTCCCATCGAGGGACGATCAATATGGAGATCCCCGTTGCTGTATTGAGATGTTGAAGAACTTGCGGGATCACAGGTGGTGGTGGAAAAACCCAGGCTAGACGAAAATTCCGGTGGCGACTGAACGCGTCCACAAACTCTGCGTTCCTGTCTTCGTCGTCTAAGGAGACATAACTCTGCACTACTGCAGAGCTCCTTATTGCGAAAAGGTCGATCTCCGGTGTTCCCCAAAGACTGAAAATTTTTTCCCTGACTGGATGAGATAAGTGCCAGTCTGGAAGGCACCTCTGCCTCGACAGATTGTCCGCTATCCCGTTGTAGATGCCCGGAATAAATCTGGCCGTCAGATGTATGTTGTTTTTCTCGGCGGTGAGAAGAAGATTCCTCACCCCCTCCAAGAGGTTCGCTGAGCGAGTACTCCCCTCGTTCCTTATATACGCCACCACTGTTTTGCTGTCCGACTGAATGAGGATATTCTTTTCCTTCAGCCAGTTGAGGTTTTGCTTGATCGCGGTCCAAACTGCAAAGAGCTCTTTTCTGTTGATGTGCCAGCGCTTCTGAGCATCCGACCAGGTCCCCGACATCAAATGATTGTTCAAGTGAGCTCCCCAGCCTGTGTCGGAGGCATCCGTCGTTAAGAAGACATGATTCACTCGGGTTAAGATGCTGGACGTCGAAGGGAGCGCAGTTATCCACCATTGCATTTCTTCGAGAGATTTTGTTGGAATAATATGAAACTGGTCCGGAAAATCTTTTTCCAAGAGAACGAGGTCCCTCTGAAGTTGCCTGCAGTGCAGTCTTCCAAGCGGAACTACGAACGCCGCGAAATTTAGAGCGCCTAAAATCGAAGTGGCCCCCGCCACGTCCACTGGCGAGATGCAATCAGCTTTCTCAAGGACTTTTGAATTATTTTTATTCTCAAATCTGGCAGACGCTTCACGTCTCGAGACGGATTCCAAACAATCCCCAAAAAGGCCAGTTCTCGCAGAGGAGATACGAGGGATTTCTCTAGATTTAGGTTCCACCCCAGGAAATGCAGAAGACCTATTGCTTGACGAGTTTGCTCTTGAAGTACATTGTCGTCTTGGTTTGCCAACAGGAAGTCGTCCAAATAGACCACCACCCGAAGGCCATGAGACCGAAGATAATTCGCTATCCAGTTGGATAGCATTGAAAAGGCCTGCGGCGCCGAAGCCAGACCAAAAGGTAGGCAGGTCATAAACAGGACTTTGCCCTGGTAAATGAGCGTCAAGAATCTCTGGTGAGAATTCTTCACTGGAACATGAAAATAGGCCCAAGTGAGGTCTATTTTGCTAAAAAAATCCCCTTTTTGCAGGAAGTTCGGCACCTTGTAATGATTGAAGAGGCGAAATCGCTTGGGATTGATAGACTCGTTTAATCGTTTTAGGTTCAAGACAGGTCTGCATCCGCCGTCTGACTTCGGAACGAGAAACATTGTTGGAATAAAGCCTGTCCGATGACTGGACTCCTGTAACACACCTGACTGCAGCATCTTTTTTAATTCGTTTGACATTTGCGGCTCGTCCTTTGTTGCCAGATGCTTGAATTTTTGAGGATCGAGAAGTACTAATGGAGGCTGACTGGAGAAAGGAATTGAGTAGCCAGTGATAATTTTAAGTAAGGACTGGGGGGCTCCTAGATCTCTCCATCGATCGAAAAATTGACGAAGCTGGCCCCCGCAAAATTCCTGGTTTGTACGGCGCCACTGAATATTTAGTGGCGACGAAACCCCTTTTCCGGAGGCTTCTGGGTATTTGATTGACGAGAACGTTTGGATCTATGCTCTGAGACCCCCTCAGAACTACTCTTTCTTCTGGAGATTGGCTCATTCGTTCTAGCACCCTGCGATGACCTGTATGGTTCCTTACGCACCATCTTTCTCCTTTCCACCCTTTCCTTGTAATAGAACTGGTTTCTTGGGTTATACTGATAATCGGAACTACCTGGCTGACCCGCAAGTAATGCTACTAACTTCTTCTCGTCAAATAAGTGGGTTTCCGAAGGAGGAATCTCCCTCACAAGACGAGTCGTCACAGGGTTCGAGGGTTCCAACAGCTTACGCCTACTGTCAATTGTTTAAGCTCTTTTCCCACAGACATACTGCAGTTAATCGTCAGACACACTTTTAAAACCCGAATCTGACGAGAGAAAGATCCTCTTCACATCCTCAGAAATCATGGGATATTTATTCATAAGCTCTTGCATTTCTTCTTATATAACCTTCCTTTGCAGCAGTAATCCATGAGACAGGATTCCTAGAGAAGCATCCGACTTCACAAGTAACTCAGAAGTGAAGCCCGGCGCCGTGCGACCAGAAAGCTGCCAGTTCGGACGAAGAGCTGCACAAACTCCAGCCACCTGAAGTTTTTTCTGTGCATCTGCATAACGAACCTTACTCCAGGCCGAAGAACCTAATATTAAACAATTCGAAGCCGCTTTGTTCAACTGCTCAACTGGATCGGGAATTAGAGGCTCAAGTTGCTTCGTACAGGGAGCGAAATCAAAGGATAATTCTTTGACCTCTTCCAAAAAAGGTGATGATTGCCAGGTCCCAGTTCGAGATAGAGGAACTTCTGGGCCAGATGCTAAATCCTCCAGCCGAGACTCATCCCCATCTTCCTCCTCTGACCATTCGCTATGCTGTGAACGACTCGGAGAAATCTGCCGGCATGATGATTTAGACACCAATTCTTGAAGTAGTAGTTCCATTCTCAACTGCCTTGCCTCAATTGCGTCCAATCTGGATTTCTTTGAACTGGAGACAGAAGACGAACGACGAACGCGACTATCCGACAAACTTTCTTCTTCATTTAAGTCATGATTGCCCAGCTGATTTGAGGCGTCTTTTCGAGACGAGAAATACTGCTTCAGCGGCAAGATCGACTGATGGACCAGTTCATGTTGCGGCAGGGATCCCCGAATTCTGATCGACAATTCAAAAGGTGCAATCACCAGACCTCGACAAAATGGCCATTTAAGCATCTGAATTTTCATATCCCGATAAGGCCGTTCTTGTTAAGACGTAGCCTCAGGGTTGAATGCTCTTGCGATGCCTACTGTGGGCAACGCAAATCTCAGTTTGTTCAATATTGTCTGATCCACCGTACAAACTTCGTTTCCATCTCCATCCTCCTTCACCAACTGCCAATCCTTCCAGCCCTGCGGTAACCACTGCTCTGCCAATCTTTTGAGCCTAGTTAAAACGTCATTCTCATCCTCCTCTAATCGCAGAAGCTCTCCCATAGAGATGTGTTTGGTAGGGATAACCATCTGCAAAACCATTCAACAATTTGCAACACATTTCAAAACGGGTCAAAGAATGGCAATGGCTCATTGGCCGATACGGCCCAACTTTCGAGCCGCAATGGCTCATTGACCGAGACGGCTCAATTTTCGAGCCTCGACGGCTCAAGTTCAGAGCCACAATGCTTCAATGACCCGCAACGGCTCTTTTTTTGAGCTGCAGCGTCTCGATTGATGCGAATCGAATCTGGGTCAAGATGACCGGAGATCCACAGAACTTCAATAAATAAATAAATGAAATATCGAAAAGGCCTCTATAAAAGCTAGGCGACCCATTCCATAAGAGAGGTGGGACTCGCACGCTCTCCTCGTTAATTATTATATTAACGGCAAGATTACTACATATTCCAAAAACCATTGTACAGCAGAACCTCAGAAATTTGAAAATTACATACCTTTATTCATTCAACACTACAGAAAACTAAACAGCTACACTGTTGATGAATTGTTCGTTATAACGCAATCGAGCACTGACCCCATGGAAAAACTGAAGCGTACTGAATGAAGAAGCTCTCGTGAGATCCACTCATGCGCTAGCCGGCGATTGCGCCACTGACGAAGTAGGGATGGGTGAGAAGGATCGATATAGAGAGGATGAGCTCTGATTCCACTGGAAAAAGTGGAAGGGTAATCTCTTATGGGTCAAGCGGAGGCACAGACACAAAATATATTTTTTTTTACAAAACATCAAATATAAATACACAGAATAATTTTATGATCAAACGAACTTACCTGTGAAGTTCGATCATAATTTTAGTAGACTTCCAGTCCGAATATATTAATTATAATTACCATGTAGTAATCTCCCGGATACTCACAAATGCCACTATATTTTAAAGAAGTTCGGCCCTGCGCTTCTCACACCTATACCCAACGCCTCTGCTGTCTCTTCATTATTTTGAAAGTACTAATCATCTTCGCAATCCTGGGAAAGCAAGTTAGGGTGTGGTGGGTAATTAATATATTCGGACTGGAAGTCTACTAAAATTATGATCGAACTTCACAGGTAAGTTCGTTTGATCATAAAATTTTAGCACGACTTCCAGTCCTCTATATTAATTATAATTACCATGTAGATGTTCAAAGATTTTGCGAAGATAACTTTATAGTACCAAATGGATTCAAACATGACTTTTGTATTTTTATTTTATTGACTTGATCAAAGAACACAGCGAACTAAAAACTAAAGTTAAGTATCTTCTAGCACAGTTGATACAAACTTATCTTAGAACGGTAAATAAAAAGGATGAACAATAACAAATTCAACTTCTTAAGATACAATCAGCGAATTGGCTAGTATCTGTCACAACTGGCCTATTGTAATAACTTTAAAAAACTGACGATGTTTCAGACAAACCGGCAGTTTTTCTAATAAACTCTAAGGAAACCCCATTTAGAAAGGCTTTGGAAGTAGATGCATGTCGAGTTGAATGAGTACTGAAGTTGGTATCAACTCCAGCTTTACACAATATTTCTTTTATCCAACGACTAATTGTCTTCTTCGAAGCCCGTGGATAAGGAGTTCGAGTGCTTAAAAATAAATATTTTTCTTCCACTGACCTCAAGTCTTTGGTTTTTTCTATGTAATACCTAAGAGTAGATCCAGGACATAACGAAGGATTATCGTTATAACAAGGAATATCTAAACAGGGTTGAGCTCTATTAAGACCGGATGATTTGAGTTTATCCGAAATGAAGGCTTGAAAACCATTAGAGTTTTCTACAATATTATCAATATTTATAGAGAAAATTGTTTGAACTCTTTGTCCAGTAATAAGGATTAGTAGGGTTGCTAGCTTCATAGATAGCTCCTTAAGTGACAAACTCTCTAGAGGATACATTTTGTCTAAACATTGCATAACAGGTTTGGTATCCCAAATTACATTATATTTTGGTCTGGCTGGTCTTAAATTGTTAACACCCTTTAAGAAGCGCTTCATCCTAGCATCTTCACTAATATTTTCATACAATATTAATGATAGTGCTGATCGAGGGCTATTAAACGTACCGTATTTATATGGTTTGGTATCAAGTATAAACTGTAAAAAACTTATAACTTCGCTGACTCCTGACTTAAAAACGGATAAATTATTACTGAGACAAAAATGCCACCATAGCTTGAATGTATTAGTGTACTGCGCTTAGGTATTTCCTGAAATAGAGTTGAGCATAGTAGGAATAGCGTCCTCTGGTACGTTCTTAGGCCTGACACATAATACTGCGGCTACCAGGGAAAGGTTGCTTGACATCGGATGCTGCCTCCCACTAAATGGACAAATAAGTAAATTAGGCTGTGGTTTGAACAAAATATGCTTTCCTATTTTGTGTTTAAGAAATAAGGGAAACCACGGCTGCGATGGCCACCACGGAACAACAACTATACCCCCCGCCTGATCTACTATAATCTTTTGAATTGTTCTCAAAATTAGGCTAAAAGGAGGAAATGCATGAAATTTTAAATTATACCAAGAAATGGTGAACGCATCGACGGCTACAGAATTTGGGTCAGGATGCCAAGATATAAATGTATGACACTTTTGGTTAAGACTGGATGCAAACAAGTCGATATCTGGACAACCAAACTGATTTTTTATTTTTGAGAAGGCTTGTGATGACAAAGACCATTCGGTCTCACTCAAAACCTTTCTCGATTCATAATCAGCTTCTTTATTTTCATAGGTGTTGATATATGAAGCAACTATACAAATATTTTTGTCTTCACACCATTGCCAAATACATCTTGCTAGGAAATTTGATTCTACATGCTGAATACTGCCCATTCTGTTTATATAGGCGATAGCCGTTGTGTAATCACATCTGATTAGAATATCACAGTTACTATGATCCCTAGCAAAACATTTCAAACCAAGATAAATAGCCTTTAGTTCGAGATAATTTATGTGTTTGGTTTTTTCATCCTCTGTCCACCAACCATTGGTTTTTTGATCTTTGGTACTAGCACCCCAACCTGACAAGCTTGCGTCACTAAAAATAACCAAAATAAATTTGTCGTGCCTTTAATTATTGTTTACTTCAAGGATATTATCTCTCCTCCAGTTCAGGTCAGGCATAACTTTGTCGGTTATTGTCATTTTGGCATCGAAATTCATATTGTTAATTTTTAGGTTCAAAAACTTTTCCCTTTCTAATAATCTCGTGTATAACCAACCAAACTTCACAGCAGGGCAAGCGGAGACAAGCAACCCTATGAAACATGCCCATTCTCTGATGGTACATTTTCTATATTTAAAAACATTATTAACACCTGATTGAATAATGATTTTCTTGTTATATGGCAAGCAAATGCACATATCCTGAGAATTGAAGATAAATCCCAAAAATTTACGAAATCTTGAGGGTTGGAGAAAACTTTTTTCACTAATAACCTCAAATCCTAAAGATGTTAGCAAACTAACTGCAAATTTGGTAATCTTTGCACAGCTCTCAAAAGACGAACTAAATATGAGGAAATCATCAAGATAATTTACACACTCGATGCCCTGACTGCGAAGTTTGGCTACTATTGGTTTAATACACTTGGTGAATATGTATGGAGCACAAGACAAGCCAAAAGGTATGCAAACGAATTCGTATAGTTTTCCATTCCATTGAAAACGTAAAAACTTATAGTTTTCAGGATGCACGGGAATTAAAAATTAGACATCCTTTAGATCTATTGTGCACATATAAACACCCTCTTGAATCATTCGTGATACCGTTCGGTGATCCTCCATTTTGAAATGGAAAGCAGATACGAATCTATTCAAGTTTTTCAAATTCAATATAAAACGGGTTTTCCCCGATACCTTCTTTACTAAGAAATAACTTGACAAAAACTGATTTGATACAGCTTTGCATGTCTTTATTGCACCCATTCTCAACAGGTCATTGATGGCTTCGTGCATTAGATTATCATTTGAAGGTCGACATGAGGGCAAAAAGTTCTGTCTTGGTTCTCGTGAAAAAAGTATCATAACCCCATTAACCCATGACAGTATAACTTTATTGGAAGTCAAACTCTTCCAATTATGAATAAAATATTTTAACCGTCCTGCAAATTGGGGTTTACTCACAATTATTTCCTGGTGCGCCGGGAACTGCTGTTGTATCGCTGTTGGTGTTGGTACGGAGTCTTTGAGGGGTGATGTGGCCCTTTCCCCGTTTTCGTCTCCCTCCACTGACGAAACGGGCGCTGTCGGTTTCCCGAGTATGACCCTGTTCCCCCCTCTCTTTTTCCTCCCGAAAGACGCAAATTGTTTGTTTCATTCTTTCCACTTGTGGTTGTCGATGCAGAAAAAAGATTTTTGCCCATATTCTCTAGAAGCTTAGCTTCCTTGAATTTACTTCCCAAATCTGGTCCAAATAAGAATTTTTCAGGGTGCGTTTTTTCGGCTATTTCTTTAAACTGCTTATTATTGGCCTGAATAATAGCAGTGCGTCTGATCTGGGATATTTTCGGAAACAAACCAGCCTGCAAACGGCCTGAGTCACATAATGGACCTAGCAAAGTATGCCTTAGATGTTCCGGAATAGCATCTTTTTCACTTAGTAAAACATTAAGGGTAGTTCCCAAAGCTGTTAAGCTATGAGCCAATTGTTTCTGAAGAGCAACATATCCTTCATCTTGGCTCTTGTGATAAGAGGAAAGATGGGGAACAACCTCCGGGTTTACCTCAGGAGGATTTAGAATAATCAAATTTTCCGGAATCACATATTGATCATAAAGATTTCTTCGATCTTCCTCAGAAATAATATGAGATAAAATCTGAGACCATCTAGAACATACTGCAGTATGTAAAGCTAAATCATTGCGATTCTCCTTCTTGGGATCATCACCTAAGATTTTCAAAACCTCAGTGTCTAAAATCTCATCGTTATTTATCATTAACGTAGGCGTGCCTCTTGGAACGTCTACGCTATTTCTGTCTGAATAAGGAGGTGTTCTACCATCCGGGATAGACCCCTCGCCCATCTCTTTGTCCAACACATGGCTGTAGCGAGAGCGAGATCGGCTGCGACGTCTTTCTTCGCTTGAGTCTGAATGGTCGGAATGTGAACGGGATCGGAAACGATGGCAACGCCGAGAGCTGCGTCGGTCTCTTTTCTCTAACCTCTCTAATCTCTTCAAGAGAGCTTTTTTGGAAATATTACTTGGAGATGATGATCTCTTTCCTTTCCCCATGCTAAAAAGTTCAACGACAGATATAACAATACTTACATGCAATAAGTACCTTAACGCTGAGCCCCGCGTGCCCACCGGTGGGCATTTCGAGTTTGCATTCTGAGACCACGTGCCCACCGGTGGGCACATCGCATCGCTTATTCGAGGACCGCGTGTTCACCCGTGAGCACGGATTACATTGATTCTGCCTATACCAAACGATGGTCTGGTCCCAGGATGAGCCAAAAAATAAATTGGGTTGGGCAGTTTGGATAGTTTAGGTATTTAGTTTATAGAGTAGAAAAAAAAACAACATTTGGGTTAATATACCATGTTATATTGCTTTTAAACAGAAAAAATCGTGTTCAAACTTAAAACTAAAATGCCATAAAGAAAAACAGTCGTTTTATTATGTAAGCTAAAAACTTAAAATACCATGAAAATACCAAAAATGACTAACCTAAATCCAATATACCCTACTAAAACGACCTAAAGTTTGACGAAATACACACTGCCACAAAGAAACTGCTAGACACTAAAGTTTTAAGCCAAATGTTTTTGGAAACAAGTAATACAAAGGGGAATATTACACGGTACACAAATTGTATTGACCTTTTTCGCATTTTTCCGGGCGTACGCAGCATTGTGAGCAATTGACATGGTGCTGTAGCATTTAGTGCATCTCTTTCGAGTAACTCGTTTTTGGCCTTCTACTTCCTTCGACGTGCAGCGTTGCGTTCTTGACGTGGAAGGACGAGAAACAGTATTAAGTTTTTCGTCGTTTTCAATGAGACCTGAAACTACCTCTTCTTTGAAAGTGGTGATGCTCATTTTTTTCTGGTTTATTTTATTGTAAAGATGTAACGCGTTTACTATTGTTGTAGCAGTAATGAGATGAAACACTAAACGTTTGTACCATTTTGCAGTTCGCCTTAGAAAAGGCGCGTATGCTGACATTTGATCCGACAAGTCTATAAAGGCTTTGCCCTGATTATAGTCAACAATTACTTTCGGTTTGACGACTTCCTTTCCTTTCTTTGCTAAAGTAACGGTAGAATCATCGTGTTTAGTGCTTAGCATGAGGACGTCTCTCTTATCCTTCCACTTCAGGACAACAGTTTTATCGTTGTTTTGCCTAGCTACAATTCCACCTCGATTCAACTTTTCCTTTACTACTTCCTGAGGATTACCTTTGCGGTTTGCTCTAATTGTACCAACTAAATGCGTTTTTCGGTCAATCAGTCTTTTAGATAATGATACGCTCATGTACCAGTTGTCAGTGTAAAGTGTGCGGCCACTGTCCAAAAGATCTTCCATCAATTCCATGACTACCTTTCCAGAAACTGCAAATTCACTTGATTCTTCTCTGCCGGTATATACTTTGAAATCCCAAGTTTATCCTCCAGATACACACAACTTGAAAAGCTTTATACCGTAGCGGTGTCGCTTATTGGGTATATATTGTCTGAAATAAATGCGTCCTCGAAACGGAACGTTACTTTCGTCTATACAAATGTCTTTTTCGGGCGTGTAGGAGGACTTGAATTTCTTTCGCAGCATGTCAAGAAATTCGGATATTTTGTAAAGTCGGTCATCAGAGGGTCTGTCCTTCTCATTATCACTTACATGGAACATGCCCAAAAGACCTTCAAATCTGTTTCTACTCATAATTGTAGGTATGCGATTTTGGTACAACGATTTGGTTGACCAATAATCCCGTAACTGAGGCATTGGAAGAAGGCCCATCCATAATATAATGCCAAAAAATTTTCGCATTTCCACGGGATTGGTATCCACCCATTTCGGAACCTTGGCCTTCCGGTTTGGATCTGCTATTGCCGCAGCAATTCGCTGTGAAGCAAACCTATTGGTTTCAGTCACAAATAGATTAATCATCTCATCGTCGATAAAATAGTTAAAGAATGCAACTGGTTCTTTTCCTGCAAGCTCTGCACTAACAGCTGGATCAACACCAACATTCTGAGGGCTTTCACTGAAAGACAGTCGGTCTCCTTGAACGTAATCCCATTTTTGCTTAGTAGATAGAGCCGCTAGAGGTACATTATCGTCTGGATCTTCATCTTCGGATGACAATATGGCAGAATTATCTGAATTATTATCGGATGGATCATTATCGGATGATGGATCACTTTCATCAGCAATAAAATCTTGATCTACGAGCGAATCATCTGAAAATCCGGTAATTCCGCCTTCTACCATATCTATTGACTCGTCGTCGGACAGATTTTCCAGCTCCTTGCTCTTTGCCAACTCCTGATTCGATAGATACCTCTTAGCCATATTTGCTTAACTCTGAAACAAAAAAACACATTGAAGCTACAGTGTACACAGGTGGGCATTCGGTCCCACAATGTAAAATAGCATTCTGGGACCACGTGCCCACCCGTGGGTCACCACACAAAAATTACAAAAACAGCCAAAAGGCCACAGAGTATTGATCCACAAACAACATAAACCGCAAAAAAATAACTATTGACAAAAAATAACCAGAATAAATATTTGGTCCCTGGAAGTAAAATCCAAATGCCCACCGGTGGGCACGCGGGGCTCAGCGTGTTAAGCAAATCAAGAATCACACTACAAATCGAGAAAATTTTTCTTGAATTTTGAGTCGCGTGGCGTTCTCTGTGAGCACTAAAGGAATAATGAAGAGACAGCAGAGGAGTTGGGGATAGGTGTGAGAAGCGCAGGGCCGAACTTCTTTAAAATATAGTGGCATTTGTGAGTATCCGGGGGATTACTACATGGTAATTATAATCAATATATTCGATCTGGAAGTTGTGCTAAAATAGAATGAATATGTAATTTTTTTTTGAGTTTCCAGGCGGCCAACTTATACCTGTTTGCAATGAAAACTAAGCAGCCGGCCAATAACTAAACTGCATGTACTTTCTACTGTCACAGTTATTGGCTGACCCGGCCAATAACTACACCATTTCCAGCTGAAATTCAGAAAAATTCAAATTGAATTCAGAAAATTTCATGATATTCAAATAGTTCATTTGAAATTCAGAAATTTTCAATTGAAATTCAGATATTTCATTTGATATTCAGAAAATTTCAAATGAAATTCAGATATTTCACTTGATATTCAGAAAATTTTAAATGAAATTCAGATATTCCATTTGAAATTCAGAAAATTTCAAATGGAATTCAGAAAATTTCATTTGATATTCAGATTTTGACGATCAGCATCCTGAACTATCCCATGTTCCTGAGGTTAGGACTTTTGACAATTTCATTGTCAAAAGTGTGATAAAAAGACTTTTGTCATAAAATTTGCATTTCAACTTGCTTATCAAATTTTCTTTTTATCACGCGATGGAGTTCAAGGACAATCGAGGGGACGTACATAGACTGTTGCCCTGTAGGCATCTGCTACATGCAGCATGTTTGCTGCCTTTAACTAACCTCCAGCAGGACAACGTTAATTGTCCTATTTGTCGTACTGAAGTGATGAATGAAGAAATCATGCTCAGAAGAAAATACAAAAAAAAATCTACTCAAGACCGGGAGCGTATTTTGCTTTGTGCAAACCGAGGAGAAGATTGGACAGCGTTGGCACCACACTCGGAATTCGGTACAAAACAGCTCAAGTTTGACTAAGGCGGAAGCCAACAGAATTGTTGAGTGGGTGGAGGAAACCTGCGACATCACATTAAAACAAATTCATGCCAAAATTCAAAACGAGTTTGGGAAAACATTGGCCTTATCTACTATTTCGAACTACCTAGATGGACAGTTGTTTACCGTTAAACAAGTACATACGCAACCACATACAGCAAATGCAATGGAACATAAAATACGAAGAGCGGACTATGTACGAAACTTGAATTTGCTAATTCAACAAGGCAAACAAGTAATGTGGATTGACGAAACAAATTTTAATTTGTTTTGCCGAAGAACACGGGGGCGATCACTTGCGGGTACCAGAGCAGTTCAAGTACTGCCCTTATCTAAGGGACCCAATGTACATCTGTTTGGCGCTATTACCGCTGCAGGGGTGGTGAGTCTGGAGAGAAGAAGGGGGTCTTTCACGGCTATTCTGGCAAGACAGTGGATGGAAACGGTTTTTGTCTCCTGGCAAGAGATGGGCAACCATTTAGAAGACCTCGTAGTAGTGTGTGATAACGCACCATGCCACAGTCAGCTAGAGCAGGTTTTTGATGCATCCCCTGCCACACTTTTAAGACTGGCCCCATATTCTCCGATTCTCAACCCGATTGAAAATATTTTGTCCAAAATAAAGTCTTTGGTGAAGTCTCGTCTGAGAATACCAGCTGTGGTCGGAGCCGGGGTTATTGAGCAACGGCTTATATATCTTGAACGAATAATAGATGATGCCAAAGATGCGGTTGTGGGTGGAGATAGCGCTAGGTCCGTTCAGCATAGCACCACTTACCATGCAGCAGCCCTAGCCCTTGAGGATATGCCTGCAGGCATGTAGCTTGCTTGTAAAATTTTATGCCTACATAGTTTTTATTGCGTTTTGTTCAGTATCTATTAAAGTTGTCGTATTTTGAAAAATAATTTAATATTGTACCTTATTATATAAAATTAATTATATTTATGATACCTAAGTATGTACATAATTACATATGTAGTTTATACATTATGTTCAATAAATCCATATCTAACGAACAATATAGGTACATAGACTCCTGATTAGTGAATTTTCAAGATCACTTTATGGAATGGATGAAATAAAAAAAATATATATAAAAAACAGGTTGGTCAAACTGGTAAACACATAAACATAATAAACTTGGGTCCATATCTCGGAAACAATTCATTTTTGAGAAGTCTGAGTTTATGTATACAAAAATTTTCTGAAATTTGCAGCATATAAATGAGGAGCCCGATTCCAAAACTCGTTTGATCCATTTTACATCAAAACTGAGATTTATGAGGCACTGCCTTCATTTTCTAAGTAGCTTTAAGACAACAAGCAATTAAAGCATCAGAACAAAAGAGATCCCCTGAAAATTGAATCGTGAATATTGCGTACAGAAACAAAGCTCTTTTAATCAATTAAGGTGATTGTTTACTGACTAAAATCCATCGTTGACATTTGTCATCAAAACTCATTTAATCCATGTTTTATCCGCTTCAGACTTTTCCAAAACTTCTTAGATCCATTGTACTATATCAAAACTGTTCAAATTCTTTTGTTTTTTTGAAATTATGACCTTATTACCTTCACAATTTTATTGTAGCGCTTACCAATAATGAAGAGATACATCATGATGATATCACGATATTTACAAAAAAAATAGTGTACTTATCAAAACGGTGAGAAGTTTTTTCCGTTTTCTGAAAAAAATGGTTGGCTGGATTAACGCAGTTTTGGAATTGGGCTCCTCAAATATACATGATATGTATAAATTATGAAAATGAAGAGTTGGTCAAAAGTGAGACCGATTGAAAATAGCCCTCTATGTAGCGGTTTAGCACTAATAAATCAAAAGTGTCGTCTTTTAAAATCTTAATTTCAATTGAAATATTCTGAATTTCAAATGAAAATTTCTGAATTTCATTTGAAATTATCTGAATTTCAAATGAAATATCTGAAAATCATCTGAATATCATATGAAATATGTGAATTTCAATTGACATTTTCTGAATTTTCAAAGAAAAATCTGAATTCAACTGAAATTTTCTGAATATCAAATGGAGTATTTGAATTTCAAGTGAAATTTTTTTAATTTCAGCTGGAAATGGTGTAGACGGCGACAAATATCGTGAGACAGTTATAAGCCACCTAAAAAAACCGTCAAAATTTATAACCTCACAAAGAATTCCATAAAATTAGTGTAAATTAGCCTTATTACTAAGTGCCAAGGCCCAAAATATTATCATTGGCCAAAATAAAGACAAAAAATCACTTACCTGGTTCAGCCGAAAGCTACAGAAATCCTTAAGGAAAACTACAAAACGGGTGAATTTTGAAGTCGACCGTACTAACTGCTTTATAAATTCGCACTGACATAACGTATCTTTTTAAAATTATGTATATAAATGAAGCGTAGTTGCCGCTTCTTATGAATATTCTCAAACATAATGTAACTCATTCAGAAAGCTTAATATTTCACAATTTAAATCCGGTGGCCAATCACTAGTACATGGCTGATGATTGATGCTTTCACCCTATGTGACATATACATGAACTAATCCTCGTAAACGTCCTTCTTGATCGTTTTTTTTTGTTATGGTTAAAAATCCGATTACGGAAGTAAAATAGTCGTGGTTCCACTTATATAAAACCTATACTACGTTCAAATGCCAGTTTTTTCACTCGACAATATATCTGAATGTACTTCATCAGTCGAGTGTTCGTCTGTGAGGAAGTCCCGGAAGTCCGCATTATTCAGTTCATCGGCATTTGTCTTGGAAGCAGGAGTAGGGCTATTCCTGATTCGAATGGAGATGGGTACCTCTTGAACTCTAGTAGTCTCTCCATCGTGTCCCTCACTCACTGATTTTCCAAATAGATCCCCTTTCCTTTGCTCTGGTTTTCTTGTACACAAGTTGTTCTAGAGTTTTCGGTAAAAAGTGGTTGAATATTTATAATTTTTGTTTCAATATATTTTGATTTTAGTAATGCTTTTATAACATGGATATAATATGATATTTACCAAATATACTTATTTGGAGGATATATCTCCTGCTGATGCCTACTTTGGAGTCGTTCAGTAGACGTTGTCCATCGTTGCAGTTGGTCAATATCTGAATGGTTCCTCCAAGTCGCTTGTGAAACGTTGTACAACGTTGTAGTTCATACACACTTATACACGAATTGAGTTCAAGATTCAAGATAGTTTATAAAAAAATATATTGAACAAATTACAATATTAAATGTTTCTTAAAAACTCGAATTAAACAGTTAAAGGTAGGGTGAGATATTACTTTGTACTGATTAGCCTAGGTCTGGAACAGGTTATTTATAGAACCACTAAAGGACGCAGTAGTCTATGGAGGCCGCCGTTTATTCAATCATTTGCCAATATGTTTACGAGAAACTAGGGACTGCAGAATGTTTAGTAAGAAAGTCAAAATATTTCTACTCACGAGGCCATATTATAGTATCGCGGAGTTCCTAGAAGACAAATTTGATCTTTGATGTTAATGCTTCTCTGATATGTTATGTTACATTTTATCTGTGTGGTGAATTTGTTGTTTTGTTTGTTTTTTTTTCTTGTTTTTTTTTAACCCTTATATTAGCCATGTAATTATTTGTTATCAATGCATTATGTTTTACTACCATTATGTTATGTTAACTTTAGCCAGAAGCTTTGTCAATAAGTTTATGTTCTTCCGACAATAAAGCATATTTGAGTTGAGTTGAGTAATCTAAACATCCATCTTAATGGGTTCTTAGGGCACTCAGGGGGTGAGAGTGCATAGATGGCCTACCTATGTTGACAATGTAATTTCTCCCTCACTAAGCTTGTGCAAATATTGGAGATGTTTGCGAAGTTCTATATTTGTTAGTCGCTCAATACTAGTTTTCTTAGATTCAATGTGGTAGTACAAAATGGTGATAACAGATGCTAAAATGATGATAATGATTAAGATACTTACAATGAAAATGAAGGAGATGTTTTTCTCCACGGAAGTAAAGTAAGTAACTTGTATTCAAGCTAGGTAAATTCAAATTTAAGTCAAGGTTACTGATAATCTTAGGGCTAATTACAATGTTTCCTATAATTAGTTTACAGTCCTTATTGTCTATGGTTACAGGATCAATAATGATCTCAAACGACGTAGTTTTCTTGCATTCAAAACTTATTGGAGTTGCGTTTGTAGGAATCATTAAGGTTTGTCCATCAGGGAGTCTAGTTATAGTAGGTTTCTTATATTCAATAGGTATGTATTCACAATTCTTTGGCATGTTCCTAGTGAGTTGTAACGAGGTTTCGGGGTAGCTCGTTTTCCCTGGTCGGAATTAATCCCACACCTGTTTTTATCAATAAACTATTTATTCAATTCCCAAATATATACAACATATATACAAATGTCCAGACGGGGAAGTCTGGTAATGTCTCTGGAGCCTAGGTAGCCTATTTCAGGTCACCAGCTTGTCTCTGGTAGAAGGGGTTCCCTTGTTCCGTACGTCCGCAACAAACTCAGCTCGTCTGGCAGGGAGGGTTTCGAGACTCAACACGTCCGAAACAGGATGAACCAAACTCAACTTGTCTGGTCGGGAGGTTTCGGGACTCAACACGTCCGAAACAGGATGAACCAAACTAAACTTGTCTGGTCGGGAGGTTTCGGGACTCAACACGTCCGAAACAGGATGAACCAAACTCAACTCGTCTGGTCGGGAGGTTTCGGGACTTAACACGTCCGAAACAGGATGAACCAAACTCAACTCGTCTGGTCGGGAGGTTTCGGGACTCAGCACGTCCGAAACAGGATATTCTAACTAACTCAACACGTTAGTTAGAGGGGATTTGTATCTACCGACTCAACACGTCGGTGGATACCTCAGGAACGCACCGTTTGACTCAACACATCAAGCGGTACTGCCTTCCGACATCTCCGACTCGTTCATTTATACTTTCCTCGTCGGCCCCTACTACGGTCCCCACTCTCGTCCGAGCGGGCGCGCTCGATGGGTTTTGGTGATGTGGTACGAGGGCGGTCTGATAATTACCTAAACCGGGGCTACTGGCTGTGATGATCCCTTTGGTATCATTACATACCCCCCTCTCTTTCTAAAAAAAAAAATATATATATTTAGAGTTTTTTTTTTTTTTCTTTCCCAACGCAACCGTCCACGATTATAGGTGTTCTGTTGATATCCTTATGGCTTTGCCCCCTTTCACTCGCAAACGGAATTCCCCTTTTCTACCCCTCAGGTGTTGTGGTACTAGTTCCGCCAAACCTATCGATACCTTGACAGGAACCACAACCTTGGAAGCAACTGTAGCTCGAGTTGTCAACAACTTTGGTGACGTCCCGAAGAGTTCCCGTACCTTGTCCAACAACTTGACTGACTGTTCCGCGTTCCGTCCAGGCGTTGGTGGCTTGGTGTCGGTGGGCGGTGTACAGACTATCGGGGACACGTTCATCCATTCCGGTTGGTGGGGTGGTGTCGTATGACTGATAACAACGTCTGCGGTCATTGGCGTCATCGTTAAAGGGGATACAGCCATTATCGCATGGTATTCTCTGGGTGGTGTCGCTTCTCCGGGTAGTGGCGAGGGGAAGAATGGTATGTACAAAGTGTCCATGTCCATCTTGTCGAAACTGTTTCTTGATACTGATTTTGACGGAGTAATGGGGCATCCTCTTATACTGTCCTTACTACGGTGGGGGATCCGGGTGGGGTCCCGATGCGTACGCTGGTTTAAGATCCTTGATATGCACTTTGTTTATTTTTCTTCCGGTCTTATCTTTCAACTGATAAACGTTGTTTGATGATTTCTTGTATACCGTATATGGCCCTGCAAATTTCGGTGCTAATTTTGCGTTAAAATTCTTTGCTGCGTTCGACAGATTATATTCCTTTTTCATGACCAAATCACCCAACTTGGGGGCCCAATCTCGGCGTCTCAGGTTGTAATAATGGCTCTGTGATGAAAAAGCTCTTGCCAGGTTCACTTTTACTAACTCGAAAGATTCTCTTAACTTTGCCAAATATTGGCCATGTTCTGTAGGAGAACAATTTTTCCCCAATTCCGGATCAGGCATCAGAGAACTTGGCATTCTGGGTTCTCTTCCAAAATTTAGAAACATCGGGGTAAACCCAGTCGACTCGTGTTTCGCCGAGTTAATCGCGAAACTGATTTCATTCAAGTTTTCGTCCCACTTTTTGTGGTTGTTGTCACAATATTGTGATATCATGGTCTTGATCACTCGGTTGGCTCTCTCTACCGGATTTGTCTGTGGGGAGTATGGGGGAATTTCTATTTTCTCTATCTTGAACTCTTTCAGCAGGCTCCCAAACTCACGGTTATCGTGTTATCTGTTAAAATTTGTCTAGGTGCGCCAAATTTTAAGATTATCTTGTCTTTGAACGTCTTGCAAATTACGCTGGCTGTTACTTTGCGTGTCGCGCATATCTCTACCCACTTTGTAAATCTGTCTTGGAATACTATAACGTAGTTATTTCCTTTACTTGACGTTGGTAGTGGCCCGATTACATCTGATGAAATTGTTGCCCACGGTTGATCTGGTATGAAGGTGGAAACCATTTTTCCAGGTGTCTGCGACTGTGACGGCTTGTATCGTTGACAAATCGTGCTACTTCTCACGAACTCTGTTGCCATTTTAAACATCCCCGGCCAGTAGTACTTCTGTGCTAGGCGCGCTAAGGTCTTCGCTATACCTAGATGACCTGCTGTTTTTGCCTCATGGTTTTCCTTCAAAACCTCTTCTTTATTTTCCGATGGTACGCAGACTTTCCATGGGCTAGACATCTCGTTTTCTTTGTAGTCATATTTGTCCCAAAAATGTCGATACAGGACGTCGTCCTGTACCACATAATATTGGCTATTCTTTGGATATCTTACTACTTCCTCTTTCTTTTTGTTGTACCAATTGTCTGATGTTGTGATTGCATTGACTGTTAAACGAGGTTGACGGGATAAATTGTCTGCCAGGTGGTTCATAGAACCTTTTCGGTAGATAACGTCAAAATCAAATTGTTGCAGAGTCATAGCCCATCTTGCTATCCTTCCAGTGGTGTTTTCCATCGACTGAAGGTATCTCAGACTCTGATGATCTGTGATGACGGTGAAAGGATATCCTTCGAGGTATGGTTTCATTTTCTGGATGCCAAAGACTATAGCCAAGAGCACTTTCTCTGTGACACTGTAATTCCCCTCTGCGTCTACTAATGTGCGACTGGCGTATGCTATGACTCTATCGTGACCTTCTTCGTCTTTCTGTAATAACGCTGCTCCCAATCCAACATTGCTGGCATCCGTTTGCAAGAAGAAACGTTTGGAAAAATCCGGGCAGACTAAAATTTGTGCTTTTGTGAGCAACTCCTTTACTTTTTTAAACGCGCTGTCCTGTTCTGGATCCCACCTCCATCTTTGCTTTTTTTTTAGTAATTTGTTCAATGGTGCTGTCAAAGTGGAAAAGTCTTTGATGAATCTGCGGTACCAGGATGTGACTCCCAAGAATCTTCTTAATTCTTTGACTGTACGGGGTGCCTGCCATTCTCTGATTGCTATAACCTTATCCTCGTCCGTTTTGATACCCTCTTTGTTGACCACGTGTCCCAAATATCTTATTTCCTCCTTGCAAAAATGGCATTTCTCTTCGTTAATTTGCAGGTTTGCGGCTCTCAATCGACGAAATACTTCTTTTCGGTTGGACAGATGTTTCTCAAATGTTCTCCCTAGTACCACTATGTCGTCGAGGTATGCAAAAGCTACTGGTTCCATCTCGGGTCCAATTACTGAATCCAGAAGTCTCTGGAACGTTGCGGCTGCGGAGTGAAGTCCAAAAGGTAGCACCTTAAACTGAAAGAGTCCTTTACCTGGTACTATGAAGGCTGTGATTGGTCTGCTTTCTTCGCAGAGAGGTACTTGCCAATAACCATTCTTTAAGTCTAATGTGGAGATGTACTCGGCTGCGCGTAGTTTTTCTAGAATGTGATTCATGTAGGGCAGCGGATATGCGTCTTTTTCGGATGCCTCGTTTATCTTCCTGAAGTCCACGCAAAAGCGATAAGTCTTGTTTTTCTTTTCGACGAACACTATCGGTGAACTGTACGGGCTATTTGATCTTTCTATGATGTTCTCTTCCAACATCTTGTCTACCTCGTCGTAAATAATTTTCTGCATTGCCGGATTTCGTGGTCTGTACCTTTGTTTGATCGGCCTCTTATCTTTTAGTTTGATGTGATGTTCGATCAGAGGCGTTGTCCCTTTAATTTCTTTGAACTTCATCAGTTCGGTTTTCAGGAAGTTGTTCAGTTCATATTGTTGGTCTGGGAGTAACACGGGGTTGATCGTCGGCTTATCTCTCTCCCCGTCTATCGCGCTAGTTCTGCTGTTCTGGCTTAGCTCTCTCTCGGTGGCTGTTATGTCTGGTTGTTGACTCCAATCTACTCCAACCGTGCAATTGAGGAAATAACTTCTATCTATTTTGACCGTCTCTCCATTTGCCACTGTTGCCTCTAGAGATTCCTGTTGGCTGTTGATTCCTAGCTTTCCACAGAACTTCGCTATTTTCCGACCAATGAACGATGTCTGGGAACCAGTGTCTATCAATGCGTTTATGACTGTATTGTTTGTGAGTGCTAGCTTGACGTGGATCCGAGCTTCGTCGTGGCTTTTTACATTATTGCAAAAGGTCCTTAATGATCTCGACCTGAGTCGCCTCTGTTTACCCAGGTCTTGCTGGCGTTTCCCAGTTCTCTGTAGCAGTTACAGTCCCCGGACCTGGTCCCCATGTTGCCGCAGTAACTGCAAAATAATTTTGAGGGTGCTCGGCACTCCTGACGCCGATGTCCTCTTCCTCCACATCTCCAACAGCATACGTTCCTGTCGTAGTTTGGAAGTCGGGTCGGCTTGGTTGTGTCTGCGCTATCTTCTAGCTCTCTCCTGGCAAAGTCTTGTTTGTTGTAATAACGATTTCCGTAACGCCATGGTGCGGGTTTTTGGTCAAATACTTCGCCTCGTTGCGTCTCTTTTCGTACCGCTTCGAACTCTTCAGCCAGTTGTATTAATTCTCTTAGAGAGTCGAAATCCCTTCTGCGAACAAACATCTTGCACTCTGGTCGCATGTTTGTGTAGATCCTCTCGAGTTCCTGGTTCTTTGTGAATCCACTATGTCTCCTAATTAATGTCTGCAAGTCTATGATATAGTCCTTAATATTTTCGCTACTTCTCTGTGTCCTTCTTCGAATTTTCTCCTCGAGTTCTGTCTCTAAATTTGGTGGCATGAAGAAATTAGCGAAATCCTCCTGAAAGTCTTTCCAATTTTGCCAGTGCTTGCAGTTATTCCTATACCATAAAATCGCTCCGGGAGGGCTCTTAGCATCTGGTCATCTGAGATTCGATAAGCCAGATTCAATTCCGCTAACCGTTCTAAGAACTCGACCGGATCTCCTGATCCTTTGAAAAACAAGCCCCACTTTCGGACTTTGTCCAAGACTGATGAGTCGTCGTTGTTTGGTGGTAACTCTTGTCGCGACGACTTCCCCGTGTCATCAATGTTTTCGGTGTCTGGTGTGTTTTCTTCTGTATTCCTTTGATCTGCCCTTGAATCCTTACCGTCCGTATTCGTTTTTAGGTGTCTTACCAATATTCCCTTCGGGGTCTAAACCTGCCCTCACTATGGTCTGTTGTAGTTCTGCTTTGCCCAGGTGGTAGATCCACCCGACCGTCTTGTCAGCGATTTCCAATCCGTAGGCTTCGCTGTCACTCATGTCGTCGTCTACTGTTACAATTTTGCTCGGGCGCCAACTTTGTAACGAGGTTTCGGGGTAGCTCGTTTTCCCTGGTCGGAATTAATCCCATACCTGTTTTTATCAATAAACTATTTATTCAATTCCCAAATATATACAACATATATACAACTGTCCCGACGGGGAAGTCTGGTAATGTCTCTGGAGCCTAGGTAGCCTATTTCAGGTCACCAGCTTGTCTCTGGTAGAAGGGGTTCCCTTGTTCCGTACGTCCGCAACAAACTCAGCTCGTCTGGCAGGGAGGGTTTCGGGACTCAACACGTCCGAAACAGGATGAACCAAACTCAACTTGTCTGGTCGGGAGGTTTCGGGACTCAACACGTCCGAAACAGGATGAACCAAACTCAACTTGTCTGGTCGGGAGGTTTCGGGACTTAACACGTCCGAAACAGGATGAACCAAACTCAACTCGTCTGGTCGGGAGGTTTCGGGACTCAGCACGTCCGAAACAGGATATTCTAACTAACTCAACACGTTAGTTAGAGGGGATTTGTATCTACCGACTCAACACGTCGGTGGATTCCTCAGGAACGCACCGTTTGACTCAACACATCAAGCGGTACTGCCTTCCGACATCTCCGACTCGTTCATTTATACTTTCCTCGTCGGCCCCTACTACGGTCCCCACTCTCGTCCGAGTGGGCGCGCTCGATGGGTTTCGGTGATGTGGTACGAGGGCGGTCTGATAATTACCTAAACCGGGGCTACTGGCTGTGATGATCCCTTTGGTATCATTACAGAGTTCATAAAGACAGGGTTCTTCTTGTTCATGTTCATTGAATGAACACAGGTGGATTTTTTCAACTCTTTTTACAATTTTGTTTTAGGGTGAAGTATGCGGATGCTGAGGGTAAATTGTAGGGATACTTGAGATTGATGATTTGGTTTGGGTGTGAAAAATATTTTATACAATAAATAGGGTTGGGGTGATATTACTGGTGTTTTAATGGTGTAGATAATTAAATCATTTTCTACTAGAACTTCTGTATACATTGTTTCGTAGTAGTTGTTGGTGTTGTCAAAGGAGATCTTGTTTTCGTTAGGTATTTGGTCTAGGATTAGTTCAAGTTCATTAGTCTTCAGAATGGCAGAGTTGATGGCAATATGAATGTAGTCAATAAAGTCATTCAATCTTCTGCAAAGAAGGATGATGTCATCCAAAGTGATACTGTTGTCAACAGTATTAGTGTATGGGTGAATGTCTCCAGCCAAAAGGCTGTTCAAAGTATTTTTGATGAGGTTTTGATTTTTGGAAACTCCTGCTATCTGATTATGAGAAGATTCGGTGACTTGTTTCAGAAGGTTATTTTGTTTTTGATATTATATATTGATACGTTTTTATGTAAGAGTCGTATTCTATTCTGTTATCATTATTCATTGTTAGTGATTCACGGCTTGACTTGATTTTCAAGCTACTTGACTTGACTTGACTTGAAATCAAGTCAATCTCAAGTCAAGTATCTGTTTTTGGAATTCAAGTCAAGTCAAGTAGTTAGACATCAAGTAGCTTGACGATCAAGCCCAAAATATTCAAGCTACTTGAGTTTGATTTCAAAAAATGTACATTTCATAACAATAATCTGAACTGCCCAAACGTAAAAAGAATAAAAATCTGAGTACAAAAAAAAAGCAAAATATAAAAAAACAAACGGACATACTTTGTTAAATAATAAATAATAAAACAACAAAACGAAATGATGTAATAATACAAAAAAACAAAAATGAATGCAGTAAATTATTATTGTTGTTTTCGCGGCAGGCCGGCAGGTAAGCTTCTTAAGCTACGTTCCTGACAATCCTGACAGTTGACAGTAGTGACATTGGCAGGAATGACGCATATCACCGCATCGATCGGAATCAACATTGCCAAGCTGCATAATTGTCTCAAGTTTTCGGTTTAATGCCCTACCAGCTATACAGCTAGGATTTAAATGTAGCAGAGCTTACAGCTTGTCATTTTTCTACCGGGCGTTGACTTCGACCATGGAAAGCTATCAAATTAAAACTAAGCAGATTCAAACTGATTCCTATATCTTGATACTTGAAAAAATCGAAATTAATATTATCTGGCAGAAATAATAAGATGCTTTGGTCAGTCAGTCATAATGATAATTATTGCTTAGTTATTAGAATAATCATAAGAATTATTATTATTATGTACATTTTAGATAAAAAGTGGAAACATACGTAAGTACCACGAAAACGAATTTGATATGTGATGATACATTATACTTATTCACTTATTCGAATGTGTACTCAGTTCAAAGATTCTGGAACAAACCTTATAATGTGTGCCTCATTTTTTGCGCAGTTGTTGATGCAAATTTATAAATGAATTGACTTACTAATTATTCTTAATCCTGATAAAAAAATCCTCAAAATAGTTATATTTCGTCTACATAATATTAAATTGTTTTTATTGTGTCAATATGTAAGTATGTACCGTACCTATGTAGGTATAATATGCAATTTGATTCTGATTAGTTTCAATTTGAAATTAATTTTTCTTAATTTGAATTCATCAAATCTTAATTCGAAGTTGGAGAGGTCGGTATAGATGTTTCCACAAGTGCCTGCTTGCTGTAAGCTCAGTGAATCTCCTGTGTACATTTCACGTTATCAAGTATCAAGTAGCTTGATTTCAAGTCAAGTCAAGTCAAGTAGTTCTGACTGTAAATCAAGTCAAGTCAAGTAAAAATTTTTGAAATGCTTTTCAAGTCAAGTCAAGTATCTAAGAAAATAGTCAAGCTACTTGGCTTGATGGATCCCTATTCATTGTGCCGAATAGGTATTTTTGGGGAGATCCTGCAATATTGATTAGTCCTCTCGTGACTCTATTGTCATAGGTTATTTTGTGCAGTTCTCCTACTATTTCGTTAATCAAAGTTTTCACATTATTTGTTTTGAGTTTTAATAAATAACCTGAGTGGTGATAGTTGAATTTGGATGGAGGATCTATAAATTCGATTTTATTGAATGTGTCAAGTTGCTTTATACTAATTTTAATTAAGGTTGAGTTAAAATGATGATGAGCCGTATTGTAGTTGTCTATAATATATGCATTTCCTAAATTAATTGGTAATAACATATGATATATGGGTCAAGCTGGGATGAGGCGGCTATTTCTATACAGCGAATGACGATGGTCCAGGTTGTGGTTGACATCTGGAACGAGAGTGTCTTTTAAGGTTGTTCCTATTAACCTTTTTTTTGTCTATGTTTGTTAATCTATAACGAGGTGCCGTTTTTTCTCTTTTGTTAGTTTTTATGTATTTATCTCCGCTTAGTTCAATATCCGGTTCTCTATTTTTGTTAACTTTTGCTAACGTATTTACTTGTTTTTAAATGAGGGTTTAATTGATATCGGGAGTTATTCCCGATATCAATTAAGGTTGAAGAATTTGTTCAGATTTGTTAGGTATCTCCTTTTTTAGGGCGGTTACACTTTCTCTTACCTAAGGTTTCACGATGTCTGGTCACCATGTGGTTATGAGTTAGCCTTGGGCTAAAAGTTATAAACTGTTCAACATTCGATAGTTAAGCTTACTATTCAAGTTAACTATATGTTATGTTGACCGGAGGAAAATCCACTGGTTAAGCAGGAACCAAATGAACATAACCTAACTATGACTATTTTGAAATTGGCTACAGATGACTTTACAGTATTTTCTTCAATTTTTCTATGAAGATTCACTAAGAACTCAACTTATTAACAATATTTTACCTTCTATACGTGAGGATCAATCGAAATAAAGCACCAATATTTGTTAGAACACATTTGTAAGCTAAAATATCGCTTAAATCTATGATTCTTTGACAGAAGATCATAATTATGTTCGACGACATGTTTCTTTTGACAGTTTGTTAGTAGCTCGTCAAGGTGATACAGCGTTGCCAGTGGTTCTTCGAATTATCGATTCAGACCAGAGACTATGGTATTCAATTATCTGCGACTTATTGTCGCATATTGAAAAAACACAATACGTGAACAATATCAATCTTCTCATTAGTAGTAGCTCTTGTTTTTTCTTGAATCCATTAACATTGCAATAATGCACGATAAACTATATTGAACTACACTTTTTGTGAATACGTATATGTCAATATTGCAAATTTAGACAATTTGGCAACAGTACAAGCTCCTATCGTACTATAAATTGCCGAATGAAGCTAAGCTGTACGTCCGCACTACCACCTGATTTGTTTATGGCGTCAAGCCCATACCTCTATTCCCGGTCTAGGGGTATATGGACGAAGGGGATACCTGTCAGGTATTGTAATGGCGTTTAGCCGGCGATAATCCTCGCATAAACGCGATTCATCCGCTATTCATCCGAGAAAACCCATAAGTCCAGTGGTTTTAAGGAGTTTCTCAAATGAACGGACGATATTAGGTACTTTCACATGGAGGCATCTGTTACAAGTCAGAAGTAGTTTCATTATCAAATTGATGCGAGTATATACACAAGCTGGAGCGTGTATATAGTATATAGAAGTTAATATAAACGAGATAGACACTTTATTGATGGATTGAGATTTTACACATTCTCATTGAAAGTGTTGGCGACAAAAAAGTTTTTTTTTCCCAGGAGACACTTCATGAACGCTCAGTTCCAATGAATGTAAACAATCGCAATAACATCAAGAACTCAAAGCACTTTCTAGAAACCTCAAGACAAATAATACACAAACATTCTTGGGGTGGGGTGGTGTGACGTCATCCGTTGGTGGGGGGTGGGGGTCTTGAATGTGGGTCTTTAGTGGGGGTGGGGGTCTTGAGTGGGGGTCTTCGGTGGGGAGTGGGGAATGACATTACATTTTATGAACAAAAAAGTTCATGATTCAAGCCTTGAAGAAATTGAATATTGTGGGTAAGTGTTATCATCGTTGTGGTTTTCACGTCACACTCCTCTTATCAACAGTTCTAAATTTAGCTCGAATGCGCGGTGTTCTTATCAATAACTGAGTAAAACACACACTCTTGTTCAACTGTATTTATTTCAAAATAGGAACAAATTTTTCAACATCTTCTAAATAGCCCTCGAAATCTAGACGCCTCATGGTCTGCAGGAAACTATGCAGGTCTGATGTATCCAGGAACAGATCGCAGGCGTCAGCAGCTTCTTCGTATTTTTCAGCAATCCTCCTACATTCCTCCTCGCTATGGAATCTCTCAAAACCATAGATAGCCTCGTGTTCAGCATCAAATTGCAAATTTCGGAATCGTTGTGACAAGCTTTCTACAGCGGAAACCAGATTATGTAATCGTCTAGTCCCGATACCGGTGTAAGCTAACCACATCTTTGAGTGCTAAATGCGGAATGTCGAACCTTCTTTATAGTGGATCTAACCGAAGTCGGTGAACTGATAAGAAAACCGCAGACAGATGCCAATAATTGAATGTGGTGAGCCGACCGACGTCGCGTTGATTGTATGAATAGTCTTGCGGTTTCTAGGTGCCCCATCATTTACGATTGAGTTGTTGTTGGTTGTATTACAACTGCTTGACTATTTTTGTCAAAGGATTATAGCTTAATAATTTATCATGTAAAAATCAGACAATATACTGATGAATCCTTCTTGTATTATTATTTGTTTCGAATTCAACTCTCAAAACAAAACAGTATATCCTGCTTGAAGTGTTTCTTTGTGATGAGAACAATCACTGTGATTGGACACTTATTTTTGAGGGTTGAAAATTTGTGAATACGTACCTGTAAATATTTATAAAAAGGTGTTTGAAATAAAATAAAAAATGTAATCAAAAATGTGATTTATTCAATCAATAAACATGTTTTATACAAATTATGAACATTAGTAAGTGCACACATTGCAGGTGATGATAAATGGTATAGAAAATGTGGTTTTTTCATAACTAAAATATATCTAGGTATAATATCCTTTTTTATTGATGAATATGGCTACATTTCATCTAAATCTGTTTGTTGGTTTGTGTAGGTAGCTCATCCACATCTTCATTGATAGTACTCATTATTGAACTGTTTTATTTTCAATCACTACGGGGCATTTTATTTGTAATTCACCATAAAATTCTGTTATTTTACAATCCGTTTCACGTCTAAACGCTATCAAATCACCTTTCTTAATAGATCTATTTTCCAGCTTTCCTGCTTTTCCATTAACCAACATGGAAACGTCTTTTTTAGGATATTCACCGAATAAAATGATTCCTTTTTCAAATGGGAAACGGTATGAAGTTCTTCCATCTTGCATCAACACGAAATTTTTTTCTGTTGGTGTATAGCGACCAATAAATGGTAAAACCATTACATAAGATAAATTAACCTCAGAAAAATTAAATAACTTGATATTGTTTTCTGTTTCATCTCTCTTGAATAAATGAGAACCGAACTTGTTGAGTGACATTTTCGGATTGATTCGTTTTACGTATTTGAGGATGTATTTATGCAATTACTTTAGCTTCACGTAACTCTTCGATTATTGATAGTATTTCATTATTATGACCAGTATGACCAGCTCTCATGGAAGCTGTTATTAGTCTCAATCTATCAACAAGTTCGTTGATATTATCCCAATAAACATAATCTATATCGTTTTTATTGATATTCCACAACCCCTTTCCCGTTCGCATTCTAGTTATTGGAGGTTTTAGTTTCTTTAAAAAACGAGAATATAATGGTTTGATGTGTCGTGTTTTTGTTATGCCATGTTTTTGTAGGTATGGTCCTATTATAGTTATATATTTTGATGATCCATTTCCCTGCACACGTTCATTTGGATCATAATTTCTTCGATATGCATTGGTTTTAGCTAAAATATCCATATAATTATCCAAATCCTCATCTTCATAGTCTTTAGGATATTTTTTAAATAGTAATTCATACAATCCTTTTGTACCATCATAAATTTTTCCATCTACTTTCACATTTTTTCCAATAATTTCTACAAATTTAAGTGTGGTCCCCAAATAGAATTTATCAGTATCTATGTCATGTACTATTCCATAATGATGATCAAAATTATGTTCAGTATCCTTCACACTAGCATCAATATAATCTCTTGGTAGTGGATCAAAACTTTTTAACCATATTTCATATGGTTGCGTGTCGATTAAATTTTGAACCGATTGCCTTGACTGTTCCAATATATCTGAAAGATTTTGATTTTCCGAGCTTTCGAAGGGGTTGGTTTGAGCTATAAAACTAGTTTCTAGTATAGTTGGTAACTGACTACGTTCTTGTATAGTATTAGGTAACTGACTAGGTTCTTGTATAGATGGTAACTGGCTAACAGATGCAAGGCTTGTATCAAAAAATGATGGTATTTCCATCGGTAGAATAGGAGTTCTACCAGTTCTTGTAGGTCTTGTAGGTGTTGATGTCTCATAAAATAATCTTGAAAAACTTGGTTTAGGTTTTAATGGTGTTGTGTGAAACATAGAAGTTTCAGGTTCTTCTTCTTCTTCTTTGAATTCTTCCTTTATGTTGAAAGGTTCATTTATTTTGGAAATGAGTTGTTGTAGCGGTGGAGTTATTGGTTTGTAAGCTTGCTCTAGTTGTGATTGTGTAGTGGTCATAGCTAATTTTAGACTATTATATTTATCCTTGACAGCTTTTCTTGACTTCATCAATTCCTCAGCCAACCGCTTATCCATTTTATAGATATATGAATGAATCAAAATTTTTCCTATATCTTCCGCAATTCAGTTCACAATCTTTATCAATAACCAGAAAATTATAAGGTTCTTTCCAACAGTGTGCGCAGAGTTGCTTCAATTGCTCAAATGACATATCCAGCATACAATGATCATTATATATATGATTCAAATTCATAGAATCCTGCTTGAATAAAATTAGCAAATTAGCTTTCTCACGTATAAGTCTTTTCTGAATTGATGAATAACCTTGAAAAATAAAAAAGCAGTCTGTATTTTTATGTCTCGAATGTGTGAAATAGTCCCTTATTATAGTTTGTGTTCCACATGGTATATCATCAAATATAATGACCGATTCTGGTGCTATTTCATGAGGAGGAATGATATTTTCATCGCTCTCATACTCGAAATATCCAATCTCTTCCATGGGTGCCAATAGTTGTCTTAAATATTCATACTTTGGCTGTTGTAATGATTTGGAATAAAGGTACACGTTTGCAAATCTTATTCCATTTGGATGCTCAAGTAAAGCCAACATCACGTTGGTTTTACCTGAACCAGATGGTCCAACAATGAGACATCTTTTCGATTCCCCACCAAATAAATCGCCATGTTTTTGAATTGGTTTCGTAAAATCCTTCACATCATGGTTTGTGATGGGTAAGGAAAACGATTGTTTTTCTATCCGCATTCTAGATATCAATAAACAGAATTGTTTTTTGCAAAAGTATTTATACATTAATCAGATGGACATATTGATCAGATAGCATGAAATCGATAGACAATCGTGTTGCAAATTTTTAAACTGAAAATAGTATTTAAATGATACACACAAACCTCTATAGGTATAAAATGATTGTACACGCTTCACGAAAGTACACTTCCTCCAAACACTCCAAGAGGAAAGGTCGAGGTTTAATAAACACTCTGATTAATAGACTACCTGTTGAGCTTCATATTCCTGGCTATCAATTTTGTGGTCCTGGTACAAATTTAGAAGAAAGATTGAATAGGGGAGAGTCTGGTATCAATCCATTGGATGCTGCGTGTCGAGAACACGATATCGCATACTCACAAACAACTGATTTACCTCAACGACATCGAGCGGATAAAGCTCTAGCAGATAAAGCTTGGCATAGAGTTGGAGCAAAAGATTCCTCGGTAGGAGAAAGAATTGCTGCTCTAACAGTAAGTGGAATTATGAAAGGTAAACGGAAACTTGGAATGGGGATCAAGAGAACCGAAAGAAAAAAGAAAACACGAGTTATCAAACCCCCAAAAAAAATTGGTGGATTTCTTCCATTATTACTTCCAATTTTGGGTGCACTAGGAGCTTAAGGCGGTGGTGCAGCTGGAATAGCTAAGGCCGTTAATGATATTAAAGTATCAAAGGAGCAACTCGAAGAATTACATCGACACAATAAAGAAATGGAAAAACTTTCCAAGCAGGGTGGTGGATTATACATTAAACCCTACAAAGGAGGCACTATCAAGAAAAAAACCATAAAAAAAATCAAATAATATTTTCGCAGAGATCCCTTTCAAATAACGAGGTGTATTTATGTGTGACAACCTCCCCAAAAAAAAAAATTAAAGTGAAGGAATGTGGTATTTTGAATCTAGAAAGTTAACAAAATCATGGAACTCATTGTACTGCATACATAATAAATGAAAATTAAGCGTTTTATTTTGATGGTTATGGAAACTTGAGACCACCTATCAAACTCGTTAATTATTTGAGAACTCATTACAAAGTCCATGAATCCTGGTATTCGTATGAAACAATCATTGCAATAGACATGCAGGGCTTCAATTTGGCACAAGATTTCAAAATCAAGGAGCTGTCAATCACAAATAGCCTTCAATCTAGTCATTTTCTTTTCTGAGAACATGTGTATTACAACTGCTTGACTATTTTTGTCAAAGGATTATAGCTTAATAATTTATCATGTAAAAATCAGACAATATACTGATGAATCCTTCTTGTATTATTATTTGTTTCGAATTCAACTCTCAAAACAAAGCAGTATATCCTGCTTGAAGTGTTTCTTTGTGATGAGAACAATCACTGTGTGTGTGATTGGACACAACAAGAAAACAAGAAAACAAGAAAACAAGAACACAAGAAAACAAGAAAACAAGAACACAAGAAAACAAGAACACAAGAACACAAGAAAACAAGAAAACAAGAAAACAAGAAAACAAGAACACTAGAACACAAGAAAACAAGAAAACAAGAAAACAAGACAACAAGAAAACAAGACAACAAGAAAACAAGAAAACAAGAACACAAGAACACAAGAACACAAGAAAACAAGAAAACAAGACAACAAGAAAACAAGAAAACAAGAAAACAAGAACACAAGAACACAAGAAAACAAGAAAACATGAAAACATGAAAACAAGAACACAAGAACACAAGAAAACAAGAAAACAAGAACACAAGAAAACATGAAAACAAGAACACTAGAACACAAGAAAACAAGAAAACAAGAAAACAAGAAAACAAGAAAACAAGAAAACAAGAACACAAGAAAACATGAAAACAAGAAAACAAGAACACAAGAAAACAAGAAAACAAGAACACAAGAAAACATGAAAACAAGAACACTAGAACACAAGAAAACAAGAAAACAAGAACACTAGAACACCAGAAAACAAGAAAACAAGAAAACAAGAACACAAGAACACAAGAAAACATGAAAACAAGAACACAAGAAAACATGAAAACAAGAAAACAAGAACACAAGAAAACAAGAAAACAAGAACACAAGAACACAAGAAAACAAGGAAACAAGAACACAAGAAAACATGAAAACAAGAACACTAGAACACAAGAAAACAAGAACACTAGAACACAAGAAAACAAGAAAACAAGAAAACAAGAAAACAAGAAAACAAGAACACAAGAAAACATGAAAACAAGAAAACAAGACAACAAGAAAACAAGAAAACAAGAACACTAGAACACAAGAAAACAAGACAACAAGAAAACAAGAACACTAGAACACATAAATATTGCCACGATATATCCCTTAGTATAAAAATTAGCAATGACAACAGGACTTCCAGCAAAAGTATTGTTTCTGAGCGCCTTTTTAACAATACCTTGTATATACAAGTGGATTCAAATATACAAGAAACGTTTATTTGCATATCAACCAATCATAATGACTCTTGACCATCAAACTGAGAAAAATTAATTGTTAATAATGGATTGATTGGCTAAAAATTGATGAGTCAATTAAAAATTTGTCATATTTAGCTTTTAAGTTAAGACTTTATTTTGTAGATGAAAATTTTAAACCAACAAACAGGAATGTACTTATTGATTCGTTTGAATGTAAAAATCATATAGAATTCGCTATTATATCAATCTTTGCATTCATTTTTTGTATCATGCTACCCATTCTAGGAGTATATTTGTATAGAAATAAAAGAATTATCTACTAGCAAGTGTTTTTTATTGAATGACAAGATATTATAATACATTATTTTTCATAACCCATGAATTATGTGAATTATTCATGCCCAACCATTTAACATAAACTTTATTTCCCTTCCGTCTTAGAATCTTTTCTACCAAATACACGTCAGGATGTTTAACTTTTTGCAACTCCTCCTTATATGCACCCTGTATCTCTTCACCTCTATGATCCTCCAATATGTAGGTTGTTGGATTTGTGATTTTTATTTTTTTAATCACAAAGATTTCATTTGACCAGTTAGGTGTACAGTCTGTTCATGGCTTTCCTGCGGTTACGTCATACTTTTCCGTCTCTCTCTTACACATTGAAAAAAAAATCACGTACGTCTGGACGAGGGTCTTTCGGAACAATTTCACAAATGTCACATGTGGAGCGATCAATCTACGACACACTGCCAAACGTCAAATACTGTGACGTGACCGCAAGAAAGCCATGAACAGACTGTATACCCTTTTGAAAACATCTCACGAAACTTACTTATTCGCACATAGTCTCCCTTTTCATATTTGGAAGGATTCACTGTTTTTATGCGACCATAAACTTTTGATAGTAGGTGCTTCTCATGTTCCTTAGATACTTGTATAGGTTTCATTCCAATAACAGAATGTTTGGTATTATTGTATTCTGATACTATCTCAGGTAATATTTTTAACCATTTATAGTTTCCCTGCAAACTGAATTTTTTCCACATTCTGTTTTTCAATGTTCTGTTCACCCTCTCTACGATGCTAGCTTTCATATTGGAAAATGTTGAGTAGTGATTGATGTTGAATTTTTTCATCAAATCTTGGAACTCTGTATTATAGAATTCCTTTCCCTGATCAGTCTGCAGATTTTTAGGGGGTGTTTTTACACTGTTTAAAATTAATTTCATGGCTGTGGTTACATCTTTAGCAGTCTTTGTTTTGACAGGAATTGCCCAAACAAATTTTGAAAACACATTAATTATAACCAGAATATATCTATATCCTTTGTTTATTTTTGAATATGGTTGCATTTCAACTAAATCTGCTTGAAAAAGATCATTGATCCCATTTACAATTACTGCTCTTCTTTTAAAAAATCTTCTGGCTGGTTTGTGTAGCTCACTCACCACATCTTCTTTGATAGTATTCATTATTGAACTGTTTTATTTTCAATCAATACAGAACCTTTTATTTGTAAGTCACCATAAAATTCTCATACTAAATGGTTAGATAAGCGAAGCTTCAATTCTGGAGACATACTGAACATCATTTAGAGAAATAGATGGTTTATATAATTATTTGAGAACATGCGTATTACAATTGCTTGACTATTTTTGTTAAAGGATTGTAGCTAAATAATTTATCATGTAAAATCAGACAATATACTGATGTATCCTTTTTTGTATTATTATTTGTCTCGAATTCAACTCCCAAAACAACAGTACCTGTTTGAAGTGTTTCTTTCTGGTGGGAACAATCAATATGTGCGATTGGACACTTATTTTTAAAGTTTTGAGGGTTGAAAATTGGTTCGTTTGGTATATCATAGTAGGAATTTTTAAAGTTTGCAAACATTTCATAGAGAGCTGAAAACTTGTTATCATTGAAATTCAAATACAAATCATGATATGGATATCTTTCAGAATTCAAAAATACTCTAATATTTGAGAGATTTATATTATCGAATTGACTAGCATCTTTCATGATGTGTTCTTTTCTATTTTCTTGAAAACCAATTATTATATGACGAGGTGCTTCAAGTTCACTACTTGTTTTAACAGGCCAAGTATGACGGGTCGCTTCAGGTAGCGAGGAATATTCAACAATTTCCCAACTACGAAATCCAAGTAACAGATCTTTATTTGTTTCAAGAATTTGTGTTAAAGCTAGTTGTTGTGGTATATCAACTTGAATATGAGGTACTTTCCAATAGATCTTGTCAAATGTAACTTTTGGATTTTCCGCTTCGGGTGACGGATTTTGCATATCTTCAACATATAAAACTGCATCAACATCATCGCTGGCTCGGATCAAAACCAGTTCTTGTTTCATATTCAAGATTATTTTTTTATAGTCTTCAAAAAATCCCATCAACATTTTCAAAGGTATAGATACATTAAATTTTCCTTTATCATCAACTAAAATGTTTTCCTTTTCATCTCTATTTGGAAACCATCCAGCATTTTGCAGCTTTAGACTTTCATTTGTATTATATGAAAGATAACCCTTCAAGGTTGAAGCTAAACCAACATTTTTTACGGAATCTATAGTAACTCCATTAAGTTCATAGCGAATTTCTCGAAACAAATAAGCTATACCATTGTTGACAAATTGTAATTTTTTAGAATAGGCACCCTTATTGTTGGTCAAGGTACCTTCAATGTAAAGATGACTCCCTGAAGGTAGTGTGTATATATCAAGTTCTTGAACAGGTATGCGAATTTCATCATTGTATTCAAATTTTGAAGAGACAAACGGTTGATATGAATGAAGCTCAGAGCTTATTATTGAATTATCTACATATAATTTTTCATCAACGTTTAATATATCCATTATTTCAATACTTTTAACCCCAGAGATATAAGAAATTGGTGATTTTGTGATGTTAACTTGTTGGAGTCTCGTCTTGGGCTGGTTTCTTGTGATGTTAACTGGTTGGAGTTTCGTCTTGGACTGGTTTCTATAGACAGCTTCTCCCTTTTATATGGCGATTGTTTGAAATAGCGATAGTTGTATTTAATAACCATAATATTTTCTAATGTTTAAGATGTAATCGAACTGTTATGGTCTCGTTTCGGAAATTAATCAAATCACCGTCTTGATCTACTATTTTAACAGTGATGTTGTTGATTGTCTTGACGCTGATGGGGAAATAAAGTATTGGTAATGGTGATTCCACTATTTTATACCCTGAAGGAACAGAAGGAAAAAACTGATGAATTATATGAACGGGTAGACCATTACTATATGATCCAATGCAAATGTCGCAATCAACACAAATTGCATTAACTTTAAATATATTAACAACTTCATCCGATTCAGAAAATTCATTTGATGTAATTTTTCGTTTCTTAAAACCCAATATTTTCGCTATGGAGTCACTTGGTGTGAAATCTATTTCCTTTGTGCAATAAAGCTGACATTTTAATGTATTGGGGTTTGCTTTCATCTTAAACCCAACTTTTTCTCCAAAAATGTCATCAATTACAGAATTAATATATGTTTCAATATCTTTTTAATCGTAAGTTCCTTCTGGAATTGTGATAACTTTATCCGCTACATATATTTTATTGCTACCCGGTTGTATGTTAGGTATACTCATAAACGATTCAAAATCAGCCAACCCCAAAAAATATTCTTTATTTTCATCCAAAAATATAGGTGGATTGAATTCTGCTTTCAACACAGAAGTATTTCCCGTTATTGTTATAGTTCTAGTCATGATGACACTCTCAACGTTACTGATGGTTCTCGATCATGTCATATTATTATATAGAAATTCGATTGACAATTGTCCACAATTATTTGCATTGAATTTTCGTACTGATGGATTGGTTCTGAAAAAATGAATAAAATTGAATTTCCACGGATTCATTTTTTTGGACTTGTGGGGTTTCTCAAATGACCGATTCGTTTCAGTTGTTCTAGGTTTAGCCTACGGGCACGTTCAGCGATAGGTGGACCGTTTGTTATGATGAGATGAAAAACATTTCGGTGCTCAGGGGGTGACTAATTACCTGCACCGGTAATTTCTGGAAATTTCAGTAAACGAATGAGAAACAGAACTATTTGGGTAAAAACAATGAATTGATTGTGTAGATGCTGAACTGGAATTTCCGAGTGAGAAACTGCCTGCGGAATCAATGATACGCCGTTTCTTTAAATCAACTATCAACCCGTGGTTGTTTGAGAGATCTGCTCCAATTATGGCGTATGGCACGGCTGCGATGCAAAAAGTCGATCTAATGGGTCGACGTAGTCCAAGATCTTGTTCACGATCCGAGTCGTCATAGGTATCTATGCGCATATCGTTAGCTGCAAAGAGTTTGAGTTTGGTGGGTGCGAGTTTGGTTTTTGTATCAGCAGGATGTAGGAAAATATCCGCACTCGTATCAGTACTAGAAAGTATTGACCAGTCTTTCTGTCACGAATGTGAAGACGAGACGATATTTTGGTATCCTCCGCCACTGCCTCCGCGCGAGAAGGTGCCTCTAGTTTTTTTCCTTCCAGTTCGCATATTCCACGCACCAACTTCGGCATGACGTCGGATTGTCCGGATATTTTTGATGTGCATAATAGAAACTAGGTTTTTCTTTGCCCGCAGATTTATTTCTATTGCGATTGCTCCTAGATTTATTGCGTGAGCGCGATTTTCTAATGCTTCAACCTTCACGGTGAGTACCTTATCACAATCAATCAGAGACTGGATCTGCGTCTGGGATGCAGAATTCCCTGCACCAACAGCATTTATGTGAGACCCACTGGAAAATGCGCAAGAAATATCGGCGAGTTGATCAGCTAACTCAGCCATGGTGTCTAATATCGACGTATTTGACATAACAATGCCCCTTTGCTGCTCAGGCAACTGTTTTAAGAATAATGATTCAAGGAGTGAGTCGTCAACCGCATTATTGACATTCATATATAAGGATAATACTCACCATGCCCGGGAACGTTGAAATTTTCAAGAATATAGTCTCCCCCTAAATATATGGTAGACTTTTTATCCTTGTTTATTATGTGACCATCTTTATCCGTTGGTAGGTTGTAGATAGTCACTAAGCAATTTAGGAGAAAGAATATTCTATTTGCTGACCTAGATGTCGTTATAAGGGTAAGATCAGCAATAATGGTGATGAGGTTTGAAATTTCATCAGCCCTCTTACCTTTTTCAGCTGACATGAGCTCATCAATGAAGGGTATATGAGCAAAAGCCCTCTTGGCTGCATCCTGCCACTTCTCTCTGTAGCGTTCCTCTGACCGCTACAGGAAGCGTTCCTCTGTAGGATAGTCATTGGACCTAATGACTGTGCCATGGAACTCCTCTTCTCAGGGGGAAAGCTGCATCCTTCAAACAGGACGTGATGCGAACCATTCAAGCCATAATTCGCCACTGGGAAAGCTTTATTCTTCCCACCCTCTCTCGAGAAAGGCATATTAGCATGTCCACTCCTGAGTTCCCCCACCCTCAGCTTGTTGCAGCAGAAAATGTCCAGATAAGGGAGGGCTGTCCCGTACCAATTTTCCCTATCGTTGATGTTGAAAGCCTTGAAGATTAGCCCAGCTGATTTTGCAGAATCCTTCACAATCTCCAGAGCTTCTTCCACTTTGATGGTGTTGTAGTTCCCAGCGGAGGTGACTCGGTATTCTTTCTCCTTCCTTGCTTTTGTGCGGGCATTTCCAGTCATGTTGGCGCCTTCTTCCGTATGCTTCTATAATAAATTTTGATACAGCCAACTTCTTCGTTTTGTCTGGCTCCACCCTTGCTGTCTTCGATGTTGAAAGTTTGCTTCGGTCGTCTGGGTCAACTAGCTTGTCTTCCATTTTTCCTTTTTGCCCTGCATCCGCAAAGGGAGTTACTTGCATCTCTCCAGCCATTATCGTTTTCAGAAAGTTAACTTTTTGTATCAAAAGAGTCTGTTTGTACAGACTCTTTGTACTTTCTTTTTTGTTTGTACTTTCAAAAGTTGCCTTAGCTTGGCCTCATTTGAAACTGCAAATGTGTTGATAATGCGTTCCTTGAGTTTCGTGAAAATATCAGGAGGAGGTGGTGTTGTGGCGATGATGTCCTTAACACTTCCAAGCACCTCCACATCAAGTGCAGCCAACATAATGTCAGCTTTGGTCGCCAAGAATGTGATTCGCGCATCCCGCAATGAAATTTATACCTGCATAAACCATAACGTAGGATTGGCCCGGAAAAAATCAGGAATCTTGGGAACTTGGTAGCTGTCAATGTTTCGTGCACCCAAATTTGTTGTCAGCAACTGTTCAAGTTGTTGAACACGTCCTTGTGCCGCTTTAGACTCATCAATAATTGCTCTAATTTCATCATCCGTAAAAGACATATTGGAAAAAAAATTGAACATCACCTCACAGCAAAATTAAAGCGACTGAGAAACCGGTTAAAATATTTGCACGTCGACTGAGGAAATAGTCTTGATATTCAACAATACAAGGCTTGCTGCTACGATATAGCAAGCAAAAATTAATTTGAAAAAAATATATCAATCACAAAAATCAAAATATGCGACTTGTTAAGTACCTTTGAAATAATACTCAAAACAATGGGTTTATCAAAACAATCAGGCGTTGGAATCAGAGAACAAATCAATAACAAAAATGATAAACAGTTATGACCAACGAAACAGTTCATATAGGCAACTAGAGCTCGACTACACGCGCGTTGCCAATGTCTTATCAAATAATTCAAATGAATCTCGAAAACACATACGGCAATACTGCAACTTCAATAGCCTGTCCTCAGCCACTGTCAAAAACTACGATCCGTCAGAAAGATCATCCAGTCTTCAGCCAGGGTCGATTACCGCCTAAAGGTGTTTGAAAGTCAAAGGTTGATGACCATTCTCGAGGCAACTTCCATAAAATCGTCGCTCTTCACAATTTACACGTCCTGACTGTCCTGGATTCCAGTATCAACTGTACAGAGTACTGACGATGCCTTTGCACAGTCAAAGCAGAAACGGGAACGACACATTTGCTTTGTGTTCTGGATTGACACACGACACACACATCACGTCGGGGTCAACATATGTAGGGTCCTAGGCACTCCTAGGGTAGTCCGGTGAGCTCAAATGATAACACTTGGGGAGAATTTCACACTACTTTTTTTCCGACTACATTAATTTCAAAGTTTTAACATGAGCGTGAGAGTGATTGTGTGTCGATCTTTAATCGAAACCCCAACCGAAAAGACCGTTGACAATTGACAGCCTCTTGACAGATTGATTCTCTCCATCTCGAGCGACCACGAGCGATAATATGGAGTAGCCTCTTACAGTTTCAGTTCCAATGTCAATACTGTCACAATTCACAATGATAACCGGAAATGATAATAGCAAATGCTCATAGCAAATGCTCACATGCCCACACGTTCATCCGATCTCTTTGAAAGTTGGTATATATATACAGGGCTTTTCACTTGAAACTCCGCACGTCAATATCTCGGAAACGAATAGGAATATTTGATTTCTGTAAAAAGTAGTCAATGTATGAGGTCGAGAAGTTATTTTTCACAGTTAAAAAAATTCGACGCCTACCAAGAGTAAAGCGTCGCGACGCATCGAAAATATCAATCGATTGCAGGGACTTTGAAATTACGCGCATGCTAAAGTACATGTTATTTATAAACTTTTTTGTTATTCAGTCGAACTCATTTATTCTACTCAGTTTTGAAATATACAGTGTGTCCAAGATAAGGATGTCTATCATGGGGATCTTGAAAACCGTGAGAGATACAAGGTCGGTTAAATGGAGGCAAAGTTGCGTATTTTGATGCTTAACAAAATGCCGTTTTAAAAGCCAAGAAATTCCGACTAAGTCCGAGATTATCCGAAAAAAACCGAAATTTTTCAAAATTGTTTTCATTTTTTTCTGACCACATTTGAGAGAGATCTTTTGAAATGAATGGAACTTCTTTATTGCCACTTTTTGCCGTTTACAAGATAGCGTTATTAAATTGAAGAACCGAGGTTTCGTCTATGAGCAGCCATCATCAACTTTGTTTTTTTTAAATACGGTCCTGGATTTTTTATGACGGATTTTGAGGGCCTCTTATGTTCCTAAACCAACAATGTATCGCAATTATTCAAAAAAATTATGTTGATGGATTTTTCCATAAGAACTCATGAGTTAGAGAGAGACCAAAAATACATTTTTAATAGGATTAAAAACTAATACCTCTTTTTTAATTAGTGCGATACCTCGTTGGTTCAGGAACATAAGAGGCTCTTGAAATCCGTGATAAAAAATCCAGGACCGTATTTAAAAAAACAAAGTTGATGATGGCTGCTCATAGACGAAACGTCGGTTCTTCAATTTAATAACGATATCTTGTAAAGGGCAAAAAGTGGCAATGAAGAAGTTCCATTCATTTCAAAATATCTCTTCAAATGTGGTCAGAAAAAAATGAAAACAATTTTGAAAAATTTCGGTTTTTTTCGGATAATTTTGGACTTAGTCGGAATTTCTTGGCTTTTGAAACGGCATTTTGTCAAGCATCAAAATACGCAACTTTGCCCCCATTTAACCGACCTTGTATCTCTCACGGTTTTCAAGATCCCCATGATAGACATCCTTATCTTGGACACACTGTATATCTCAAAACTGAGTAAAATAAATGAGTTCGACTGAATAACAAAAAAGTTTAAAAATAACATGTACTTTAGCATGCGCGTAATTTCAAAGTCCCTACAATCGATTGATATTTTCGATGCGTCGCGACGCTTTACTCTTGGTAGGCGTCGAATTTTTTTAACTGTGAAAAATAACTGCTCGACCCTATACATTGACTACTTTTTACAGAAATCAAATATTCCTTTTCGTTTCTGAGATATTGACGTGCGGAGTTTTAAGTGAAAAACCCTGTATATATATACAGCGGGAGGGTAGTCTTGACTGATATATATATACATAATAAACTTTTTTTTAAAACTGGGATCACCCCACGAACTCAACAGAGGCAGCAATAAACGTGTAGAACTGCTCTAGGAAGTGTATATTTAATCTTAACTTCAAGCTTTCGCTCACATAATTTTGAGCTTCTTCAGAAATCTAAGCCAAAAAATGAAATCACATTACAAGAGCCCAGAAAACTGGATAGGAACCTTACAGATCATTAACAATATCCTCCTCATAGGAGATTGGAACGCATAGTACATGATTTAATCTGTAGAGTTGACATAGTGACACTAAATATCGATTAATCAACATAAAGAACGACTAAAGAGAACAAAGTGTCCCCATACTGATGATGAGACTGCAATCTAGCAGGAAAAAACTATGGTTAATGGCCACATGGCATACATCGAGTGATGGACATTTGTCCTTGACATGATTACTCGGCACTAGCTACCAACAGGTGTGTGACGTCAAAGAATGACCTACTTCACAGGTACAGGTGAGAAATGAGATTACTAAGTCCAACAGAATATCAGCAACAGTGAATGCGACCTTTCGGTAACAATGTCGAGAAAAATGTAGGATTGATTGAATATTAGAAAGGAAATAATTTATTATGATAGATTCCAGGAACGTTGATTTTTTTAGAGAAATTTTTTTGAGAGAGCAAAAAAGTATAAATTGAACTGAGTCCTTCCACATCTTTCTAGAAGTTTAGACAGTAAGTTAAAGCACATCTCGAGGAATCTTATTTTAAAACTGTTATGCTCTGTAGCTAGAAAAACAGCAATCAGAAAATTGTACCACATGATCTTGTTGATTGACATGTGTACTGAGACTGGTGGAAGTAGGTTTCAGTCTACAATCACTCCTGTGTTGTGACACTCTTCTCGAGAGTTTCTGGGATGTCTGACCAATGTGAGTAGGTATGGCGTCGCTTTAGCCAGGAAACATTCATGCCCCTGTTTCAAGCTACGCCTTGGAAGGTCATTGACCTTAATATATTTTTGATCAATTAATTATTTGGGGGTTTTATTTGGGTCACTAGATTATTTTTGGGGTTTATTATTATTGGTTGTTCAATTATCATATTTTTATGATTTTTGATCAATTAATTATTTGGGGGTTTTATTTGGGTCACTGAATTATTTTTGGGGTTTATTATTTTTGGTTGTTCAATTATCATATTTGGGTCATTGAACTTTGAAATATTTTTGGGGGTTTTAATTTTAGGCTGTTCAATTATCATATTTTTATGATTTTTCATCAATTAATTATTTGGCTAATTATATTTGAACATAATCATGAATTATACAAATTTGGTGTGTTATTATTCTCTCTCTTATGCGCTATACCATACTCACCTTTTTGAAAATAAGTTCCGTCGTCTGGGCTCGATCCCTGAGCCTCTGGGTTACCAGTCGGATGCCTTAACCATTGCGTTATAGAAACGTTTAAATATTATGGGATATGTGAAGATCCAAACACACAGATGGAAACAGGTTTTTACTCTGTCTGCATTAGTACATGCTTGGTATGCGATCGCAGATGTTAAATTGAATGGCTTATTATTGCATGGTAATAAACTCTCGTAAATGGCTGTATTTTGATTCAAAGTTTGATATAAAGTACTACTATCAGAGAGATAAACCTTTACCAGACAATCCCACTGAAACTTTGAATATTCGCTACGAGTCCACATTAGCAAAAACGGAGAGGTTAAGAGACCACGGATATGAAGTCATCGAGAAGTGGGAATGTGATTTCCGGAAAGATTTAGAAAAAAAACCCGAATTTGAAGTTTTTTTTAAAAATCATCCTATTCTTTCTCAAACCCCACTTAATCCTAGAGATGCTTTCTATGGGGGTCGTACTGGAAATTGCAAAACATATTATAAAGCATCAAAAGGGGAAAAAATTAAATACTTGGATGTATGTTCTCTTTACCCATGGGTTTGCAAATATGGAAAATTTCCTATAGGACACCCTGAAATATTTGTAGGAAATGACTGCAATCAGTTAAATTTACAAGAAACAAATGGAGTCATCAAAGCTAAAATTTTACCCCCACAAAATATCCTGTTCTTCCTCAAAAGATGAACAATAAATTGATGTTTGTTCTTTGTCGGGAATGTGGAGAAAATATGAATTATGATGATTGTACTCACAATGATGAAGAACGTGCGTTAACCGGAACTTGGGTTATAGATGAAGTTTTAAAAGCACTTGGAAAAGGTTACACAATAATCAGTATATATGAAATTTGGAGGTATCAAGTTGAACAATATGACGTGGATCAAAAGATAGGAGGGCTTTTTGTAGAAATGATGAACAAATTCATAAAAATTAAGCAAGAGGCTTCAGGTTGGCCTAGTGATTGCATCTCAGACGAGCAGAAAGAAAATTATGTTGCAGCATTTTTCAATCGCGAGGGTGTTAAATTGGAATTTGATAAAATATTAAAAAACCCCGGACTTAGATGTTTGGCTAAACTGATGTTAAACAGTTTTTGGGGAAAGCTCGGGCAACAAGAAAATCAGCCAAAAACTAAAATTGTAAATAATCCTGAAGAATTTTTCAACATGATGACTAATCCTGCCTTAAACATCAACACCATTTTACCTATTAATGAAGATGCTATGGTAGTTAACTATGAATTTAAAGAAGATAGCTATGATCCGATATCAACAGTCAATGTTTGCCTTGCTGCATACACAACAACACTAGCGCGTCTCAAGTTGTTGAGTTATCTGGAGAGACTTGGTGATAGAGTTTTATATTACGATACAGACTCAGTGATATTTACTCATAAAGAAGGCGATGATAACATCGAGACGGGGGACTTTATCGGAGACATGACAGACGAGTTGATGTCTTTTGGACACGGGAGCTTTATAACTGAGTTTGTTAGCGGAGGGCCTAAAAACTACGCCTATAAAGTTTACTCCACTTTGGATCAAGACGAAAAAATAATATGTAAAGTCAAAGGAATTTATCTTAACTACAACGCTTCCCAATTGGTTAATTTCGACTCAATAAAAGATATGGTTTTACAAACAGACTCGATCCCCATAAAAATTTTATCTCAAAATATCCGAAGGACTCAAACGCATGAAGTTGTTACCAAAGAGGAATCAAAATTCTACAAACCAAATTCTTTGAAACGCAAGTTTTTAGAAGACCATGATTCACTTCCTTACGGATTCAAAAAGATATGCCCAAAATGATTTTTATTATTGTATCTAATAATAATTGTAAATAATATATAGTATACTTTCATTGAATTGTTAGTTACACAATTTTCAAGTTATTTCAGTATCCAATTGTAAAATTATAAAAATAATAATATAATATAATATCTATTTCAACAATAATACACAAACTTCAAAACTATACAGTTTATTTTTCTTTAAATAAAAATTCATCAACATCATCATCAACAATGGTTAAAATATTAATCTTGATAATATATATTTTTAAGAAATTTTGATAATGTCGATGGAGGGTGGGTGGGTCCTTATCAAGGTAGCAGAACTTTGACGAAGTGATAAGGCTTAAACTGATTTTAAAATACTTGATATTTTATTATCAGCGAACTAATACTGCTACATTTGTTCATTTTATTTTCATATAACAACAACCGCTTATGCGATGTTGTTGTTGATGTTTTGTGTGGTTTTCTCACTTGTTTTTGCTGTTTTGTTCTTGTTTCGTTGTTTGTTTTCTTGTTTCGTTGTTTGTTTTCTTGTTTTCATTGTTTTGTTTTTGTTTTCGTTGTCTGTTTTCTTGTTTTTGCTGTTGTTTTATTGTTTCGTTGTTTTAAAACAATAAATATTTGAAAAATGTGTTTAAACAATAATTTTGGGGGTTCTATTTGTCTTGTTTTAATGTAAAGCTATATAATGTTTTAAATATTTCATATGGAATATAGATAAACATATACATCGTAGTCGTACTGAAACATAATACAGTTCAATATCATCATCATCAAATGACAAAAAGGGCCCCATCAAAATGACTTTCCATGACATATGGAATTTGCAAATCAAAGATTTTCTGGTAATCAATAGTTTTTCCATACTAGAATTGATCAAGTATTCTAGCGGTATCCGAGTTAATTCCTCTTCGGGGCGTTTTTATTGGCTAACATGTGTGCCAAAATTCCAACAGCTGATGCACAGCAATAATTTCGCTTCAATGAAATACAATAAAGCTCACATTCACTTTCATTTTGATCTCATTTTAAAATTTATTCATATTCTCCTCACCATATATTTGCTCTCATTTTTATTTTCAGATGATGCTAAAAGTACAGATGGAAGTTCTACAAAGGATATGGGTGTAGTTCTTCAAAGGAGCCCCTCAAGAAATTTTCTGATAAGGTGATTCTAGACATAATAATATGATAAAATCAAAGGAGGAAAATTAACTAGATTGCTTTTTTACATCTAACCACTATCACATACATAATTTCTATTCAAAATTCCACATTGAAACCTATTTATTTGTTTTAATTTTACAGCCCCAAAGACCAGATTTGGGGGAACATGATGACTGGCAGGCGTGGGATGATGTCTTAGCATTATAGTAGTCACGTGGAGTATGTTATGCTGAACCCAATAATCAGGACCCTCCACCGGAATGTCAAAGCTCCAAAAGAAAAAAATCAAAACAGGCTGAACGAGAGACCTTGGTTTCATAATATAAAAAACAATAAAACATTTATTACCAAATCTACGAGAGTTTATTACTTATGCAAAATTTCCCATGTTTTTGTCTACCAGAATATTCGTTTATTTTTTAACTCATAAAAGTGGTGGTTGACGAATCATGTCTATGAAAATAAAAGAGATATTACGATGAATCTAAACTAAATTCTGCTGTGAATATAATAATTAACAAATAGGAGTACATGCAGAATGATGATACATCAGATTTCCATAATTCAATGTGATATATTCATAGTTGAATAAAAAGCTAAAATAATTAATAAAAATCATAGAAACATGGTTCTCAGATAAGAGGGTCTATCAAATGTTTATCTACTGGCACTATCGCACTAATAATACTCCATCCAAAACAAAATTTATCACGCTCAATAATTAATCGATTAAAAATCGTAGAAATATGATTCTCAGATAATTGAACAACCAGTTTATAGCATCTTTGCGTTTGATATCAAGAAAAACCAGCGACTGAATTGCGGTTCTCGCCCACAAAATGATCCACAAATGATATGATGTCAGGTGAGATTCTATAGCGCAAATATATAAACACGTTACTTGAATATTAATTTGTCATCTGGTGATCTGCAACTCGTATACCATAACATGTAGAACGGGGATAATACAAATAAAGTAAACCTGTTCTCACATTGCAGCTTTCTTCAAAAGACTTCTAGTGTATGATAAGTAGATATTGATTCTTGGTAATGTAGTACTTTATATCAAACTTTGAATCAAAATACAGCCATTTACGAGAGTTTATTACCATGCAATAATAAGCCATTTAATTTAACATCTGCGATCGCATACCAAGCATGTACTAATGCAGACAGAGTAAAAACCTGTTTCCATCTGTGTGTTTGGATCTTCACATATCCCATAATATTTAAACGTTTCTATAACGCAATGGTTAAGGCATCCGACTGGTAACCCAGAGGCTCAGGGATCGAGCCCAGGCGCCTTATTCTGTAACGCTCGAACCGTTCGATTCGGTAGGATTTATTCGATAGTGACATCATTTTCGGTTTGATATCGCGAAAGCGATTCCGTAGCGTCACACCGATCGGTAACTCAATCGAAACTTCGATTCGCTTACCGAGAGCCTTGTTTGTTTCGAATTTGAATTTCGGTTGAGTTTTTTGAGGTTGATAGTTGTTCATTCACTGTCAAAGAAAAAATAATTTGTGTGCTTTCTTGTTTGAGTGCTGTTATGGATATAATTGGAGTGCTATGCAATAGATATATTCTAAGGCACAGAAGGGAACAGAACAGACGTGAGCAAATTCGTATTAACAGGGTAAACCTGAGGCAGCTTAGGGATGTCTCTAACCCTTTCACCTTACCAAACACTGTTTTTACGGGGAGATATCGACTATCTAAAGACCTAGTACGTGGACTAATTGAAGAGCTTCGACCCTTCTTGCATGAGCCTGAGAGAACTACGGGAATACCAGTGCAACATAAGGTGGTATTTTGTCAACCCTAAATTTTATTATACTATAGGTAACCACTGTGCTAACAATAATTATTATCCTACTTTTTTTTAGGTGCTATGTGCTCTGAATTTCTTCGGGCAAGGCTCATTTCAGAAAGCTGTCGGATGTGACTTTTGTTTGGGACTAAGTCAGTCCGCAGTGAGTAGATGTATAAACGAAGTGGTGGGTGCCCTAAATCGCCCTGAAATATTGACTACAAATATACGATTTCCTACCAGTGAAGTAGAGAGGAGGGCTATTGTTAGAATGTATGTATTCAAATTTGATTATTTTCAGTGTGCAGTAGTTGTTTCATGTAATCTTACTTTTATTCTTTATTAAAGGCACTATGAGCACTGCCCAATACCTGGTGTCTTGGGTTATGTAGATGGCACCCACATCCGTATCATTGCTCCTGTAATGAATGAGGATATATTTGTGAATAGATAGCAATTTCATTCCTTGAATGTGCAAATAGTAAGCATTGGACAATTATATTTGCAAACTTACAGGGTATCTCTTAGAGTTTGTTTCTGCTTTGACCAAAGCATTAGTTCTTAAAGTGAGATTTTTTTTTCATAAATTTGACAACTATTTGTCGATTTTTTTGGACCATTCAGAGGCTTTTTATATTATGTCTTTACCCTTTTCCATTTTGCAGGTGGCTACATTGAATTACAAAATCTTAAATGTTCTGGCACGGTATCCAGGCTCCTCGCAAGATTCATTTATATGGGCTAATTCAGCTATCCGTACTCGCATGGAGCAGCTTTATAGAACCGGAGCGGAGTGTTGGCTTCTTGGTAAGTTCACAGATCGACCAAATCGAATCAAATGAAAAGATTGTTAGACATTAATCATATCCTGATGAGAAAATAATATTTTGGTGTTATTATTTCCATATTTTATAGCATGACTGTGTTTAAATAGGATTCATTTGCAAAAAAAATTACCTTTAATGAAAAATGAGTCGATGAAATATGACAGAAAAAGTTTTCTCTATGAACAACTTAAATACATACATATTATATTTGATAGGAGACTCTGGCTACCCCGAAGAACCATGGCTTCATGTTCCTTTTCTTAATGCTCCAGAAGGCTCAGCAGAAGCGGAGTTCTCTTCACAACTGAAAATTAGCAGAAGCAGTGTGGAAAGAACTATAGGACACTTGAAGAGCCGGTTTCAATGCCTTCATGTTCATCGTGTCCTCATGTACTCCCCGGAAAAAGCAGCACGAATTGTGAATGCTTGTGTAGTGTTGCACAATAAGTGTTTAGATGCTAGGTTGCCACAATTCGAAATTATTGCGGAAGACAGAATACCCCAGGACAATGTCATTAGGCCACCTCGAGGAGGTCGGCGGCGTGACATGCTCTTACGAGAGGGTGAACTAGTTAGGCAGAGGTTGGTAGACAGGTTACGTCAAGCAGCAGCCAACTGAATTGTGATTGTAGACAAATATAAACAAGAAGTTTATAAATTAGTATCTGCTAATGTTATCTACAATAGTTAATAAATATTTTGGTTATTCCAATTTTATAATAAGGAACTTTTAACTGCATTATTTCGTACAATAAAAACAATTTGAATCACAACTCAAGTTTTATTCATAATAACTAACAGCACAATAATATGGTGAACGCCAAACAAGTTTGAATCTACATCATCGATGCCATCAAGCGCGTTGTTATGTGAATTGCCGATGACAAACTGTGGGCACCAGCAAACCACATAACAACGCGCTTGGTGGCCTCGATAAAGTAGATTCAAAGTTTTTTGGCGGTTACTGTATACTTTTTTTATTTTGAAAACAAATAATAAAACTATTCTTTGGAAAATCACTCTTAAATCTTTCTCTGTATTCTTTTCACTCTTTTTTTTGGCTTGTTCCTTTGGTCAACTGAAGCCACATTTTCATTGCATCTTGTACACTGAAAAAAAAATCAAACTGTGTTACTAATCGTCATTGTTTAAGACACCACATTTATAGTTTCATGTAACGATGACATAGATCAGAAGTTTTTTTTTCGAGGTACAGATATTAAATCAATCAAAGCTTCATTCGTGATCCTAATATTATGTATTTTCTTATTATACTCACATTATCATCGTATTTGTAATTGAAGTAGCTGCTTGACTTAGAGCAGCTACCTGTCTCTCTTGAATGGCTAGAGATTCTCGTTGGATTGCCACCATTTCTTCCTTGAGTTCATTATTTCTTTTTAGGAATTGGTTTTGCTCTTCTGATAATTTTATGAGCTTGTCTGGAACCTCTGGTGAGCTTGGGGATTCTGAAATCATGATCCAATAAGAGTGTCACTGCCAATTTCCAGGTTATAATGCTACGGTCTGAAATCTCAAAACCATTTGGGTGAGATTTATTTTGGATTTGTTCGTAGGGATATTTTTTTTGTATGGGTAGAACGGTATTATTTGAACTGGAGATTCAGGGTAATAGTGTTTAATTGTGGTTAATTTTAGGTATTGTCAAATCAAAACTAATTCGCTATCAATTAGGTGTAAGAAAGAAATGGGTAATAATGGGTACCTTTGTTGGCGGTGGTTTATCACCTTATTGGGCGGCCTTATTTTCACTACTACTACATCTTCAGTATATTTTCTCTTTACTTTTCCTCCGGTGATTGTGTGAGACCCTTGTTAATCTTTCGATTTCCTCAAATTTAATTCCGATTCCCGGTCTATTTGTTTACTTGGTCATTATTACACTTAGTACAGGTTAGGTTTTCCTTTGTCAGCCTTTATCCGAGGTATCGTTCAGTGTTGCCAAGTCACTTTCTTTCGACACATTCATTTTCCTTTCGAAATTCTAATTTTTCCGGGTTAGTTAGCTTAGTTTTCCTATTCAATTGTATTGACTAATTCCCTCCTACGAATTATATTTTGTTCAGCATGTTCATATTTTCGAGTTGCAGGTAATTTTCTGTGTTGATTATTTGCATATTCAAATTTCACGCCATGGGTTCTGGTAGCAGGAGAGAGGGTTTCCGCTTCCGGCTTGACGTTTTGTCAGTTTCCGTGGTGCTGTGCGTAGGTCTCTGGTTTTGATTGATTCTAGACTCGTTCTTGACTAAGTGTAGAGGCAATCTGTAATCGGCTTTTGTAGAAGGCATCTCTTGAGGATTTTATCGATTGACCTCACTTCTGTGAATCCGGAGTGTTTAGTAGGTTATATTGCTGAGTATTTTTGCTGTATTTCCGGATTTACGTACCAAATTTGGGATTTGTTGCACTTGTTGAGGTGAGTCTGTTATTTTTCCTGACCAATTGACCACGCGGATGTTTATTTAAACGGTCATTTTTCCAATGTAGTTCGAATTTTGGATCGCCTGCCTACGAAGAGACAACCACTTTCACCGGCAGAAGATAATTTCAGCAGTAAAGGAAACCCTCGCATGAGGTAAAGTTATTTTTCACCCCCTTTATTTGTTTCCGTGCCCTACGTCGATCTCTTTTCAGGGTTTTTCTTTATGGTATTTTCTTTCGTACCTGTACATTCGTTTGGTTGACATCTTCCCGGCTGACTCACACACACTGGATCTTGAACTGCCAAACCACCCTCTACAACCCTACAGTGGTGAACCCACAAACAGCCTATTTGTTAGTCCATGTCGCAACGTACCCCCGGTCCAGGTTAACAATATAACGCAGCACACGTGAGTCGTTGATGGGAAAACACTGTATTTATAATTTTCATTACGTAGCACACAAGTCGTATTTTTTTTTTTATCAGACATTTTATTAAAAATCAATTTATAAATAGCAACTTCCAATTCATTGCTAGGAAGTCAAGTTTTAATTACCCAACATGTACATTTGATGTAGTGTTTAATTATTTATTGTGAACTTTTTTTGCGTGGCCACGATTAAAGTAACCCATTTTCTTGAACTGTGCATATATTGGTAATTAATTATTTTTAGTCAATTATTTTTGTTAATCTTCATCTTTATTTTGATGAATTTGTTAAACGTGAAGGGGTAGTCGAGCGCCCTAACCTCAGAAAGGGGTAGCAAATGTTTTGATTGACTTGTAGAATTTTTAACGTCCAATAGATTATTTTGTTTTGGGAACTAGATACCTTTTCTTTTAGTTTTTTTTTTCCTTTTCTTTTGCTCTGAGTTATTTAAAGCTTGCCTGTTGGAATCGAGATAACTTCGAGGGTTGTGATCGGCCCGCTGCATCACTGGCGCCCTTTTTAAAAAAAAAACCCACGCCAGCTCCGGAACCCTGAGCAGGGTATTGCTTGGCTAGCTTAGCTTCCAACAGGGGGTTTCAACGCCAAAAATTTGTTTCACCTCGTTGAGTGTGATAATAACATCTACCAAACTAGTGGAATTGATACTGCAACTCTTATCATCAAGAATGTGATTACATATGTAAATATAATACAATAGAACAATAATCATTTACTTGGACGAGTGTGTTTCCTTCTATTTTCTTGGGGCAAAGATGGAGTTGTTGGAATTATTGAGAACTGTTGTGGTGGTATGTCGGATGGTTCTGGAGGTTTGCTGGGATCACAGAGGAAAATGTGGATGTTTTCTTTAACCTCCTCGCAAACCATGTTATCCATGTCAGATATTTTCACAAATTCCTATTAAAATAAATGATAAAGTGATATAAAATGAAGAATGGTACATACCTCTGCCTCTATGGGATCTGGCACTGTTTGCAAACCTTCAGCAACAATCTGCCCAAGGAAAGCCATCAGCTCCTCTTCTAATGTGGTCAATGAAATTTTAGTGGGAGGACCACCACCTGTCCCATTTAAGCTCCTTTTGATTTTTGCCGCCTTTGATGTTACATCTGACCTCCAATCTTGCCAGGACTAGAAAACAAAATTCCTGTGGGTCTACCACTCATTCAACCTACTAAATACAATTCCATTGTTATGTTGGATTCGTAGACCTTATTCTGTATTTATTTTTTGTAGACCGAATCGCTCGGTTCAGTACACTATCGAACGGCATAGTAGTCGAAATTTCGGTTCGGTTGCGTATGTTGCAATTCAGTATCGCTTTTCGGAAACCATTTCGTTCGGTTCGGTAGGAATCGAAAAGCGACCGGGAAAATTGAAAACATCATGCGATGTGGCTGGACCCAACCAATCAGAGTGCGTGTTTGTGTTTCATGATTATTTTTGGTTGACTGTTTGTGGTTAGTTGTCAATGTCTTGATAATTTAATTTATTATCTTTATTATCTGAAGTTCAAAACCAACTATCTCAGAGGAAAATTGAACTTAAATAGGAAATGGTGGAAATCCAACGCCAATTTCTAGCTATTCAAGAGAAACATGCAGCTGCTATAAGTGAAGCTGCAATAAGCATAACAGATACCATGATGTAAGTATAACAAAGAAATACATAATATTAGGATAACCTTCTAATAAAGATTTGATTGATTGGTTCAATCTCTGTATCTCGAAAAAAAACTTGCGATCTGAGTCGTCGTTACATGAAACTATCAATATAGTGTCTAAAAGAAGGATCATTCGTACCTAACAGTTTGATTTTTTTTTTCAGTTTACAAGATGCAATGAAGATGTGGCTAGAGCAAAAATAATCTTTTCTTTGGATTTTTGATCAAGTTGATCAAAGGCCAAGCCATATAAAATTGGGAAAATAATTCCAAGAAAGTTTTGAGAGTGATTTTTTTATGTATAGTCTTAAGATTATAGTTTATTATTTGATTTCAAAATAATAATAATATACGTTGTTAGTTATTATAAATAAAACTTGAGTTGTGCTTGAAATTGTTTTCATTCTACGAAAGAGTGAAGTGAAAAATGCCTTATTATAAAAATGAAATGATCAAAATATCAAATTTATCGACTGCCGTATTGAAGATAACATTAGCAGACAATAATTATCATTAACTTCTTGTTTATATACGTGTACATACAATAACAATTCAATTGCCTCTGTCTACAAACCTCTGCTCAACTACTTAAGCCTCTCGTAAGAGCCTGTCACGCTGCCGACCTTCACGAGGAAGTCTAATGACATTGTCGAAACCCACAATACTCTCGGAAAGCGAATCGAAGTTTCGATTGAGTTACCGATCGGTGGGACGCTACGGAATTGCTTTCACGATATCAAACCGAAAATGACGTCACTATCAAATAAATCCTACCAAATCGAACGGTTCGGGAGTTACAGAATAAGGCGCACATATTATGTACGAACATTATTATGTACGAAATTGCATCAATATTAAACGTACCTAAAGAATATACATATTGACATAGTAAATGAAAAAAATCGGCACAAAAAAGAAAAACAAAGTTATACCTTCATCCATTTATCCCCAGTCTTTGTGACTCCGTGGGGAAGACTATTCAATTCATCAGCCAAGTTTTGAATCAATTTGGCTTTAATTTTCGCACCCTCAGGGCTTAGCTTGGAAATTTTGCCCCTTGCAAAGTTTTCGTGCTCTTTCATGAAAGACAGCATCGCCTCCCTTTGCTGCAATGTTATTCGACTAGTTTTTTCTACCTGAAATATAATAAAATTATCTAAATTTTCTCAGGCTCTACTCAAATTAAACCTACAAGCTGTGTGACAAAAATACCAGTGTATTTTGTTAATAAATAATAAAACCTACCTTATTCATTATAAATGAATTCGAACCGGCGAAAAGCAAATCAAAGCTTGACAACTAATCACAAAATGACAAAAATATTGTCATTTTTCCAACCATAAACACAAATTATACGCACTCTGATTGGTTGGATCCGACCACATAACATGGTATTTTCAATTTTCCCGGTCGGATTTCGATTCCTACCAAACCGAACGGAATGGTTTCCGAAAAGCGATACTGAATTGCAAAATACGCAGTCGAACCGAATTTTCGGCTACTAGGCCGTTCGATAGTGTACCGAACCGAGCGATTCGGTCTACAAAAAATAAATACAGAATAAGGCTCCAGACGACGGAACTTATTTTCAAAAAGGTGAGTATGGTATAGCGCATAAGAGAGAGAATAATAACACACACCAAATTTGTATAATTCATGATTATGTTCAAATATAATTAGCCAAATAATTAATTGATGAAAAATCATAAAAATATGATAATTGAACAGCCTAAAATTAAAACCCCCAAAAATATTTCAAAGTTCAATGACCCCAATAAACCCCAAATAATTAATTGATTAAAAATCATAAAAATATGATAATTGAACAACCAAAAATAATAAACCCCAAAAATAATTCAGTGACCCAAATAAAACCCCCAAATAATTAATTGATCAAAAATCATAAAAATATGATAATTGAACAACCAAAAATAATAAACCCCAAAAATAATTTAGTGACCCAAATAAAACCCCCAAATAATTAATTGATCAAAAATATATTAAGGTCAATGACCTTCCAAGGCGTAGCTTGAAACAGGGGCATGAATGTTTCCTGGCTAAAGTGACGCCATACCTACTGATGTGAATCTGATTGCATTCGCATTGGATACCATAAATAATATCAGATTTGTTTTTTGGGTATGTCTTGTCTTTAAGATTTGTCTAGAGTTGTCCCAGTTTTTTAAAATTATGTTGTGCAATTTTAATATTACTATTTTTGAAAAGAAATTAAAGAGTTGGAAAGTCCTTGAATGTGTTGTAACTTGCCGTATTTAATCTCAACGTCAGAATCAGCATTCACTTGAGTTATTACAGGGGGTTAGGTTTCTCGCCTAAGTAATTTTCTAATTAATGGTCTTGATTGACAAAAAATGCGAATAATGATGATTTTCACCAGAACACTAGCCTCAATTTCTGTAAAAAGTAATCAGTGTATGGGGACAAGTGAATATTTTTCAAAGTTTGAAAATTTGAAACCTACAGTAGCTAAGCGTCGCGATACGTGGAAACATAAATCTGTTCTAGGGACTTTGAAATTACGCTCATGCGTATGTCCATGTTATTAGTAAGTTTTATTGATATTTACTCGAATTTATTTATTCTCCTCCTTTCTGAGTTATGCCGGTTTGGAGTGAAAATGTCTTAATTGACAAACAATGTGATCACGGATGATTTTCACAAGATTTTTTTTGTCAACCAAGTTCCAGTTGGTAGCCGGCTCATCCAAAGAGTGCAAATTACGCGCTCCGACACTGCGTAGATAACGGAGAAATTGTGACGATTTTCGGTCCACGATTTCTTCACGTTCCAGCAGGCGTTTGGTATTTTGGTCCTGCGTGGCACTAAGGCGTTTTATAAGTTCACTTTTCATTATTTGATAGGCGTTGGTCTCCGGCGGAGTCACAATTATATCGCGCACTTCCATGGCGGACTTCGAGTCTAGAACGCCGAAAACGAAGCCGAATTTTGTGTAGTGATTTTGGCGGCATCGAAGCTGCGTTCCACATGATTGTCATCAATCCATTAAAATGCTTACGTCTATGATTTGATGATAGTACACTGGCACGGTTAAAAAATCACTCAATATTTATTTCAGTGATTCAAATAAAAAATGAATCAGCGTACTCAAACACTAAGTGGAATAACAACGTCCTCTGCAGTTTTGGCAGTGTAACATTTCACCACGACCCTTATGTTTCTCCAGTGACAACCTACCTTTGTATCCATAACGTTCTTGGCCCGTTTCCTCCCAGATTAATTCATATTTATCTGTGTATAGTTGACTTTACCTCAACTAATTATTTGAGAGCGACATCAGCGTTGTGAACCAAAGGTGATCACTTGCGGTATTTTATTGCGGATTGTGTAAACTTTCCACGACTGTTTGCGCGCACATTCTTAGCGACTTCCTCCTTACCCGCGGATTCTGTTTTTGTTGTTATTTCTTTTATCTCCGAAAGAAGACAGCAACTTCGGTGATCTAGTTGACTGTTCGGGTTCATCGATATTCATATTACTTAATTGGGTTATTGGGCAAATCTCATCTTGGGTCAAACTGTTTGTTGACTGTTGCTGAAATATTTATTGTTAGTATATTTATGTTTTTGGGTAGACCCTTGTTTTATTTACTTGGGGGATCAACCGAACCAACTAGAAGTGCGTTCCAGAAAAAAGACTTTCTGGTTTGAGTCTGCAGCATCCATCAAACCAGTGGCGCCCATTTTAGAATCTGTTTTCAGGTCATTATCAACTGGGACTCACTCCCGCACTGACTCTGCTGCCGCGAGCACGTGTTGCTACTTCCTGTGAGCTGGCTTCTGAGAGGAAGTTTAGGTAACAACACAGAGTGGTGAAACTTGAACAATTTAAATTCCTACCTACAAATAATATTTTATATGTTTATATTTTTAATCTTACACTACGCCTCTTACGGATAATAAATAAAGAGAAAAAAATGTAATCCAACATGTCCATTCACAAAGTTACAATTATCATCAGTATAATATTTTACTCGATTCTTATGGACTAATTTCGTTTTATTTCCTATTGAAGTTTTGCCTTGATCAGGTTATTTTTTGCGTCATCCCAAGCTTTTTGTAACCTTTATTCAAATTCAAGCGGATAATTATCAAAATTGTACAAACGCTCAGTACCAAAATTGATATTTGAAGGTATTTTGCACTGCTTACCAAAAACAAGTTCGTATAGAGTATATTTTGTGTTAGTGTGAACTGTATTATTGAATGCAAAACACCAGAATCGAACCCAAGAACTCCAACTATTAACGTTTTCTGCTGTCTGTATTCTTAAATATGATCCTAGACTTTTATGCGTATTTTCCAAAGAACCCAAAGTTTGGTGGTGATACAGTGTGGATGATAGTTGTTTTATTTGTAAAATGTTGCAAACTTCCTCAAAGTTAAGGCTATCAATTCCGTTCCTTGATCCAACACGATTGTTTCGGGTATCTCATACCTCAAAATAAAATTATTGACAAAAGATCTTGCAACTGTTTCTGATTCCTTATTTTTGATAGGGTGACCTTCCAAAAATTTTGATAACGCGCATTGTCATGTTAGTATATATTTATTACCACCTTCATCGAGACCTTCATCAAAGGTTCTACAAGGTCTAAAAATTTTTTTTGGAAAGCTGACGAAGCAGTTGTGGTTATTGTCATAGGTTCAGTATTAGGCCTAGAATTTTTAAATTTTTGACAATAATCACAATGCCTTTGCAAAATCTCCAACATCAGCATGTAAACTAGCCCAAAAATCGTACTTTTTTATGTTATAATACATTCTATTGATGCCTGTATGACCTCCGCTCGGTAATATATGAAAATCATTCAATACAATTTGTTGTATTTCTACATCAGAAATTTTTTGTCCATCTTTGATAATTTTGATTTTTATATTAGCCATTTCCATTCATGAGGGATCCCTACCTATATTTTGTATTAATTGCGCATTATTTTCATTTTTTTAAATATACAAGGTACGCCATAGTAAGTGGCCTATTAGAATATTTCGGGAAATAAATCGATTGGAGTTCTAAAAATTTGTATGAAGAGATTTTTGGACATGCTCTTTTCAAATAAAATAATAGTGACGTTACGCGAATTCCGGTTGTACCGGAAGTAGATGTCAACTCGCTTGTTTCAAAACTATCAATTGGAACACCCTATAGATATAACATTTTTGGATTCTACGTAAAATTCTAGGCTGTTTTTATGAATAGTGTCCTATACCTAACTATAAGCGTTTTTGAAATAATTGAGTTTTTATTTCAAAAATGATGTTTGTAGGTTCCTATTTAAATGTAAATTTTTCGTATTAGAAAGCCTTTATTGTTTAATTTGTCTGGGATTTCTTGTTGAAAGGGACTTATTTTCAAATATTTTTTACAATATTTTGATAAATATTAATACTGGGTGACCCAAAAAAAAAATCAAAAATAAAATTAAGAAAACCGTCGAAAATCATTTTTTTCAAATGGAAACCCCCAATTCTTATAATTTTATCTTATTGAGCATTGAAAATAAAGGTGAGTTTATAAAATATCGTCCATTCGAAAATTCAAGAAAAAAAAATAAAATTAAGAATTTTTGGAATGGACAATATTATACAATCTCACCTTTATTTTCAATACTCAATAAGATAAAATGATAAAAATTTAGGGTCTCCATATAAAAAAATGGATTTTTGGCAGTTTTCTTAATTTTATTTTTGGTCATATTTTTGGGCTACCGTGTATCAATATTTTTCAAGATAATGTAAAAAATATTTTAAAGTAGGTCCCTTTCAACAAGGAATCCGATACAAATTAAACAATAAAGGCTTTCTTATACGAAAAATTTACATTTAAATACGAACCTACAAACGTCAATTTTGACATAAAAAATCAAATATTTCAGAAACGCTTAAACTGAGGTATAGGACATTATACATCAAATCTGCCTAGAATTTTACGTACAATCCAAAAATGTTATAATATATAGGGTGTTCCATTTGAAACAAGCGAGTTGACACCTACTTCCGGTATAACCGGAGGTCGCGCAACGTCACTATTATTTCATTTGAAAAGAGCATCTCCAAAAATCTCTCCCTACAGATTTTCAGAATCCCAATCCCTTTATTTCCCGAGATATTCTAATAGGCCACTTACTATGGCGTACCCTGTTTATTTCTGGTACCAGATGTTTTACACAAGTATCTTCAAGATCTCTCAACGATGCATTTAATGCTAACATCGATCGGGAATTCTTAATTTTTTAAGCTTTCCTTCCAGCCGTTTTCAAAATATTTGAGTTTTAAAGTTGGTTTTTTGGTATTGCCAAATCGTAGTATCAATGATTCCAATAATTGTTTGAACATTATTTATTGATTTTTATTCTAACAATAATTCAAAACAACGAATAAAACCAGTGAATACATTATATTATTGATAAGTTGATAATAATATCATAAAATGCGATTATGGAATATGTCCGCCATTATTCACAACACATTTTCTGTAGTCCCTTGCCAATTTCGCCAAAGCACTCAAAATATATTCAGGGTGGTCATTGAGAGAATCAAAAGAATCTTTGAATTGTATTGAAGTCATAGATACTACAATTTGGCAATACCAAAAAACCAACTTCAAAACTCAAATATTTTAAAAACGGCTGGAAGAAACGCCTTCATGTTGTATATTTTTAGATCAGAAAAATAATGTCTATTTGATTATAAAATAATATAGGGTGTTCCAATTGAAAAAATGCAAGTGATGTCTGCCACACTTTTCTCGTGCACCCGGTATACAAAAAAATATTTTTTTCTCGTGGTTCATGTTAGTATCTACTGAGTTTGTATTCAAAGTCCTTATCTATTTTGCATAATGAGCAAGTTAGTCTGCAGACGAAATATACGGAAACACCCTGCACAAAGATCAAATTTCTTATTTCTGATTATATAGAAAGAGTTCTAGCAGAACTAGACCCTAAGAAACGGACAAAGAAATTCTATATCTGAAATGAAATAAGCTTCAGACGAATTTTTTGGTGAATTTGAAAGTTCTACCACTCCAGGGTCACCGTCTAAAAATATTCTAATAAGTCCACGCACTCCATCGCGCGCCGTAGAATTTCCCTGCGGTTCCCGCCAACCTCTTACCTTATTAGCAGCCCCCCAAGGTCCAAGGGAGCATTTAGTTTTCGCAAGTGCTTTGCCTTGTCTGCTTCGCTTCCGAGGAGAGTTTTCGCTCGACGTAGAAAACCTCGCAAAATCTTTTTATTCTGTGTTTATTTTATTTAAGTACTGTTGTCATTTTGAGATGTCGAAACATATTCCGTATTGCTCTGTTGATCACTGCTGTTTCAGTTCCCGTTATAATGTTCCATTTTTTCGCTGTCCTAAGGATCCAGTCATATACGGAAATCAGCATACCTACCTTCTCACAAACCATCGAATCATTTTAAAATTTTCCGTCTTCTCATTTGCTACCTTGCTCTTAATTTGTTAAAAGGTCAGAATTATTGTGCTCCATAATCCATAAAGTGACAAACAAGTATTAGATTTTTTCTTGGCATTTCAAATGCCTCACGTTATCCACCACCATCTCTCAATCAGAATATCAGATACATTTTTTAAAAAAATGCAATCTGTGTATTCAAAAGACATCCGTGAAAATCCATTGTACCAGATTTTCAATTGCGAAATTAATTGCGATTAAAAGATTTTTCCGATTCTAACACTTCCACTTGTTAATCGAGACTACTTTCTAGAACTTGCCAGTGATTTACATCAACTTCTAAATTTGAGATCAATCGATAGAATGAAATTGTCCATTTTAATAATAACTATTATAGGTTTATAGCAATATACCGTCACAACGCTGCAACGCGTCCGAATAATAAAAACCTTCCGTAGTGAGTGCCCTTCGTACGTCGCAATGGTTCTGCGTTCGATATTTTCAAGGTTAATGGTGGCATATCGAGATTTTCAAAGCAGTGCGTGGACTTCTTAGAATATCTTTAGACGGTGCCAGGGTGCTGAGGTCTTCTGTGTGAGGAACTATCAAAACTCTGCTTATTCAATTCTTTTGCAGCTTATTCTCTTGTTATTGCAAACATTGTGCTGCACACGCTGTTTGACATTTGTTTGAGCCCTTAAGAAGAAATTTCAATTCTAGATAATGCATCAGCTACTACATTTTTATTTCACGTCAAAGTCATACTCTTCTTATACTAATCGAAATTTAGTAGGTCTACTGGAGGGATCACTCATTCCAAAAAGATACACAAGAGGTCTATGGTCAGTATAAATAAGACATTTTCTCGCGTATAGATAACTTATGAAAGATTTGACAGCTAAAATGATTCCCAGAAGTTTCTCTTCAATAACTGGATAGTTTATTTCCACATGTGATGTTCTTTGAAGGTCCCTGAAAGGTCTCACCAATATCCGAATGTGAGCCACACCACTCAACTAAGCAGTCTGTTCTAGGAAGGTAACATTCAGTCTATTCGTAGAACTTGAAAGAGAGGTTTATAGAACATATTATGATTGTGAGAGACTTTAAAGATCTCCAGAACATCCCAATTTCCGCAACAACGTTCATTCATTCACTCTTTTCCTAAGTTTCAAGAGAGGATTGTGAGATATAATTCGTAATGTTCTTCTGAAAGCCCTTTGCGCTTGTACTAGGGACGTTCTATATGATCTTTTATTAGTCCTTTTAAGCGCGCTCTTCAGGGCATTGATAATAATGATGGCAAAAGTGTCGAGAATTTGTTTTTCATAAACAATAAAGTAAGTATCAGAAAACCGATGATCCCAAAATAACACGTTGATATGTTTAGTAATTATGCTATACTGAGACTATTCAACACCAATAAATAACAGCTCCTATCCCAAGAATAATAAATATTTTCGTAATATTATGTCCTCGGATTCAACATAATAATAATCATATTTTGATATTAGTTTATATAAAAAAAAATCCCGGTTACTCAATTATATTACAGACGATTATTATTTGGATTGAAACAAAACTATTGGTGCTTGACACAATTTTACTTGCGGCAATAAAATGAGTAGGTATATTATGTAAAGGGTTATCTATAAAAACCAAACATTGTTTCAACTTAAAGTTTATTTAAAAAAAACCAAGAATTTTTCTTTGAAAAAACGAACATTGTTTCAACTTGATGTATATTTCTGAAAAGACAGAAAAAAAAAATCTTTAAAAAAACTATACATTTTTTTTCTCTCTCTCCCTCTCCAATCTTTGTTGGCGTGTCGAAACCATTCCATCACGCAGTTCTCGAACCATTTTCTATTCATAAGGCTCTTATGGTGAGCCACATCTGAAAAATATAAAATCAAAGGAACATTCGATTTGCATATAATCAACAAAAATGGTTAAAACAACATACCAAACAAAGCTTTCATCACACAAAGCTCTTCTAGGCCGAAATAGCGGCAGATCCGATATACGAAGTCTATAGCATTACTCCCTCCAATCGACTTCAACTTTTGGCACTGAAATGGATTCAATTTAACATCTATAAAAGAAGTGGATAGTTCATTATAGATAATATATTTCCAAACAGTGAAGGCAAATTGCGAAATCAGAGTGTCCTGGGTATCGGGTATGATGTCATCTTATTTTTTTTTTCAAATGGTACAGGATCTTAAATTATATTTACGTGGCTCATGGAGCGTTCATTTTTCAAGATGGAAAAAAGTTTTGTATAAAAATGGCAGGTTTTCCTTATGTCGTTATCTTCTGCAGTTTTCAAAAAAAAAGTGGAATCAATAAATGTGTGTTCCATTTAAAACAAAATGAAGTTGTCCAGATTTTTTCTTTTATCGATGCCACTTTTTTTTGAACTGCAGAAAAAACCTACGACTTTTAAAAAACACATTTTCCATCTTGAAAAAAAAACTCTATGAGCCACATGAATATAATCAAATACCATGTACACTACCAAAAATTCAGTTTAACATGATTTATACTTTTAGGCCCAACAAAATAGTATTTTTCAGATCTGTAAAAAATAATCGTATTACTTATCAAAATTTGAAAGGTTGAGTGAAATCCGCTTATAGTTCTTATAAGTGTCTTAATCAGAAATGTAATAGCATAATCGCAAAAATTTTTTTTTTATAGTGCCATCATGAAATAAATCAAATTGAGTAAATACCCAAAATATGATGTTTTTTGGTATCGGGGAACAAGGATCGAACAGAAACCACTTTTTAAATTGGCCAACGTTTCGCATCGTAATTTTCTTTCTTGTCCTAGGGCCCTGAGGATGCAATAATAAATTGCGAAACGTTGGCCAATTCAAAAAGTGGTTTCTGTTCGATCCTTGTTTCCCAATCCCAAAAGACTCCATATTTTGAGCACTTTGGAACGAAAAAATAACACAAAGTGTTACAAATTGTTTGAAATTAACGAGTTAATGAAAGTCTCCAGCTTCTCCATGTCCTGCAGAGAGTTCAAAGGTGGTTCAACTGGAAAATTAACCGGGTTTCTTCTTTTTCTTTCCGTATGGCAAGCTGCTTTATGTCAGCCATGTATGGCAAATTGTGTATAGTTTCCTGTTCAGTTTCTCTGCATCTATAAATAATGAAACAAAGATGATGTTTGCGTTTTATTTTAAGTAAAGGCAAACTGTTTTATGTCATGTATCTTGAAAATGTATTATGAAACGAATATAAGTATTATTGTGTATGTAATATAGACAATTTGAAATACCTGCTGCTGAGAATTATCCGTGTTCCAACAGTGAACTCCAAATGGAAACATCTGGAACTGGCGCAGAAGATGTCGACATCATACCTACTGACTCAGAAACAGAATCGGCAGTGGAACCTAAAATGTATTATCTCAATATTTGTTCAAGTCATGAGAAGCCTCTATATTTTTTTAACCCTACCTAAAGAGATTTACTATAAATGTTTGACATTTTAACATAAAAACAAACGTCAAAAATTCATATTCACTTAATTTTAATATCTATTCGAATGAACGTAGAATTCCTTGTACCTCCATGCCTTGATTTGGATAGTAGTTGTTAGTATGATTATTACACTTCATTCTTCATAATCTGTTTGTTCGGTTAATTTTCTGTTAGTTCCACTCAGAAAAAAGTTGATGATAAAACACATCTGCATTGAATAAAAATAATAAAATTGTCAAAAATAAACTATACCATTGATGAACCTCTGTTTGAATGTGATTTCACACTATGTGAATACATCATGGTTCTTGAATGTTTCTAAATGTTGAAGACTATGATGTAAGAATAAACAGAATTCTGGATTAAATTAATTTTTGCCATTTATCTATTACTGAACTCTCTCTATCAAAGCTGATAAATTGATACATGTCAGTAAAAAACAATCTTTGTGATACCAAAAAGCTTTCTGAATAAGTCAATGTCCAGGACACCTTTACCCCAGCCTTTTCCATTTTATGATGTTGAAGATAATGTGAAGCCAATATAACTACATATACAGGGTTATTCACGTTATTCGACACGAAACATGGTTAAAGTATCTGATTTTATAAAAGTTTTTTTTTGTATGGATAGGGACCCTTTAAGGCTGAATTTTAAAAATATTTTCATGTTATACAGGGTGTCCCCAAAACACTATATATAACTAGAATATGAATTCTTGCCAAGCTAGAAGCTTGACTGACACTACTTTTCCCTCTCTCGAACCATCGTGCCGTGGACGAATTTATATCCAAAAACTGTTGGGTCAGCATTGTAGGACATGCGTCATAATATCATCGTAACATAAATGAGTTTATCTATTTAGCGTACTTTCCACCCCATTATTACGATGACATTATCAAAGTTATATTTTTTTTAAATGGAACCCCCTGTATAATAATTGATATTTCAATTCTTCCTTTAATTTGGAACAACAATTGTGATACCACTAATGTTCCTTAGTGCAACCGTTATCGAGATATCGCGTCTTAAAAATGACATTTCTGCACCTTTGACATGCTATAAAACTCAAACTATCCAAGTTAGAGAAAAAAGGTTTGCACATTTCAAAAAATACAACTTTGATGCGTTTCGTGTTTTGGGGACAACCTGTATAACGTTAAAATATTTTTAAAATGAAGCCTCAAAGGGTCCCCATCCATCCAGAAAACCAAACATTTTTAAAAACAGATACTTCAGCCGTAATGTTTCGTGTTGAATAACGTGATTAACTCTGTATACTTTAAAATCACCAGTGAAATGTCCAGATCCTCATCATCAATGTCATAGTTATTTGATTGACCACCTGAGGATTGAGTGTCTGAAAAACAGATTAAAAACATACTCACAAAAATAATTTGATAGAAAGTCCAATTTTTTATTTATTCTCATTGATGTTTTTATGTAAACATTCCATTCTTATATTTATCACATCTTTCTAAAGACTTCTCAATCATCATTAAATCAAATACATTTACCTTCTTCTGTCAAATGTGTTACTACGCCTGCATCATCAATATCTAATAACACATTGTCCTGATTGACCATCTCGTTGATTTTTTTTTCGGAAACAACTGAAAGTTCTAAAAATGAAAACGTGAACGTTTATTTTATATTTATTATAAGAATTCATTAAACTCCTACTTTTTTTAATATATTTTTTTCTCTCCCTCCCTATCTCTTCCGCTGGGCTGAATGGTTCTTTAGGCTTTTGGGTCCTATGCCCTCTTTCCCATTCATCAGCCGAAGAGTTGGCATCAATCACCCTCTTATGGGCCTCATGTAGTGAATCTAGATCACAAAAAAAATAAAACCATCCAATATACATGGATAATTAATCGAAGGTCGGTTCTTGTTAAGGTGTACCGTGTCTTCCCGTATATTTTTGCACTCTCCTAGAGAGTTTATATGAAATTTGAAAAGATATAAAAATAAGGTGAATACAAAATGGTACATGTTTTTTATGAACTTTCAGAATTTGTAGGCTAAAATGTCAAAACATGTTGGTAACTGTAAAATATTGACAGGTTGATGATTTTTTCAAATGGAATACGCCGAACACCCTATATACTATTACATTTTTGGATTCCACGTGAAATTCTAGACGGATTTGATTTATCATGTCCTATAATTGAATATAAGGGTTTTTAAAATATTTCAGTCTTCTTGACATAGATGACGCTTGTGGGTTAAATGTGAATTTTTTGTATTTGAAAGCCTTTCTTGTTTAATTTGTATTAAATTTCTTGTTGAAAGGGACCTACTTTCAAAGATTTCTCAGAATATTTTGATAACTATTATTATAGGGTGGCCCAGAAATAAGATCAAAAATAAAATCAAGACAACTGCCAAAAATCAATTTTTTCGAACGGAAACTCCCAATTTTCATAATTTTATCCCATTGAGCATTGAAAATAAGGGTGAGTTTGTATAAGATTGTCCATTTCAAAATTTAAAAAAAATAAGAATTTGAGGAATTGTGAAAAATCTTCAAAAGGAGGTCTCTTTCATCAAGAAATTTGATACAAATGTAAGAACAAAGGCCTTTCTATACGAAAAATTTACATATGAATAGGAACCTACAACGTTATTTTTGACAAAAAAACTCAAATACATAAACACATACATACATACAAGAACGATTATACTTAGATATAAGACATGATTCCTTCGAGTTTTTCTTATAACATTTAATAAAAGACCAAAGACTTTTTGACTTTTTTTACTAAAAATCGTTTTGATGATTAACTATAAGCGTTCTATTAGCTTCTCTTGCTTATTCGTATTATATTTACTTACAAGGTTGACCTGTTTCAATTTATATTATTTTTGTTTATCTCCAGAATACGTTTTCCAAATATTTTCAAAAAGTGACCAAGTAGAATTTTTTTGAAAAAAAGTATAATATTCGAAAAAAATTGATTTCTCTGATTTCCCAATAAAACTTACTATTATCTTTTTTGCATAAAACGATATCAGTTACTCGTGAATAAGATTTTATAATAGAGGCAGTCATTTCTAATATCTGGAAACTCAAAAGTTGATTTCCCAAAAACTTACATTTTGGACTTGGTCACTTTTGGCATTAACCCTTTCGATCCCACATCTGAATGCCTATGCTTGTCACAGAATCCGAGGGTTTTTGGCAAGCCACCAGTACCACTGACGTATATATGCGTCAGGTAAAAAAAAAACACGTGAAACCTATACATATATAACGATGTTAAATATTAATTGAAAAAATATATAATTTCAAAAAGGCTGATTAGAAATTATCTTGCGTATGGTACACCTCAAAGCACGGGTGTACACATAGACCAATACCACATTTTGTGCACATATACCTGGAATCGCTTCTTTTTTTTGCTCGAACTTTAGTTTGGCTGCAAACAGTACATCGCCGAACCTTCTTATCATTAACCACCTGGGAAAATGGCGGCCTGTCAACCTTTCAGGATTTTTAGATAAAGGTCTTATCTTGCTTAGTGGCTTTTGAACCTTTAATTCTAAAATAAGAAAAAAATTGATGCGTTTTTTTGCAACAAAAATTTGAAAACTCACTTATCAAAAAGCTGTCGTATAACTTTTAACTGGAAATCTGCTAGAGGTTCTTTTTCTGGATTTTGGGTTGTTTTGCTACTCCCCACCACCTGCATCAACCAATCATGGGGACGCATAATATAAACGGCACTGGGACTATATGACCTGTCGCCTTATTTGCTTGCCGTATTTTTGCGGCTTTGGTCATAAATGCTCAACACACAGTGATATATTTATGCGGCAGTGGGTTTAGTAAAGGGGGCTAAACTTAATATCGCCGCATATATACAGGCATTATTCTAAAAGACCAAATAACCCTGAACGCATATATACGGCACTGGGACTCAACGCACTTTTAGTAATTGACGAATAAACGCGGCAATGGGACCGAAATGGCTAAGCCCACGATATGTATTATTTTACCATGTACTCAAAACAATGAAAAAAGTTGGACATACCAAAAATTCCTTCCACCTCAACCGAGTGCTCGGTCCAGTTGGGCTCAGGTGGATATTTCTTCGAAATATATATTTTGGTATATTTTTCTGGTGGCCAATTGCACATCTTATTCTCTTGGCATAGCCAAGAAACAGGCACTTCCTGTACCAAAGCAATTCCTTCGCAATCTGTTTTGTTTAAAAACCTAACTACTGCCAAACTCATCTAAAAATTGAGAAAATATATTATTTGAATCTACCTGGATGGGTGGTAGACTAACCTCACAGCTACTTATTCTGGTATCAATATGATTTTGAAAGGAATTATTTTGACAACTCAAGTAATGTGACATTACTTAAGTTTGTCAAAATAATACATTGTACAAATTTGTACATAAATCCGAACTGGACATTAGTAATTTTTGTTACCTATTTATAGTCAACATTATTTGGGTATTTCACTATTTGAGGTAACAATCCTAATGCGATTTATTTATACAGGGTGTCCAGAAAGTCAATTAAACAAAGACCAACATTGAACTCAAAGCTCAAAATATTCAATAAGAAATCTTATTTTACAGAGAAATAATAATGTATTTATGATGATATATTGTCCAAATAAGCTGAATTTTGTTTAACGTGAAATGTTAGGTAGTTATGGGACAAAATTGAGAAGAAAAAATGAATGGATCTCACCACAGATCTCACAGATTTTCATTATTGTGTATTGGACAAAAGAATGTCTATACGGCAACACCATAACTTTACACAGTACCTCTCTGCTATTCACTTCAATGGTATTGTGACTCGAATCAGTATCAAATTGAGGAGGAATTGGATTCTAAATATCCCCCTTTTCTAAAAAATGTTGGAATCGCACTGCAATATGTCGGATATTAGGAAACAGTTACCATTTTTAATTGGACAACAGTTATCTGGTTGTTAATTTTTCGAAACAAATCCATTCAATTGCAATCCAGCATAATTATCTATTTTTTTGAAACACTAGTCTTTACAAAATTCAGTGTATAGTGCCTCTTTTTTTCACTAAGTCTTTTAACAATCTGTTGCAATTGGCTTACCGGATCTTGAGCAAACTTTTTTTTTAAATGCTGCATATAGTTCTCTGGTGGAAAAGCACTAAAATTATCAAGACAGCCAAACCGCTTTACATCAGTGCATAAATAGCATAGGTTATGTACAGGGTGATTCATTTTCAGCGACAGGGTGCCAGTTCTCATAAACTTTCCATCGTAGAGGCTTGCGGCAAAAAAATTTATTACTAAAACGACCAAGAGAAAAATCTGGAACATATTTACAAGTTTCTGGAATGGTCGCTAGGGGGCGTAACAACCAACACCAAGTAGAAAAATATGATTTTTATGGAATTTTGTCCAATGAAAATATATCGCTGAGCTTATTTTCGGATTTACTGACTATTTACCTATACACTTTTTGTCTGAAATGTTTTTCTCTATCTATCACGATAAAGTGGTGGGGAAAGCTCAATTGTTTTATTAAACAAACGGAGACTTCTCCCGTTTCGCTTGACCGATTTGAACGAGCTTGGGCTCATATTAAAGAGCCTGATCTGCACTACAATATGCCTATTTGGTTTCGCATTTGTTATCTTCGCCGTAGCCGCTAGATGGCGTTAACTGAAATGGTAGCATGTTTTTGAGTTTTTTACAAAAAAATCAAATGTTATGGTATATTCATTTTTATATATTTTAAAAGGGGATACATTTTCCTATAAAAAAAAACAAAAAAATTAATGATTTTTTTTTGTTTTTTTTCAATTTTTGTTTTGTTTTTTCTAATTTTTTTTATAGGAAAATGTATCCCCTTTTAAAATATATGAAAATGGATATACCATTACATTTGATTTTTTTGGAAAAAACTCAAAAATATGCTACCATTTCAGTTAACGCCATCTAGCGGCGACGGCGAAGGTCAAGAATTCAAAACCAAAAAAGTTTTTTGAAGTGCAGATCATGCTCTTTCATATGAGCTCAAGCTCATTTAAATCGGTCAAGCGAAACGGGAGAAATCTCCGTTTAATACAGTAAACTAGTACTCTTCGTAGGAAAGTTTTGGGGTAGTTTTGATTTTCTCCATTTTTTATATTTTTGGGGTGCTGAATCCGAATCCGAGGTTTGCTAACAAAATTTCGTGACGCAACATTGAAAAAAATGCAAAAAAGTAAAAGAAAATGGTAGATTTGGTAGTCTTTTGCTTGTAACTCAAAAACAATGAATTTTTCGAAATAATACTTTTATTCAAAATGAAAGCACATAAAATTTCTTTCATTTTTCATTTTCAACATTTTTTTCTACGAAGCACCGTTCGGTCTCGAACACCAATTAAAAGATGGCGTGTTTTATCAATCTCCACAAAAACTCATTTTTATCTGCAAAACTTATATATTAACGTAACTATCCTCTTTATCACTTCATTATTACATTGTATTAAATGTTATTTAAAACGTTTTCTTTTAGAAGGGCCTTTCCGAGGCTCCTCGCTATGGGAAGGTCCTGGCAGAGGATCGGGTTCAAACATCGAAAATTGAGCTAGAAAATAAAATGAATCGTAAAAACCTTAAATTGTCATTTTGCGAATAGACATACCTTCTACATCGTGAGAGCGTTCTTCAGACACTTCTTGGTATGTTTTTTCAGTCTCTTCTTCATCTGTCTCTACGGTGTCATCCGGCGGCTCGACGTTTCCACAAAACCCGTTGCATGACGTGCATATTGCAGAGCAATAGAGGCCTGCCTTCCTGCAACAACAATTTCGTTGACAGCCTTTTTTGCATTTGCAAGATATGCGTTGAAGAATCGAGTCCGGCGCTAGTTTGGATGTGGTAGTGATCGGCACAAGACCATTTTTTGTTTTTTTCCACCCCCACTCATTCGGGTCTCTTTTCGGTCCAGATAACCACTGCTGCGCTTGAAAGTAGACTCTCAATGAATGTTCACGTGCAGCAGCTTCAGTTGGAGGTAGTGAGGCAATGTTTGCGTTGTTTTTATAAGATGATATGTAATTCCTGTATTCTAAGTTGTTTAAATTAGTTCCTCGACCTTTCCCATACAAGGCGTTGAGGAACTTGTTTCCAGCTTCGGCAATCTCATCCTGCTGAGCTTGAGAGTCCTTGAAAACCTCAATTACTGGTATCAAGTCGTTGTTTTTCTGAAGGACCTTAAGAAATTTTAATTTTCCTTGATTAAAAACAGCGGAAGTGGTGTCACATCCACTCATAGCGTGTAGGAACAATGTATGGTCTTGCAAGATTTTGTCTGGTTGGTGAGGATCGTACATGGTTTGGGGCACTTTTCCTCTTTCTGGTTTCATAAAATATACATTTTTCACGTCAGGACTCCATAAGCCAGCCAAAATCACCAAAAGATCGATATCTTCCCCCACCACTCTCACGTAGTCATTTGAAGAAGCCAAGTTCAGTGCCGTTGTAATTATCAAGACATCAGCATCCTCCACTGCTTGCTGTGTCTCAATGTTTGCTTCATTTAACTTCTTCATAAGCGTACATATCAACCGGCTCTTGTTTGTGGAATTTGCAAGAAAACCATCGATTCAGTAAACGATACTGCCGCGGAATGTTTTCTTTGATGTCTTCTTAATCGCTATATTCGCTTGGTGCTTTCATAAGTTTCGTCGGGGTAGCCATCAAAAATAACCGCCGCATTCCATTTGTAATTCGACTTCATGTAGGAAACATAATTACTACAAATTTCTGTATATATGTCTGGCCATGGTGCCATTTGACACGATGCATTAAAAACCCTCCGTCGATGATAAATTTTGAATTGCTTAAGTTCGCCTGTTTGGTTGGTACAAAAGCCTTGTACAAGCTTGACTTGGTCCCTTTTCTCATTCCATGTTCATCGAAAAGAGAGAGAGGATAGGGGCTATGTTCGTAACATAAAAATTCTTGTAGCTCTTCATCTGCATGCTTCACGATGGTCATTCGTTGAAAAAGTGTCATAGGATTGACGATCACAGCCTTGTTTTCTATCTGAATAGAGCTGTTCATGATTGCAAGAGGTTGCACTCTTTCGCTTCGTTTGAATTTTACATTTTTGAAATCACCTCCAATAATGCGTTGCATACTTTGCATGCCAACCTCCTTAGAGAGGTGGCAGTTGATTCTATCATCTGCAACAACACCTGTACTGAGCGACATTAGGTCAGTGGTATCTGGAAAAGGAGGATGTTCATGAAACCAATTAAGCAACTTATGTGTATCAGCTATGTCTCGCTTTTGCATAGCGTCTCTGCTGTCAACGTGTTGGTCCGAAGTCGCATGTTCCACTCCAGTAAAATGCTCAATCTCTTGGCACACATTATGTAATGCTGTCATCCCTTCTGTCCATCTTGTTACAACGCTTTAAGTTAATCCTCGTCCATGAGTAAGACCACCACTTGTTTTCATTGACTTGCGTGCAGTTCCCAGTTACTGCTTCTTTCTGCTTCAATAAAGTGCTTTAATAAAGTCACCATTTCAAAATATGCAACCCAAAGCTTGGCAGTGGGACCTCGTTCTGCTAACACTTGAAGCCTACTTTTGAATTTATCCTGTACGTCCTTTACAACGTCCTTTACATCATCAGAAAGAATCAATGTTCTGTCCATGTTGAACAATATTTCCTCCAATTGACTCTCAATTGTATCTGGCAGAGCCATTGATTGAAAAATTAGTTTGGCTAAAGTTCTATGGGCCAACATATGAGCTCGTACTGCCCTTGCATATGCGTGGCTAGTCATCATTTTTTTCAGTTGAATTTGCTGCAAATATCATATTAAAAAGTTCTGTCAATCCACTGCCTTGCATAATGAAACCAATTGATCCCATGAATGACATCAGTAAATAAAATCCTCCGAGCCTTATAACAACATTTGAAAAAATAGGATCATCTGGACGGCTAGCAAGAATGTCTCGTGCCTTGAAATAGAGGGGTTGATCAAATGTCACTAGACATGTAGCTTGGTTCAAAGATTTGGTCTTCTCTACTCCGGTCAACAATGCTGTGAATATTGTATCATATTCACTTGGAGGAGCATTGATGAATGGCTGATAGCTAACAAACGTTACTTCATATGGTATGTCTCTTGTAATGTCTTCCATAAATCCATTCCATCCTAAGACGCCAGGAACGTCTTTACTTTTTCCGTATAGCCACAGAAGATCAGGCAAAGTCAGGATCGCAGTTCCACTCAATGTAAAATTTTTATCAAGATCGTTTATCTTTAGGTCAGCTAATCCTCCAGGTATTGTTCTTTCAAAATGCCTCACTTGAATTCCTCCATAACTTCCAGAACCCTCAGGCGGTAGTATTTGTCCCATTATTTTCAATCGAGGAATGAATTGATCGGGCGCCACTGCATGTTTTGGTGTAATACATGAAATGCCACCCATGACGTGAATCGTATGCACGTTAAAATCAGCGTTATCGTAAACATGCTGTGAAAAGCACGGCTGCTCAACTTTTAGCGGATCGCCTTTGATTGCTGATGTTTCCAGACGCACGGCTTCTGTATAAGATGCACAAAACCCTAGTGAGGATACTACGTGAAATAATTTTCTTGAGCCATACTTCTTGTACAAAAAAACTGCCAACCCCACCAGAACAGGCGAGATGAACGATCTGGGTCGCACCGCTGCTACAATACTATGCGCCATCGCTGTACTTTTATTCTTCCACATATCATGGTCTCCACGTTTTTTGTGTAGTACAACTGTTTCCAAGAATGTACGGAGGGTTTCAGGAATGAGTTCTTCATTGTTATCTAAAAACTTATCAGGTGGGGGGTACTGATCTGTGTCATAAGGCTGGCTTCGGATATCCTCAAGGATAATTGCAGCAGCTGCCTTAACGACACGAAGTCTTTCTTCTTGTTCCGTTTTCAGGGTCTGCTGGTACCAGGCGTCATTCAAAATCTTATATCCTGTGTTTTTAAAACATACCAGCTGCGTTTTATTTGGCAAAAAAGTGATTAGTATGTCGCTTCCATATTTTTTGAGTAGATGAGCTTTGACTGTTTTTTTGTCAGGAGAATAATCTCCTTTAATTTGGTTCATTAACTCGTCGAACGTAAACTGGCACTCTCCATCACTATTCTCTAGATAACTGTATACATCTTCCATTGCTGCTTCAACATCATTGGCGAATGGACCCCTTGCTCTCTTGTCTTGTATTTTTGGACGATTGTACAGTTTTCTCATGCATAAACTATGGTACTGACAATCAGAGGCTACCAAGTCTGCGATAGGTAGAAGGCGCTTAATTATGGCTTGTCCGTACTCATCACCGCGTTCTTCTGCTCTTTTCATGGTAGTTTCCTTGACTTTTAAAACTCGAACCTGATACACAATATTACGTTCGTTTTTTTTCTTTTTCTCTGTTGTTGTATAAACTCGGGAGTTATGAGGAGGCTACACATAAAACAATGAGTTTTGTACGAGAAAGGTTCTTCAGTCGAACGTCTTTTAACCTGCTGCTCTCTACCTTGCTCTAACTTCCTCAAATAAGCGGCAATCATCCTTTCATTGGTATAATTTTTACGACATCTTTCATGATCTTTTCTTTTCTTACTTGACACAATAAACGTATTCAATCCTTTTTCCCGCACAGTTATCACTTTTTCTAAATTATTATCAAGTACTCCGTCACAAATAAAACACACGTTCGATGACATTTTTGACAGTACACGTAAACGCACTCGCTTAGTCGGCCTATATATAACACGAAACTAATGCATTCAGCATGCATATATAAGTTTCGCAGATGAAGATGAGTTTTTGTGGAGATTGATAAAACACGCCATCTTTTAACTGGTGTTTGAGACCGAACGGTGCGTCGTAGAAAAAAATGTTAGAAATGAAAATTGAAGGAAATTTTATGTGCTTTCAATTTGAATGAAAGTATTATTTCGAAAAATTGATTGTTTTTGAGTTACGAGCAAAAGACTACCAAATCTACCATTTTCTTTTACTTTTTCACATTTTTTCCAATGTTGCGTCACGAAATGTTGTTAGCAAACCTCAGATTCAGTTTTAGCACCTCAAAGAATATAATAATAGGAAAAATCAAAACTACCCCAAAACTTTCCCGCGAGGGGCATTTATAAGCACAAGTTAACTGCATTACGTTTGTTTGATAAAATAATTGAACTTCCCCACCACTTTATTATGATAGATAGAAAAAAACGTTCTAGACAAAAACTGTAGGTAAATAGTCAGTAAATCCGAAAATGAGCTCATCGATATATTTTCATTGGACAAAATTCCATAAAATTCATTTTTTCTACTTGGTGTTGGTTGTTGGCGACCATTTCAGAAACTTGAAAATATTTTCCAGGTTGTTCTCTTGGCCGTTTTAGTAATAAAAATTTTTGCCGCAGGCCTCTACGATGGGTACTTACGAGAACTGGCACCCTGTCGCTGAAAAATAAATCACCCTGTACATTATACGTCACATACTGATGACCATAAATATCGCCATACGTACTTATGAAGGTTTCCAAAAGATTTGCTTCATTATTATCAAATTGAATACATAGATTTTGCGAAGCTAAAATTCTGATGCCACAGGAAATGAGCAAAAAATGATAGTACATATGTTCTGGCAGCATATCCTTGAAGGCAACAACTCCATTGTACAATAATATTTGCCGAAACTCTGTTGCTTTGAATCTATCGACATCAGAAAGATTCCTGGGCTTTCGACAAACATCGTTTGTGATAAATGGTTTAAATGAAATCACCATATCACTAGTATTTTGGATAATCAACCTTGGAACTCGTACATCTTGCTTGCCTTTGTGCCAAAACTGTAGGAGTCTTTTCATCATACGAAGACAAACAACATGCATATAATAGTCATTTGGTATCTGACTTACCATAACAATGTTCAATTTTTGTAAAATTGACAAGCCAATATGAATCGAAATGATTCGTCAGTCCGTAGCTGACACCTTAACTCCGGAAAAGTCATTCGATTTTCAATGAAATCCCCCTCTTGAACGCATTTGCTGCAGCTATGATAGCCTGTGTGACTTTTGATGCAGGTGACGAAAGCCTTTGCTGGTGCATCTCAAATCACAGCATTTTTTTTGGTTAGATCTCGATATTTTTCTAAACAAACCCATTTTCTTGGAGTTTGAGGTATTCATCAACGAAGGACTGCAAAAGTTCATTTGATGATGCTGGTTTTGTACTGCTGTGATAAATACCAACAACAAAAGGTTTAAAAATGATGTTTTCAAAAGATGTTCTGTCTATACATGCAATTATATTATGCCAAAAATGGCTACCAGAACTTCGGCTCAGAGGTAGCCCATCTATATTCTAGTTGATTTTTATTTTTGACGGAATGGTTACGTCTTTTGGTAATAATTCAAGATCTTTCATAATCCCTTTCTCTAATCCAATATGACTGTAGATCCCAGGAGGCATTTGTACAACTTCAACCGTTCGGGGTGTATTCAACAATGTCCAAGAGTCTAAGGGCACATTCAAGTCATAATTTTTCAAAATTTTGAGTAGTATTGAAACAGGATTCAAAGGTACATTACATTCGACTACCCAATTTCTCAAATCTTCAACTATATCGGCGCTTTCATCAGGATTAGTACATGACAAAAATCAGCAATAATCAGACTCGGAGTTTTCATCAGAATCAGAATCAAAATAAGGGTGAATGACCTCCTCATTAGGAATTGCTGTATCGCAAGACCTAGACAAATTCATCGATATTACATGGCCTTCTATGATACCACCGCCACTACTGGAGTTGTTACTTATATTATCATGATCATCACGCAATGATCTAGAACTATTTGAGTATGGCGACGGCTCTGACTCCCTTGACTGTGATAAAATATGATTTTGAATTTGTGTCAGCACTCTACTTTTTAATCTTCTTTTTTGTCGGTTAGACAAAGCTACGATATACTTTCGATTCATATCTGGACCAAATAAACGATTTATAATAATATATAATTTGCCAGATTTTTTGGTTATTTCGCCATACCCTATCCAAAAACAATAAAACTAGTGTTAATATACCGGATCTTCTATATTACCTGAAAAAAAGTCTATTAGTAAACAATAAAACCTAACAATATCAAACGTTTTGGAAGCGAATCTGCTTCCGTCGTCAGTGGAACCTAAAAATGAAACAATTAATTCAAATTCAAGAAATATTCTTCGTATTCGTAAAAAAGTGACATTTTGTGCCAAAAACACAAACATTTTTACTGGAAAATCACAAAAAAACGAAGAATATTTTTTAAATTTGAATTAATTGTTTCTTTTTTAGGTTCCACTGACGACGGAAGCAGATTCACTTTCGAAACGTTTGATATTGTTAGGTTTTATCGTTTATTATTAGACTTTTTTCAGGTTATATAGAAGATCCGGTATATTAACACCAGTTTGATTGTTTTTTGATAGGGTGTGGCAAAATACCCAAAAAATCTGGTGAATCATGGATGCGCCACAAAACTACAGAGCATATCTAATAATATATAAGTTGAATAACAGGAACGAAGTTGGGTATTTTAAAGAACTGTTTATTCACTTTCCGCTCATAAGAACTAACAATTTAGTGGTCTTAACTCTAGAAGTACTAGCTATCGAATGCCTTTCATTGCTTGCAGGTACTTTCCTCCTAAACCACTTAATGGTGAGAATATTTATACAATATTCGGGGGTTTTAGCTTTAGTGGCGATAAATGTGTCGACAAAGGGCTTTAAGCAGACGTCTGGGGATATTACCCCTCCTCCCTTAGTGTGATCAATGGCCTCATTGATTAATTTTTGCAAAAACTTTATTGGTATAGCTTTTCCCTTTTTCTTGAAAAAGTACAGAATAATAACAATAATAATTGATAATACTAAGATACAAGTAATAAATGAATACAATACATAATAATTTGAAGATACATGTGGTATATCAAAATCCTGAAACTGTAGGGGGTCGAACAAACTTTCTCATAACTTTACAGGGTTTTAAGGATTTTCAATTCTCAAACTTAGGGATAAATTAGTTTGTTGAAATTGTACGTTATCGAAGGAAGTTGTGGAAATATTGTTAGCTTGTAAGGAATATTTCTTTAGGTTAATGACATCGCATTGGCTCTGAATTCAATAGCAACCTCTGAGTTTTCTGATTTCGAACTTTTGACAGACTTCATAGATAGTTTCTTCATTTTTGCTACAGCAAATTAAGGCATTGTTGTTAGTTTGTTGATGAACAAAGTATCCGTCAATAACCTTTCCATAAGGACAATTCACATTTAATCTGCAATCTGCGTTAGTTCTTATTGACGTGGGTTCGATCCCCGCGGTGAGCAGAAACTGTTTTCTGTTCTGTATTTAGTGGCACTCTCACTGGCTAACGCTACTGAGTAGACTGCAGTATTATCAATTACTGACAGTCGAAAAGTTTAATAGTTAGCCTGAATTAATTGGTCCTGCTAGTACAATATATAACTAGGTGATGTTCTCCATCATCAACTTAGTTAGAACTGCATTGGTCCTGGGGTTGGCGAAAAGGGTCTTACGGCCTACTCGCCGGGCAGTGGTTTTGCCCCCCCACCAATACCAATACCAATACCAAATAATCTGCAATCTGAATAGGATTCCTGAAAGCAAATTCATTTTGAATTTATCTATTTACATTCTTCGTACCAGGAATCGTCACAATAGTATTTTAGCTAAGTTCGAATAGTCCACACGTGACAGACGATTTTATGTTTTACATCTTCAGAAATCGAACGGCCGAATAGAGAAATGACGAATGACCTGAAATGACATCCGAAGTAACCTAACCACACATTTATTTGGGTTTGTTTTGTTCGCTGCTTTTTGTTGCTAGCTTAAATTAGCGACTCCTATTTTATTTTTAATCACAATCCATTCCATTTTGGATATCAAATAAAGTCAATAACGGTAAAAGTCCAAATCAAAATTCAAAACAACAGAACGTAACCTACAAAACGTATTCCCCCACTCCCAACATCTATAAAATCTCTTTTTCAGCATTGAGATGTGAAAAATGTCATATTTCGGATCACATTTGTACTAAAAATACGCAAGTCAAGATGTTATCGATGAGTACAGATGGGACTAAAAAAACGACAAGTTGGTCGAAGATGTAAAATATGTTGAAGATTTGGACTATTTGAACTTGGCTTTTGAAGGGCTTGTCAGTTTGTTCGAATTTTTTGTAGAAATTGGGTAAATTTGTTCGAAATTACATTTGTCATCTTCGAAAATAGGTATTTTCTCAACAAGTATTGCTACATCGGCTATCATTAAAAAGCCTGTCTTACAAAAAAGTGATAATTCGGAAAAGTGATTCATATTCCATAGGGTTTTCTTAGGATAATTCATTTTCAAGAATGTCCACATTCCTTCAATTTGACTTGATTGTAGAATTTCCAAATCTAAAGTTTCTACTCTTGCAAAAGATATTATTCGGGGTAACTTTTCTAACATCAGATTCAGGTTAGTTATTTGGATACCTTGATGTTGCATGGAGATTAACAAGTTGAATTTTTCATTTAGTTACAATTTGGTCTGCAATCTGTTTAGAGTTCTGATTTATGCTGTTGATGCTTTTATCAAATTGATTCATGATATTTCTGGCAAATGAACGGAATTCGTTTATTTTTTGAATGATGTTGATTTTGTTGTTTTTGAGACTGAATACTATGAGTGATTGTTTCCAGGTCATTGTTGTCGAGATTACCAGTTACGAATTCTATGGCACAGCCCAAGAAATTAATCAATTCACGTTTTCCATGATTGGAATCCTCTTGATGAAATCTCAATTTCTCAAATGTGTCAAATGTGTTATTAAGGCTTTTTGATAACTCGGATAATTAGTTTGATATAAGGGGATCGTTAGATTTACTTGCTAGAGAACTTTTGAACTCTTTTTTAAAGGTTAGTTTAGATTTTAGATAATGATGATGGTGATATTCTACTGATATTAAAAGGGATATGGGTTGTTTGATAATGGCTTAAAACCAATGCGGAAGAAATTGTCTCTGTGTAGTAACCTACATCAGGAAGGTCATGCAGTCGAAGTGCTAAGGCTTTGGTTCTGATGAGTCAGAGTCAGGATAAGAACTCTGAAAATGAGGTCGTTTTCTGAGTCTTTTGATTTTCCTCACATGAGTATTTAGAATTTTCTTTTTTTGCTTCCATTCTACTCTGTTTTTGTCTACGACTGTGACTTTCATAGGGATAAAAGCAGGAAGATTTTTATTTTTTGAAAGGTTTTTTCTGTTGACCGTGTCGTCGTTTTGAATGTCAGGTGTACTGTCCAAGTTTTTATTTTTCTTGTCAGTACTCTGTTTTTGTTTTTGGTATGCTGTTTGGTATATTTTTTCGTAAAAGGATATCGGTTCTTTTTTTCTTTTTTCATTATCTTGCTCGTAAATAGTTAGGTCGTTGTCCAGTTGTGTTTCGTTCATGTAGAAACCGTGTGAAATAGAGAATGTGGAATGTTAGGGTTAGTTAGTAGTTAGCTCTACAGGGCTGTTTGAAGTGGAATTTCCTGTAGTGGTGAATTGAGTCTCAATCTTGAAGAGTTGACAGAATTCTTTGAAAAGGTTATTGTCGAATTCTTACAGCATTTTTGTCTTGAACAAAATAAGCTTGGGCATATTTGGAAAATGAGTCAATGATGGTGAGAAATTGACATTGGGGGAACAAAAAGAGATCAATATGCGAGGTCTTTAATGGTTTTTTGGCTAAAAGTGGGCCTTCATAGGCTATTTTATAGGGATTTCTATCAAATTTATTTTGAAGACATATTTCGCATTTGTTTATGAAGTCTTGAATAGAGTTGCGAAGAGTAGGCCAGTAGTATGTTTGTTTCAAATGATTGTTAGTTTCTATAATTCCGTTGTGATTATTGGGAATGGTAATTGGAAATGATTTCAGTCTGTTGTTCCAGATTACTGATGTTCATGAGGTAAATGCTGGAAAACCTGAGTTCAGCAGATGAATTTAGATTTGCCTTGATATTCCTTTGGAATTCCAGTCGGAGTTCTTCGTCTTTAATGAAGATGGTATGAGCATTATTGTGTCTCATGACTTCCTTTAGCATTCGAATGATTTGTTTTGTGTCTGGTCTGTGAATTCTTATAATGGTAATGGTAATGGTAATGGTAATGGTGGGGGGGCAAAGCCCGGCGAGTAGGCCAAGTGGCCCTTTTCGCCATCCCCGCTTGGCCAACCCAGCTACTCAAACCGGCCCGTTTCCGTCGTGAATAGGAACAGACTTTCCCAGCTCAGGTACCCCAACTCTTCCCTGGGGATGGTGGCTGTTCCTAGGACCTTCCTTCTCAAGCGACCCCACCTGTCGTAAACTCCCAGCAGGTGGTATGAGGTTTCTTCCGCCCTTCCGCAGTGGGGGCATAGGGGAGATTCGCTTATTCCTAACAAATGCAGGTGTCTGTTGAGCCTGCAATGACCTGTCAGAATGCCAACGATGGTGCTCCAGTGCCTTCCTGCTCTTGTTCAGCAATTTGGCCGTCCTTGGCCTTTGAGGTTCTGATATCGTCTCTTTGTCCTGCCTGTATAATGGGTTACTGTTCCAGTTCTCAACTGTCTTCTCCCATGCCCATTCGTTGAGAGTGCGTGAGATTAGTTGTTTACTAAGGCCTAGAAATGGTTCTGGTCCGTCGCGTCGCGTGGCGGATCCTCGTTTGGCCAGCTTGTCCGCTTGCTCATTGCCGGTGATCCCCGCGTGCCCCGGGACCCATACTAGTTTGACCCTCTTGTTCTCACCCAGCACTTGTAGCGCATCCTTACACTCTTGGACCAGTGGACAGCTTATCCTTGGTTTGGTGATTGCTTTGAGTGCCGCTTGACTGTCGGAGTAGATAACAATGTTATTCTCCAATCCTCTTTTTACCTCGTCTCTAGAGGCAACCTCTAGGATAGCGAATATTTTCGCCTGGAAGACTGTTGCAAGTCCTCCAAGGGAAAAAGCTTCGCCAGTGTTCCTGTCAGCCCTGAAAACTCCGGCTCCAGTCTAACCCGTGCGTTCAGCCCTGGAGCCATCTGGCAGTCCAAGGAGGATGTTCAGTGCTGCTCCAGGAGTTGTCCTCATTGCGCCTGTTGTACCCAAACAAGCCATCCTTTGCAGTCGGTCTAGCTTGAGTACATAAGTGGTCATATCGGTTGCCGGCCACCAGACCACGGATCCGTATGAGATCCTCGGCCTGATGACAGCCTGGTAGAGCCAATGCATGACCTGGGGTTTTAGGCCTCACTGTCTTCCAACCACTCGACGCAGTAGCCACAGTGTTGCTGTTCCTTTTTTTATTGTCCTTTCAACGTGGGGTTTCCACGTTAGCCTGCTGTCCAACACAACCCCGAGGTACTTGACCTCCTGCCTGAGTGACAGTGTGGTCCCGTACATCGTGGGTGGCTTGAATTCCCCAATATTCCTTCTGTTGGTGAAGAGGATGAGCTCTGTTTTGGAAAGGTTTACTGACAGTCCCATCTCTCCACACCATGTCTACTATCTTACAGGCTCGCTTCATCCGATCACAGATGATTCCTAGGTGTTTACCCCTCACTAGCACCAGCCATCGTCCGCGAATGCTTGAGTGTAAAATCCTTCTGCATCCAACCTTGTGAGGAGACTGTCCATTATCAGACACCATAGTCTGGGGGCGAGACAGTTGCCTTGGGGGCAGCCTCCTTGGACTTCTGCCTCAACCTGGTAGCCTCCTAAGGACGCTTTTACTTGGCGGTCACGAAGGGAGGACCAGACCCACCTCACGATTGAAGAGGGAACCCCCCTGCTTGTGAGCGCCTCGCAAATAGCGCCGGTTTTGGCCTTATCAAAAGCTCCTTCGACGTCAAAGAATAGTGTTAGAGCCACATCCTTGTCGTTGATGGCCTTTTCAGCTTGTTGCACTAAAGCATGGAGAGCCGACTCCGTGCTTTTGCTCTTGCAGTAGGCATGCTGGTTCCTATGAAGAGGAAATGTTCAAAGGATTTTCTCTGTCAAGTACCTATCAATCAATCTTTTCAAGGTTTTAGCTTCGAAAGATGTTAGACTAATCGGTCTGTGGGATTTTGGCAGTCCGTAGTCCTCCTTCCCAACTTTGGGTATGAAGACTACCTTGGCGGTTTTCCAAGCGTTTGGAACGTGTCCCAAGGCGATGCTTGCTCTAAAGATGTTCTTTAGCCAAGGTTGCATCAGGTGCCTAGCCCTTTGCATCATCGCCGGGAAAAGGACCTGCAGCCTTGTATGGAATGAACTCACTTATGGCCCACTTGATTGCTTCGTCGGTTACGACTTTGTCAGCCGTTTCCCAGTCCGCATTGAGGATAGGGAGGGGCTCCTGGGTAGGTCTCTTGCCTTCTCCTGGAAAATGAGTTATCGGTCCATGTGTTGTCTTCTTTTTTCAACAGCCCTATCTCTGTTTTTCCCTCTGAGCTAAGTAGCCTCAATAGCCTAGTTGATTCTGAGAGTTTCTATCTCCCCACAGAATCCACGCCATGCAGCTCTCTTGCTCTTTCTTACCTCTGACTTGAATTTCCTTCTGCCTTCAACGAAGCTGTCCCAGTCGGCTTGCCCTTTACCGTGAAGTGCTCGGCGGTGCGACCTCCTGGCTTCCTTTTCAAGGCGCTCCAGAGAGTCATTCCAACATGGGACTTTTTTGGTCCCCGCTCTCCTGAGTGGGCAAGACTCTTCAAATGCGGTGTTAATTGCATTCGCCAGGGATTGAACCTCCGCATCTATTTCACCTGAGGAGAGAATCTGCCGACCTTTGGAGCCCATGGGCTTACTTAGACAAGTGTTGAATTTGTCCCAGTCAGTCGCCCTCGGGTTCCGCTTCAGTATCGGTGCTTCCCTGCCCGCTTGCAAGGAGAAGCGGATTAACCTGTGATCGGACATTGTTATGTCATTTGTGACACTCCACTTTAACACTTTATCCAGATAATTATGCGTCACAACCGTTATGTCTATGACCTCTTGTCTGACGCGATTGACAAAGGTCGGTTTGGCATTCTTATTGGCAACTTCGAGGTTCTCCGCTGTGAGGTACTCTAACAGAGCTATGCCTCTCGCGTTTGTATCGGTGCTACCCCAGATGGTATTGTGTGCGTTCGCGTCACATCCGATAACGGCGGGAAAACTAGACTTTTTGATAAACTGAACGATTTTAATGAGATCTTCCGTAGGAGAAAAACGCACAGTATCATACGGTAGATAGAGACTTATTAATAGCAACTTACCCTTTGCCTGGTGGTTGTGTTACAGAAGGATCACGGTGGCATCCTTGGTTCCCAACTGTGGTAGGTGAGTTACCTGTAGCTCCTTGGATGCCGCTATACAGGTCCGTGGTCGATCTGCTCCTCCATGGCCGGTGTAGATGGTCATACCGGTGGACTGTAGGCCTCTGATGTTATCCCTGAAGCAGTAAGGCTCTTGGATTAGAACAACTTCACCCCTCCTACCTGCCATGACGCTCACTAACTCGGCGGTTGCGTCTCGGCTGTGTTGGAGGTTGATCTGACTTAACCGTATAGTATCCATTGCGAGGCACTAATGGATTGGGGCCTCCCTCTACTGGCCTGTCGGCTCCTTCCTTTCCTCCAGGGGTTTGGAGGTTGTCGATGTTGTGGGCTGGGCGGGTCTTCGTTGGGTGTTATCCCTGAAGACCCTTATCGAAACCAGTTCGAAGAACATGGTCCAACCCACTGCATCGAGCCTTTTCGTCGTCTCCCGACTCACTTGGAAGACGAGACGCCATTCCCCTGGGGTTCCCTTCGTCTCTAGGTGGTGCCAGCAAGTGGTACCTAGGGACCTGTTCTGGAGATCCAACAACTCCAGGATCGTCCTGGCCTCGGGTTGGTCCTGGCTTCTGATCGTAAACTCGATCTTGACAGGACGAGGGGCTTCCGTGGCTCGGTAAGCCTTGAAAGCCTTGCCACCGCTGACTAGTGGCGGACATGTCGTCAGCAGCCAGTTGCGAGAGGCATCGTCCTCAGCCGTCACCAAGAACCAACCGTTCTCCTGAAGACCCGAATTCCGGAACCGCAGTTCGGGCCTCGGGGGCCTTCCGCGGGGCCCGCCATGGTCAACCTCATCTGGGTGATGGTGTGTCCTTGGATCTCCGCCGCCTCCTCTGGTGTAACTGTGGTGGCTTCTCCCTCTGGGAGGATAACCACCTCATTTGCCCTCCCGACCGCTGAGCGATAAGAGCCAGTGGCTGCGTCCGCAGGCGCCGACCGCGCCGAGCTCGGTCTGTTCCTCAGAAGAGGAGACCTGCCCAAGCCCTCGGCCCGGCCAGCGACCCCCCGGCTTCCACCCCTAGGTCTCTTCGCTCGTCTCTTGGGAGGCGTCACCTTATCTGGACGCTCCCTTTTTCTCCCACCTTCGATGTCTCTGGGCGTGGATGGCCCTGGTTCATCTCTACAAGAGGCCGGGCACTCAGGGAGCTCGACGTGTTTTGGCTGTTTAGCTACACGTCCAGCGTCCCTGCATCGTGGGCCCCTTGTGAGGGGTCGCTGCGCAGGAGTCTTCTTAACCCTTTCGGGTCCTGAAGACTCGCGAGCATTGGCGTCTTGAGGAGTTGGCTGGCCGGTTACAGCCTGCTGTTCCCCCTTTCGCCTCCGTTCCTCCCTGCGCTTCTCGGTCCTTTTCCGATTTCTCCTTATCTTCCTCTCCATCCTAAGTCTTTCGCGTTTCTCCAGTGTAAGCTCACGCCGGACTTTTGAGGGTCCGCAAGCTCAGCTTCGGGAGCTTGGACTCCTGGAGCGTGAGCCCCTCAGAGCTGGAGTGTAGAAGAGCCTCTTCTCTAGATGGGGAAACATCCATCGATGTGGCACTTGGGCTGTGGGGGCCAGGATTGCCCTCGAGACTCATCTTTGGCGATTTTTTACCTAAAATATCGTCCTTCGACTTATCCATAGTAACAAAAGTGGGGGGAGGTTGTGTTGTGTGTTATGTGTGTGTGAGTGTGCGTGTGTGTGTGTGTTGTCTGGTGTCATTGTTTTTGATGTCTTGACTGAGCCTGCTTCATCCGCCCGCCCTTCCCCCGGCCTCATCGTAGAATATGTGGTCCCAGCGACGAAGTCCGGCAGCCGCGGTTGTATCGCCCCTAACATGTGTAGCAGGGTCCTGATCCAGGCGCCAGCTGGCACTACTACACATGCCAGGATTTCATACCGGTTGATGGGGCAGCCTCCCACGTGGGCTGGACAAGGGTGGGCCCCTGTACTAACACGGCGGCCTGGGAAAATTGCCATAAAACCCTAGTTGTTACGCCGCTACTTTCCGGATCGGCCCCGCTGGGACTCCGCGTCGGTCGAGAGAGAAGATGGCTTGATTCACGGGCCCCTCAAGACATGCGTGTATCTCCTCCTATTTTACCGGACTTGGGACCAGCTAGATGGCGACTTTCAGGCTGCGTGCTGTTTGGTGAAACATCACGCAGCCCTCACCCCCACCTAGTCGGAGTTGAATTCTTATAAAATATTGATTATTTTTGAATGGCGTGGAATAATTACAGATATAGATGATACCATAAGCAATTATAATTCGATTAGATGCATAATTCACAAACAAAACAATTGTTAATGAATTGTGAAAATGCCAAAGAAATTTGGGTGAAGTTACACAGCGTTTATGATCTCAAGTCTGAGGAGAGCTTGAGGCTGATTCAAAAGCAGTTTTTTTATTTTAAATGGGACCCTTCCTTGGATGTAGCTTCGCATATCTCCAACCTAGAACAGATGGCGAGCAAAATGAAAAAATTGGAAGGTGGAATACCAGAATCGATGTCAATGACCAGAATACTGTCAATTTTACCCTGAAAATAAAATCACTTCCATAGTGCGTGGGATTCGATGTCAATTTTACCCTCAAAATACAATCACTTCCATAGTGCGTGGGATTCGATGCAGGCGTCAAAACGTAATATTCAGACATTGACAACCCGTCTTTTGACTGAACAACTTCGACATCAAATGAGTGAATGCGATGTTGAAGAATTGACAGCATTGGCCTCAGGATTGAGATTCCTGCGGAAATTCGTCAAAGACAGAAAAAGTACGGAGCATAGAGGATATGAGTGCTTTACGTGGAGATGGCTGCATCCTGTCGAATGTTTATTCTGTCGAAAAGATCGAGTACGATCGTCTGGGAGCGGACGAGTGACCACGATTCAAATTGTCGACTCCGGAAAAATATGACATGTTCCGAGGCATCCGCGGGCGTGGTGGGGGAGAGGTCGTCAATACAACAGCTGTTGGGCGTTGGGAGATTGCATGCTGGCGGGAGCGCAAATGCGTGCTCGGTTTCCAAGCCGTTGTTATCAAAGATGTTCGGCTATTACAAGTAGGGTTTGCTAAATAGCTAGCCGTGAATAATAATGATTAAATATTAGATTATGAAGAGAAAGAAAACACAAGTAAATTATTTCTGATTGCTCCAGCACATAACAAAACCGTCAAAATACTTTGTTTTTTTACAAGTTTCCTCTTATTACGTTGTGGATGATCAAAGCATGATTACGACGTATATTTTCAACATGTCTGAAAAAAGTTAGGGTTGTGACTGATGATGGGTGTATCATATTAAAGGAATTCAAGTAATTCAATGAGTTTATTTTGAAATACATAAGATGAAGATACCGGGTAGGGTTGCGAATACAGGTTCAAAAATGAGGTGATTTCAAAATAGATATTTTGATAAAAAGGGTGGTTCCTTTTAATCTCTCTATACCTACAAGGTGTAAAAATTGTGTAGAAAACTCTGGGGTTGATATTATTGTATAGAATTGATGAAAATAAGAAAATAGGTTCTTATAAACATAAGTATGTCCTAAAAATATTTGATTTTTATTTTTTTAATAAATACATAAATACTACATCATTTTTTATGGAAAAGTCAATGAATATTAGCAAAGATGGTAATTTCATTGAAGGGGGTAGTTTTTCCAAGGGTTTTATTACTTTCATTATAGTCTCCGGAGTTTCATACACTATTTTTTCACACCCCATAAAGGTATAGATTACATATAAAAGAAAAGGTAGAGGAAAGTTAGTGTATAATCGTTGGAGGGCAGTTCTGTGTTAAGTGACCTCATTGTTTGTAGTGGTAGATTTCCGTTTGACAAACGGGAATCATAAATATGCTCATCTACATTGATTTTGTTTGCAGTCACACGTACTCACCTACGCCAAACTGAGTGTGGATGGTTCCATATGATTTCCGTTTGGTAAGCTAAACTATGTATCACTTCCACTTCGAAGTGAGATTGAATGTACCCAACTCCGTAGTACAAGGTACAGAAAGACAAAATAATAGTTTTCAGTTTGTTTTTTTTGCGGTTTTCTGTTTTCTGTATGTTTGCAGTTGTCATAATAACGCGTTTTAATGTCAATTATGTTTTGTATTGTACAAAACTAGTTATTTGTTGTACAAGTGCATTATGTTGAAAATAAGTCAAGATAAATACATCCGCAAGTCACTTGGGAAACATAATACCCCAGAGGCATACAATGTTTTATCCAACAAATGAATTTTTTCATGACATAATAATGATCAAATATAAAAATGTCAGTGTCAGAATGACTACACTCTATCACAACCAAAAGTCATCAAAAGTAAAACAAACTACACGTGATACATAGAGAAACGATTGAACCTATATAGCACATGTGATGGTTTATTCCACGTGACCTTTCAATCATTTCCTTTTGTCTGATCACGTGAGGTCGGTCTACATTGGTGACCACTGAGTTATAATTATGGAGGACTATGACTAGGAGACGAATCAACATACGAATACATACAGGAGTAGGGTAAATATTGGGTTTTCAGCACCCCCTCGGGCTATCAAGAGGCGGCACCATACACGTATGACGTGATGGGTAAGGGGGGCTGGGTGAATGGTACTACTGCTACAGGGGGAGTTTAAATCGTGTGTCATTGGTGTGTGTTACTACAGGGGTTGTTTAAATTAATTGGGAGGGCGGTACGGTGTGGGGGAAGACAGAATGTGGTGATTTTTCATTTTTTGTAACTGAATAGATGTGAACGGGTGTTTAAGCTAGCTATGGGTATGCACCAGGTGAAAGGATAGAAAGAGAAAGGAGAGCGCAATGGGTTGCATGAGTACATTTTTGACAGTCAACAAGAATCGGGGTTCTGGAATCTGGAAAACTGTTTAAAATGAGACAAATATTGCGTGTTTGATATTTTTTCAAATTACATTTTGCAATCCAATGTTGTGATGTAATCGTTTAGCAGTCTTTGCTGTAAAGTGAAAGGAGTCTGCATGGGTGTTGGGTACGGTACCTGGTTCGTTGAAGATGCATACGCGTGTCAGGGGGGTTGATTGGGGGAGATGGCATCCTGGTTTGATTAAGTTAAGATTAAATTTTGAATCAGGAGGGTTAATTGGGTGGTCCAGGTTGTTTTTTTTTGGGACTGCTTCGGACTATTTCTGACGTCACCGGTTAGAAGTCGGTGCTGTAAAGTGAAAGGAGGTGTGGTACCCTCTGGTTCGATGAACATGTGCTCGCGTGCCAGGTGGGTTATTTGGGGAAATTGACATCCTGGCTTTTTTTTGGGACAAGTTGCTTTTAACAGAAGAAGCCTCATCATATTTTTAAAACGTAAGGCTCTGATGCATTGAGCTGCGGCGGCAGACGACTTAACTAGTTTCTCGTTCTGAAACTTGTTTTTATCGCAAAAAAAACTCTTTTTTTTTGATCAAATAAATATGAGTTTTGTTTGTTTTTTTCCATTTTTATCATAATTTTTTGGATCCTGCAATCTTTGTATATAAAAAAAATGAGACAAATATTATGTGTTTTGATTTTTTTTATTTTTCAAATTATATTTTTTTTTCAGTATCCACGAGTTATGTGAACTATCTAATCCAACCCATTGAATAAGAGCTTCATTTCCTTTTGTTCTGATCACTTTCTCTATTAGATAAACATCAGGATGTTTTACTTTTTGAAGTTCGTCCGTGTAAAATCCACCTTCAATTTCAGATTTACTTTCATCTTCCAGAATATATGTTGTTGTTTTTACCAATTTTATTTTGAAAATTTCGTTCGACCCATTTGGGGTGTATACTTTAGTAAATGCTTCGCGGTGTTTACTTATACGTACATAGTCGCCTGTTTTGAATTTGGGCTTTTCGGGATCTGTTGTTTTAATAAAAGTTAACTTTGCTGCAACTTGTTTTTCATTCTTTTCATTCACGTCAATTGGTTTCAATCCAATAGAAGAATGTTTAGTGTTATTGTACTGGTTTACAATTTCTCCGATAAAATTGATCCATTTATAGTTTCCAATAAAACTGATTTTTTTCCACATTTAATTTTTCAAAGTTCTATTCACCCTTTCCACAATGCTTGCTTTCAAGTTAGAATAGGTTGAATAGTGATTTATGTGATGTTGTTTCATGAGAAGATTAAAATCTTTGTTAAAAAATTCTTTACCCCTATCAGTTTGTAAATGTTTTGGAGGAAATCTACTTTTCAACAGAATTTTTTTCATAGCTGAGGTAACATCTTTGGCCGATTTACTTTTTGTTGGTTCAACCCATACAAATTTGGAGAACGCATTGATAACAACCAAGATATACTTGAAACCCTTGTTACTTTTACTATATGGGATCATACTAAATCTGCTTGCCAAAGGTCATCAAGTCCCTTCACTATAACTCGTCGGCGATTATAGTTTTTTCGGCTTAGTTTGTGTTATTCATCCACCACATCCTGCTCAACATTCTCTATTTTTCCATTATCACGGGGCATTGTATCAGCAGCTCTCCATAGAAATCAGTGAGTTTACTGTTTTTTTCTCTTCTGAATGATATTAGATCTTCCTTTTTCAGTTCCCTATTTTCCAGTTTCCCAGTTTTTCCATTGATCAATAAACTTAGATCTGCCTTAGGGTATTCTCCACTCAAAATGTTACCATTTTCTAACAGGAATTTATAGGAGGTTTTTTTCTTATCCCCACCAAGAATAAGATTTGTTTCTTTTGCGCTATAGCTTCCAACAAATGGTAAAACTATAGTGTAAAATAACTTGACGTCAGTTACAAAAATTAAGTTTGAGTCAAGAGATTTGGTTTCGTTAGATTGTCCATATTTATTGAATATGTGAGACCCGAACTTGTCTAGAGTCATCATTAATCTGATGTGGAAAGTTGTTGTTTCTTATTTAATAATTAAATAATAAACTCTTCCAGTATTGATTGAATTTCATTTTGATGCCCCGTATGTCCAGCCATGGTTGACGACACAAGCAGTTTTAATCTTTCTACTTGTTCGTTTACATCATTGAAAAATACATAATCAATTTTTTTATTAGATAAATTCATTAGAGACACTCCTTTTCCCGTTGATGATTTTGTGGACCTCGGTCGCGTTATTGAGGGTTTGGGTTTAGGACGATTATAACTGGAAACTGAATCAATTTTACTTTTCGTCTGTTTAATGTTTCTTTTTCAACCAAGTATGGTTTAATGATTGACAAGTATTTACAATCGGTTGTTCCTTGAATTTGTTCATCGTTTTTATAATTTTGTCTATAAGCATTAGTTTCTTCCAATACATCCATATGGGCTTTGAGGTCTCCATCTGTGAAGTCTTTTGGTTCTTGAAAAAAAAAGCAGTTCATATAATCCAGGTGTTCCCTCATATTGTTCATTTTTCACTTTTATGTTTGGTCCAACAAAATCGACAACACTATCTACAACTTTCCATTTCCTCGCTTCCATATCATGTATCAGACCATGGGTGTTATCAACAGTTCTTTGACCTCTAATTGAAGCGTTCACATACTCTCGTACAAGAGGATCATAATCTGCAAGGTAATCTTGGTAAGCAGGTGTTTTAGTTAAATCCAAAATATTCCTAGGGGTTGTTGAATCTCCTATATCACTTGTTTGTGGGTTTGTTGAATCATTGATAAGAAAAACATCCTCATCATCACCATGCGTTTCAAACATCTCATCATCTTTTAGGAATGAAGGTGTTTGACTTGGAAGATATTGTTGATAGGTGTTGGCATCTGTTAAGGTGGAGGGGTGCTGAGGCTTTGAAACACTTGTTTTTATAGGGGTTTGAAATGGAGGTGAGAAAGAAGGTCTTTCTTTCTTCACGATTTGTTCTGTTTTCACTGTTTTCATCCACTCTCTTAATGATTCAGTTAATGGTTTCAATTCTCTTTCTTTGCGTGATTCCAACTCTGCTATATCTGACTTGAGTGATCTGTATTTTTGTCTCACAGCCTTACGAGCTTTAACCAACTCTTGAACTAAGGTTTCATCAATGAGGATTGAGAGGATACTGAATATTTTGAAATTTTCAGGAGTAAATATATAAGATGTATTTTTTTCTCATTTGAATTTTATAAACTTATCAAATCCTTCACGATATCTTCCTGAATCCATTTTACAATCTTTATCCAGAACAACAAAATCATGTTCATTGGTCCAGCACATAAATCTTTGAACTGTTGAAATGACATATCAGTATTTACGTGATCATCATAAATGTGTTTCAGGTTGGTAGCATCTTGTTTGAATAGTATTAAAAGATTGGTATTGTCTCTTATCAATTGTTTTGGAACAGATGAATATGTTTGAGTTAGATAAAAACAGTCTGTATTTTTATTCTCACTTCAAAATTTCATATACTTTTGACAATAAGACAAAAGATGCTTCCAACTGGTTACGAATAGATGAAAATCTACTTCAAATATCTGGTTCAACCTTGCTATATTCTCAATGTCAATCCTCGCGGTGATATTTTTATTTTGTTGTTATAGAAAAATCAAAAACCCCCACCATTTTTCAACTTTATATAAAAATTAAAATTTGACATCTGTATTATTGTTATTTAGTGTTCTGAGTGCGTGAGTGTGCTCAAGGACACATCATGTTGTATACTTCCGTCGAATTTGATCGAATGATGGATATTGTGCAACAAGGAGTGCAAAATTTAACTCTATCTCCACCGCCTTTTGCTGCTACTGCTGCAATTTCGATAAAATCGATGATGTGGATGTGATAAGAATCAAACAGGCAAACAATTATATTTATTTGGGAAATGAAATCGTTTGCAAATTATTCGATTTAATGCCACTTATTGATTATCGATTTGAAATGTTGAAAAAACAACAGTTTGTAAAGTATTTTAATTCGCTGAAAAATAAGGTGATTAATTTACAAGGTGATCTGTTCACCAACATATTCCTCACTTTGGCACCCAAAAAAAATGTTAATGATGAAAATATCAGTTCAATTTTGGAAATGTTGAATGATTATCCGGATGTTTTACAAAACAGATTCGGGCCATCGGGTGCTGGTGGAGGTCAAGTCTCTTATCAAAAAACAGAATGTTATATTTGAATAAAAAAAATGTAAAACATAAATCGATTGTTCGTTTTTCTTTTTTTTTTCATGACTTAAGTAAAATGGAATCTTGATCTCTAGCGAAGCGGTGGCACGCACCATCTATGCATTTCAGCAATTAACTAACTCAAAAATTATAAAGAAACCGACATTTCTCAAAGCTCCTTATTACAAATATCACCGTATGTCCACCTCTAAAGGTTTGAAAAAACGACATATGATAACTCAGTTCTGGAATCTTTGTTCAGTGAAATAAATAAAACAATTCAGTCTTGATAATTTTTTTTTTAGCATATTTCCAATTGTTTCGATTTTTAAATTGATCAGAACATGACTTGGAATAAAAATATACAGAAAATAAGTTTTTTTTCTATCATCTCTCGAAAAAAAAAAACAGGAGATCGTATTGCTCAATTAAGCTCCAGGAAACTATAGTGAATTCGGATCTTCAGACATCGGCGCCAATAATATTTGAATATCATTCAAAAAAAGGAAAAAAAATATGGATTACTCATATTCTATTCATTTCACATTAATTATACCTGTTATGTAACGTAAATTAATATCAATTACCAGTTTGCGAAAACAACATTCCTATAAGAGTGTTCAGATTGCATCTTCTTTTTTGCCTTATAAATACAATAATTGGTATCGATTCAAATATATATATTCATTCTACAGTTTGTTGTCGTTTTATATTTCTTGATCAATACATCAAACAAACAAAAAATGGAGAATCAAACTGGACGATTAGATATTGATGTTGAAAATGTAAGGATAAAATTTTAGATTTTTTCAAGTTAATCAGTTTAACCGAAAATTTATTGAAGCATTTGGATAATTTTCAATGCCCATTTGAAATGACTCATCAAATTGTCGGAGAAATCAGCTATATGAATCATTTACTAAAATGTTGGAAACAACCCCCAAATTGGTTGCGTTACCCCAACAAATCAACACACTTTTTACCTGACAAGGAACATCTAACCAAACATCTGAAAGAGTGTAAACCTGATGACTCGTCGAAAGAAGCAGATAATGGTGAGTTTTTTTCTCTGATAAAACAAAGTATTATAATATTTTTTCCACAAAAAATACTCAGTCTTTCCAATGGATGTACCAGACTCTCAAAAACCAAGTTGGGATGTACCAGACTCTCAAGAACCAAGTTAGGATGGAATTGAAGTGTCTGCCGCCGCAGCTCAATGCATCAGAGACTTACGTTTTAAGCTTATGATGAGGCTTATTCTGTTAAGCAACTTCTCCCAATATTGAAGAAACTATATTATAACATATTAATTCTATCAACTGCTTTAAAAAAAGGAAATTTCCATTAAATTCAAGAAGCTTCTATAGATAGATTCCTTTCTTTCTCAACCATATATGCAACTATGGAAAACATGATGCAATAATTGCATTAGATTGCAATTATTCACCGAGTTAAGCACATATGCAGTTGAAGTTGATAGAAAAAAATAATAAGTGATCAATAATTCAATTGCGTAACGTAGTGAATTTCCTATAAATACATAAAGGTTTCTTGATGCAACAGTCAGTTAGTTCTGTATTATTATTACAAAACAAACAATATTTTCAGTCAAAAGATGGAACATCAAACTGAAAGTTTGAATTTTGGAGTTGAAAATGTAAGGGTAAGATTTGGATTTTTGAAATTAATCATTTTGACTGAAAATTTAGTAAAGGATTCGGATATGTTCCAATGTCCGTTTGAAGTCTCACATCAGGTCAGGGGAGTGATCCGATGGATGGACCATCTTATACGATGTTGGAAACAACATCCAAATTGGTTGCGTTGTCCAAATAGATCAACGCACTTTCTTCGAGACAACCAACATTTGAAAAAACATCTGGAGGAGTGTAAACCAGATAACTCTTGGAAAGAATGTCTAAATGGTAAGTTTTTGTGTTTTTTTCCTACTTCTTGAATAAAAAAAGAATATTATATTTTTCAGTAAATTACATAGAATTTCCAAAACGATGGTCAGACGCTCCCGTATTAACCGATCCAAGTTGGGATGAGGTGAACACTCCAGAGGATTCCAAATGATAAATATTGAATGACAAATAAAAAAATTAAACAAACAAAATTTGTCTCATCTATTTTTATACAAATTTGATCAATTTTTTTTGGAGGGATCAAAAAAGTATAAAAAAAACTGATATACAAATACGTCGTCCGCCGCAGCTCAATGCATCAGAGCCTTACGTTTCAAAAATATGATGAGGCTTCTTCTGTTAAAAGCAACTTCTCCCAAAAAAAAAGCCAGGATGTCATTTTCCCCAAATAACCCACCTGGCACGCGTGCACATGTTCATCGAACCAGAGGGTACCACACCTCCTTTCACTTTACAGCACCGACATCTAACCGTTGAAGAAATAGCCCGAGGCAGTCCCAAAAAAAACAACCTGGGCCACCCAATTAACCCACCTGATTCAAAATTTAATCTAAACTTAATCAAACCAGGGTGCAATCTCCCCAAATCAACCCACCTGACACGCGAATTATAAACGTGATCGACTCGTAGACTTTTTAAAAAAGAACTTTATTTTCAAAAACAGGTGAAAACTTAGACTAAATGAACAGTTACGAACAGCAGCAAGGCTTTGACACGCAAAAGTTGGAAACTAATTACATCAAATGCTTAAATACTAAAATACATCTAAAGTCAGCAGTTTATACAATTGATAAGAATAACGATGGGTTCATGTTCATTACTCCTCCTCCCTTAGCTTCCTCAACGTCCTCGTTGAGAAATCTCTGGATGTCTGCCAGTGGAACAGCCTTGATCTGCTTCTTCTTCTGCTTCTTTTGCCAGAGATATATGACAAAAGCCAGAATACCCAGAAGGATGATTAAAGTGATGCTGAAGGCTATGCTGGTAGTTTGATGATGTCCTGGATAGTTAGTGGCTCAACCAAGTCCTCTTGCATCTTTTTTGGTTTATTGAGAGGTTTGTTTCTGGAGCTGGAAAGGCTTCCATCGTTGCCAGGGAGATGTTATTGATTGCTGGAGAATATTTGTGATGGTTGATAATGACATCACATGAACTTTCTATCAGGAAGCAGCCTTGTAATATGGATTTCTCGAACGGGAAGCAGTCTTCATATATCGGTTCTGGATACTTTGTGCAAGACAGGAGGGAGTTCGTGTGTGTACTTGGTAGTTGTTTTGTGCTACTGCAAACAGGCAGTCTTTTGGTAATGGACAGCTGTTGGAAATGGGTCCAGAGCAGATTCATTTAGAGTTCACTTCTTCGCACTGGCTGTACCATAGGTCGCTGCAGTAATACTTGCTTGGACCTATCAGCACTTTGGACTCGTTTGTTGGTGCAGGATAAACGAGTTTCAAGCTACAGGGTGTTTGCTCGAATACGGGTATTTTAATTACTAGAATTGCCATTTCATTTGTGATAAGAAGTCCTGTTTTACATATTAGGGTTAGTTCCGATAAATGGTTCAGTGACCATAAGACATTTTCCGGGTAGTGAATAGTTAAGTATTCCCAAATTTCTTCTATTTCTTTAAGACTCAGTAATTCTAGATCCAACGTTTCCAGCTGAGCGAAAGAGAAGATGCGCAAGAGTTTTTCTAAAAATTGATTCAAACTATTCACTTGCATGTATTGGTTTTGTAGCAATAGAGACAAGTTTATTTCATTCTTAAAATACGAGAATTCAGAGGTTATTTGTTGATTATTTGAATTTATAATTCTTTCGTTTTCTTCGAGTTTTTGCATGACATTTCCGGCAAATGAACTAAGGTCGTTAATCTTCTGCATTGTGCTTATTTGATTTCGTTTTAAAATTTGCAAGTTGTGGTTTACTAATCCTAGATCGTCATTGTCCAAGTTGCCGGTAATAAACTTGATACCACTTCCAACGAAGTTCATCAAACCTCGTTTCCTGCGGTTAGATTCTACTATTCTCGTAATTATCCAATTTTGCAAAGTTATCATATGTTTCGTTCATAACTAATAGAATATGATGAAACTGCATTTGTGTAAGGTTATTGTTCTGCTGACTAACGCTAGGACTTATAATATGATTGTTAGAAATTAGATGAGAAAGAGTGTATCTTATTTTTGTTACATTAATTGGTACATATGTGGAATGGAAATGACTTACGACTAATGATTGGGATATATCTCCCAAATAATATCCATTATTGGGAAGTTTGTGAGCCTGAAGTGCTAGGCTGGGGATTATGTGACTCCAAAGGGTCAGGAGGGTCAGGAGGCTGAAAGAAGATCGGATTTTTCCTAAGTCTCTTCAAATTTCTAATATGAGTTGTTATGGGCTTCTTTTTTGATATGCCCTCTATTTTATTTTTATTTGCACTTATAGTTTTTATTGGAATATATTGGGGTTTAATTTTATTTCTGAAGTTGGTTTTTTTGTATACTTATTGATCGGGGACAATTTCAGGGGGTTGTTCGGCGTTTTGATTTTGATTTTGGGTGTTTTGTGACTGTTTTTGATATGCATTTTTATAAATCGCATCATGGAAAGGTATTAGCTCTTTCTTTCGATTTTGATTGTATTGTTCATAGATCGTTAAGTCGTTATTTAAATTTGGTTCGTTGAGGTAGGGTCCGTAGAGTATTGAAAATGAAGAGTGACCCTTTAGTGGAATGTATGCTCTGATTATAAATCAAAACAGCACTAGTCATCAAATTTTGAGGGAATTCATCGGGATTCTGCATTTTAAGAATACGGAGTTTTCCCAGTAAAGTGGAATGCAGTCGCTCCACTGGACTATTAGATGACGAATTACCAGGGGTAGTGTAGTGGATATCTATTCCAAATAATTGACAAAATTCCTGGAAGAGCGAATTCTTGAACTCGGTTCCCTGATCAGAAATTATTTTCTGAGGCGTGTTATGGTGAGAAAAGTAGTGTCTTATCTTACTCAAAATAGTGACGGAGTTTTTATCGGGAATGTGATATGCCTGGGCGTATTTAGAAAATGAATCTATAATAATGAGGAATTGGCAGTTAGAAAACTGGAAAATGTCTATGTGTTTGGTTTTAAATGGTTTCTCCGATAGGAATGGGCCTTCGTATGCTAGCCGATAGAGATGTCTTTCATATTTATTTTGTAAGTAGATATATATTAGATAGTAGCAGTTTTGCAAAAGGATTGAGATTTGCAGTGACTAATCTTTGGAATTCTAATTTGAGTTCAGAGTCTGGAATGTAGACCGTAAATGAAGTGTCTGGTTTAACTATTTCTTTGAGAATTTTGAGAATGTGATCATGTTGTTCGAATTTTGAGATTTTAACAAAGTGGTGATTTTTCTTGAAAGGTTTAGTGTATGTATCAAGATATTTATCTCCGTAGGAAAGAATAATTCTATTTGATGCATAATTTATCGGGAGTTCTGAAATGGGGAAAAATTTTCCTTCTGTGTCATTGTTGGAATGTACTGTTATGTCGGAGCCGTTGTCATTATCATTGGGGTTCACCGGGATAGCTTTATCAGGGATTATTTTTGAAACTACGTCATTGTATTTTTCACCCATAACGAAGTCAGCTAAATCAAAATCAGACAGATTTGCAACTGTATTGTCAACATTAGGGGCAATAGATTCCGCATCATTAGTTTTATGTATGTTTAATTGAATTCTAGACAAAGCGTCAGCTACGGAGTTTTCTTTTTCCTTTTTGTATCGAATTTCGAAGTTGAACTCTTCAAGTTTCAACCTCCAACGGGTGAGTCGAGAGTTGGGTTCCCTAATTTTTGACAACCACACAAGAGGATTATGGTCGGTTTCAATAATGAACTTCTTTCCATAAGGATATGGTCGGAAATGTTTTGTACTATCCACAATTGAGAGAAGCTCTTTTTCTATTGTAGAATAATTCTTTTCGGCGGAGTTGAGCGTTCGTGAATAGTAAGCTATAGGGTGATCGTTCTGAGAGAGTACACTGCCGATGGCAATGTTAGAAGCGTCGGTAGTAAGTTTGAACGGCTTGGAGAAGTCGGGATATTGGAGTACAGGGCAATTTGAAATGAGTACCTTGCATTTTTGGAACGCAGCCTTATATTCGGGATTTTCTATGTTTATTGTGGCACCTTTCCTAAGACATTTTGTTATTGGGAACGTAATTTTTGAGAAATTTTTAATAAATCGGCGATAGTATCCGACAAGACCAAGAAATGATTTAATTTCCTTTTGATTGCGAGGGAGAGGGTACCTTTGAATTGCTTCAATTTTGATGGGGTTTGGTCGTATACCTTCGGGAGTGATGACATGGCCGGGGAATGCCACTTCTTTGCAAAGGAATTCAGACTTGTCTGGCTGAACTTTCAAATTGACTGCCCTCAATTTTTTTGAAAATAGTGCGAATGTGATCGATATGTTCTGGTAATGATTTCGAAAAGATAACGATATCGTCCATGTAGACGAAACAAAATTTGTAGAGGAATGCACGCAAGATCTTGTCCATCATGCGTTGGAATGTTGCTGGAGCGTTCTTGAGACCAAAGGGCATTCTCAGATATTCATAATGTCCATTATTGACAGAAAAGGCAGTTTTTTCGATAGATTTTGAGTCCATCTCGATTTGGTGAAATCCCTGGGCAAGATCTAGTGTGGTGAAGTAGTTACATTTTCCAAGATTATCCAGAAATTCTTCAATTCTTGGAAGAGGGTGAATTTCATCAACAGTTTCCTCATTAAGACGTCGATAATCGATGACCATTCGGAATTTCTTTTGTCCTGAAGCGTCGGCCTTTTTGGGAACTATCGAGACTGGAGCGGAATATGGAGAGATAGATGGCTTGATGATTTTATTGTCCAGGAGATCGAATCTCGATGTTCATACTGGGTCGATGACGAAAGGATTTTACGTAGATGGGGCGATCATTGGTGGTCCGTATATGATGTTCAGTTTGACTGGTGAATGAAAGATCACAATCTTCATGGTACATAATGTCCTTGAAATCATGACAAAGAAGAACAATTTTCGATTTTTCAAGAGGGGTGAGATGATCTAGACGGAGCTGCTTTTCAGGGTTGAATTGATTACTATTCGATTGAGAGGGATCAAGTAGATCGAATTGATCTTGGGGAATTACACGGAATCTTTGATGAAAATTGACATAAACCTTTGGGTTTGGATTGGGGATTTTACAAAAGCCATTATGGACTTTGACCAAACTATCAGGGATGACGTGATTATCTATAGAGAAAGAGGGAAGAATAGCTATGCCTTTTTCGTAATTAACGGGAACAATGAGCGAGTTATTGTCTATGTTTTGAATCGGGTTGAGAAGAGGTTTGTTATACGCTAAGGAAAATGGAATTTTGATATTTTGGAGAGTCAGAGTTTTATTTTCGTAGTCGATAAGTGCATTCAAATTTTTCAAATCTTTGCTGAAAATTAGCGCATCAAAGTCTTTGTGCCAATCAAGTTCACGCATGGAAAAGTTTTCCTTTATGCCTAGTTCTTCTAGCAAAGGTAAATTTAAGTTATTATTTTCTTTATAAGTATTTTTGCATGCAACTACTTCAAAAGGTTCATAAAACATGTTACTAGGGTAAATTTCAGCAATTGAAGGAGAGATAATGGAATCAGATGCTCCAGAGTCGATTAAAACGGTTATTTGTTTGTCCTGCAAGTGAAAATATGGAAGTTCTATTTGTTGAGCGATGTTATTTAAGTCGATGGTGGTGGAAAAAAATTTTGTTTTCACTGAGAGTCTGATTATTTTCATAAAGAGTTTCAGGCGGATTTTCAAAGGTCGAATTCGGGGTTTCATATTCGGGGTTATCGGTGAAAAATTGATCTTGTTGATCTTCAAACGAATATTCATCGGAAGGTTGATTTTGTTCAACTTAATAGGGATAAGTTTCGACGTTAGTGAGTTCCTGCGAGATAAAATTTCTTGGACCTGAGGGACGGAAGTGATTTTGGGGGTTGAAATTATTTATTCGTCTGGAGGGACCAATTGTTGAGGTTGACATAGGAGTTGGTCTTTCAAATCGCTGTGGACTGTTGGATGGTGCGAAGACATTTCTATTGTTGGGGTTATTTACAGGTTGTGAATTTGGTGTAAAATTTCTTTGAAATTGACGGGGTTGTACTACGTTGGGGAACTGGTTGTCAAATCTAGGTCTAGGTGGAAATTTCATAGGCGGTATTGGTAGTAATGTTCTTACAGCTTGTGAGTTATTTACAGCATTATTAGGTTGAAAATAATTGTTGGAATAGTTCTGATCACTATGCAGATTTGGATGATTGGTAAAATTAACCTGCGACTCTATCATATTGATATTCACAACTTGAACTAAAGCTTCATCTAATGTGTTTGGATTAACTAACATCAACATCGTTTTCAAAGTTTGAGGCGCATTTGCCGTCAATATCAATACTGCAGTTTTATGTGTTTGGCTAATAATAGTTGCCTTAGAATTATTATCAGCCACTTCACATTGAATTTTAGAGAAAATCCTCTGAATAAACGTCTTAAGCCTATCTACAAATTGAAGAATGCTCATTCTTATTTATTTTTACGTACTGTAATTGTTGGCATTTATGGGATCACCGAATTTTTGTCTTAATGCTTCTCTAATGCTCGGCCAGGTATTTAGGTCTGGTCTAGTTAATACAAATTCTCTTGCATTTTTAACTAATTTAGATTTTATAGCCGCTAAAACTATGCTTTGTAAATCGTTATTTCCAACATAATACAGATCATAAAATTCATTGATATCAATAATGAAACTTTCTAAATGAGTCTGGTTACCAGAGAAAGTAGGCAGTGAGGTGGTATGGAATCTAACGTTCTCCATATCTATATTTGGTTCTGATTGTACTAATATATTATCGAGTGTATTATCTAAAGATTCAATACTTAAATGACGAAATGAAGAAGCTAAAATGTCTTCTGGCTCTGAATCACTATCTGAGCTATTATTAATTACCCTAATCCTAGCCCGTTTTTTGAACAAAGTTTTGCGAAGTCTATGAGTCATGTACACAAAATAAAGAAAAAAGAAAAATGGCAATTCAGCAATAACTTACGGCGTAAACAAGCGGACACCCATAGAGCTCACGTCGTAGAGGTACAGCACCAAAGGAATTCCTATAGAGTATAGAGGTGAGGCTGAACGGCTTTTTGTTGCACACTGGTAGATCTGGACTATTCTGGAGGTCAGGAGCGTTCACTGGATCACACGTCTCGTACAACACGACAGATGACGGTTTTCCGATTTTCACGCACTGTGTCTCTTGAAAGTCCAAAGGTGTCAGAATAGTGTGTCAAGATTTGAGAATCACTTCCACGCAACGAGAACCGATAAAAAGTGGAATCACACTATCCTGTTCGCAGCGCCAATTATAAACGTGATCGACTCGTAGACTTTTTAAAAAAGAACTTTATTTCCAAAAACAGGTGAAAACTTAGACTAAATGAACAGTTACGAACAGCAGCAAGGCTTTGACACGCAAAAGTTGGAAACTAATTACATCAAATGCTTAAATACTAAAATACATCTAAAGTCAGCAGTTGATACAATTAATAAGAATTACGATGGGTTCAGGTTCATTACTCGCGTATGCATCTTCAACGAACCAGGTACCGTACTCAACACCCATGCAGACTCCTTTCACTTTACAGCGAAGACTGCTAGACGATTACATCACAACATTGGATTGCAAAATGTAATTTGAAAAAAATGAAAAAAAAATCAAACACGCAATTTTTTTCTCATTTTAAACAGTTTCCCAGATTCCAGAACCCCGATTCTTGTTGACTGTCAAAAATTTACTCCTACAACCCATTGCGCTCTCCTTTCTCTCTCTATCCTTTCACCTGGTGCATACCCATAGCTAGCCAAAACACCCGTTCACATCTATTCAGTTACAAAAAATGAAAAATCACCACATTCTGTCTTCCCCCATACCGTACCGCCCTCCCAATTAATTCAAACCACCTCTGTAGTAACACACACCAATGACACACGATTTTAACCCCCCCTGTAGCAGTAGTACCATTCACCCAGCCTCCCATACCCATCACGTCATACGTGTATGGTGCCGCCTCTTGATAGCCCGAGAGGGTGCTGAAAACCCAATATTCACCCTACTTACAGGGTTAGGAAAAATTACCAGAACGGTCGATTATTTCAGAAGATACACGTGCTGGAGAAAAATGTCTTGAATAAAAGTTGTGAGGCTTTCAAAAATCTACATATCTGTGGTGAATTGAAACATACATCAGGGTCGGACATAAAGTTATGGCAGATCAAAGTTGTATTTTTTTAAATGGAACCCCCTTTATATTATTGGATATTTCAATTCTTACTTCAATTTTGAGCAAAAATTATTGTGCACATAATGTTCCTAAATTTAGCCGTTCTCGAGTTATCGCGTTTTATAAATGATATTTTTGCATGTTTGACATGCTATAAAACTCAAACGGTTCAAGATCGAGGAAAACTATCTATCTAGTCTCAACTTTTCAAGAGCTATCTAGGTACATAAAATTAATTGTTGTCGAAAAATGTCAAAATGGGTCGAAAAAAAATTGACAGTTGGCAATACTTTCTAGTCATATGACAGAATAGCTCTTGAAAAATTAGGTTTAGAAAGTACAGACAATTTTTTCCTATCTTGAACCGTTTGAGTTTTATAGCTTGTCAAAGGTGCGAAAATGTCATTTTCAAAACGCGATATCTCAATAACGGTTGAATTAAGGAACATCATTTGTATCATAATTTTTGCTCAAAATTGAACGAAGAATCGAAATATCAAATAATATAAGGGGGGAGCCATTTCGAAAAATGCAACTTTGATCTGTCATGACTTTATGACCGACCCTGTTGATTCCAATTCAATACAGATATGTATATTTTTGAAAGCCTTACAACTTTTATCTGTGACATTTTTTGCTAAATCGTGTATCTTCTGGCAAAATCGACCGTTCTGGTAATTTCTCCTAACCCTGTATATCTATTAATAACTATATGGGAAGCAATTCTACACGCTTGATGTCAGGATGAGATAGAAGATCCCGCTGTACTGTATATTTTTCGCATAAGTCTATCCTTTTCTCTGGCCTGAGGACGGTCCAAAATTTTGGTGTTTGTTGCTTTAAGTGTACATTCTGGAAATATGATTAAAATTTTCATGTCGTAAATTTTTGTTACATTTCAACTATGTCAACAGTTTTGTACCTGGAAAGACAAAATCCAAACAAATTATCAATCAATTTTTGCTGCTTCGCCCTGAGATTCGTAGTTTTTGTATTGCATAATAAGAACCAATTTTTATGCGATTATCATCATGTGACAAGAAACCTCTCAACGTATTTTTAAAATAGATAGACGCGCTTAAAATGAATGTTCCTTGCCCCTGAGGGCAAGAAACATCCTTCCCTCATAATCCATCAGTCACCCCCCAACCATTCCCATTGGGCATCATAACCCTAGTTATTTTTCCCCAAAGTAGTCATTCTCTTGTGCTCTCAGTTGCAATTATAATATGATGAAGCCTAAGAAATGTTATTGAGCAATCCACCCTAAAAACTTTCAATGCAATTTAGTGGCGTTTTGGTACACGACGGTGGTGGTGGACGATGTTCGAAGCTCAGACTAGTCAGAGCAGCAATTTTTTGAAAATTACAGCAGATCACTCTCAAAACATCCAAGTAGAAATTTTGTAACAAAGTATTTTTTTATGTAATTGATTGATATGAGTACATCAAAGCCTAATCTACAGACTGCATTGAAAACACACTGCTTTTATAAGATACGTCTTATCATAATATCTTATCACGTTTTATGGTATATACCTAAGATAAAAAGCAAAACCGCCTAGTACGTATAACTACAAAGTTCTCTGTAACTCGGGATCATTAGATATATTTTTTTTTTCCTAGGTGATGGAACCAATACCAAATTATATACCTAGTATTGCACGTCGCTTTATTTGCACGTCTAAAACGAATCACAATATGAAAAATAATCCACAAATCCAATGCCACAAAACAAAATATTCGTGTGATCTGCTCCATCCATCCATTTACATATCAACGGGCATTCGACTTGTCCCCTCCATTCTCCATTCGACAATATACTTCAAAGCCCCAGAGCATATTGTCGAAACTTCCGAACCCGAACGACCGTTCGTCGACAGAATGAACATTCGACTGTTTGAAGCGGTCCCCTTTACGTGTGGCAAAAGGTACACTTTCATCTTGATTGTCCGGGTAATGTATTCTGCAGTTCAAAACGGCATGTCCAGAGAAACTGTCCGAAAAATATAAGTGCTCAAATCCAGACCGAAGAAGATGATGAGAAACAACTTAACTTAGTGATGAAAGTAAATACTCTGATTTCTGGATAATTGATTCGGGTGCAACGAATCATATTTCGAACCGCAAGGACTGGTTTCAAACTCAGGATTATAAACGTTTTTCGGAACCTCTATCTATACGTGTCGGAAACGGCGAGACAATCGCCGCTTATTACCGTGAAAATATAGATATTGAAACGTTTGTCAACGGAGGGTGGTTACCAGGAACACTGTACAGCAATAAACTTAATTTATGGCATGAGAGACTAGGACACAAACACGTGCAAGTATTTTTGAAACCCATTGGACTTGAACTGACTTTGGATAAAAATATTTGTGACGGTTGTGCTCACGGCAAAAATCATAGGCAGTGTTTTAGCAAATTCACGGAAGGACATGCTACAGATGTTCGTCAACTGATACATACGGATTTGTGTGAACCTATGGAAGTTGAATTATTAGGTAAGAAACGATACCTTATGTTGTTAAAAGACGATTATAGTAAATACCGTATCGTTTATTTTATCCGAGAAAAATCCGTGTACGTTAAATTGAAAATGTTTTTGATAGAAGTACAAAATCAATTTAATGAACAAGTAAAAGAGATTTTAAGTGATGGGGGCAAGGAGTACGTGAATACCAAAGTGAAAACTTTGCTAGCAGATTTGGGGATCAAACAGACCATCACGGTACCATACACTCCGGAACAGAATGGGTGTGTGAAAAGGGAAAATCGCACTATTGTTGAATCTGCAAGGTCGATGCTGTATTCAAAACCGGAAATACCAAGATTTTTATGGGCAGAGGCCGCATTAACACTGCCGTATACATATTAAATCTAACAGGACCTGCAAAGATACCTGGGAAAACGCCAGTTGAATTGTGGAATGGTAAAACATCAATAATTGATCATCTGAAAGTATTTGGAACAGAATGTTTTTTTCATATTCCCAAGGAGAAAGAAGCCATGAAAGAAGAAATGAAATCATTAATGGAGAATAATACCTGGATCTTGTTGATAAACCAGAAAATCAAGAAATTTTTGATAACCGCTGTGTGTTTCGTTTCAAGTTTAAGGAAAATGGAATAGTGGATCGTTACAAAGCAAGATTAGTGATCAAAGGTTATTCACAAGATGGTATACATTATGATGAAACTTTCAGTCCAGTCGTTAGACCTGAAACAATAAGAGCTGTACTTCGTGTAGTTGCATCTGAAAAATTGCATTTGAGACAGTTTGATATAAAAACAGCATTTTTGTACGGAGATTTGAATGAAGACATCTTCATGCACCAGCCAGGAGGTTTCGAAGATGGCACTCCTCGAGTTTGTAAGCTTTCGAAAAGTCTCTTTGGGCTGAAACAAGCTCCGAGATGTTGGAACCAACGTTTCACCGATTTTCTTCGAACATGTGGATTCAGGGAGAGCACCACAGATCCATGTTTATACATAAAGTTAAACGATGGACAGGGAGTGCTATCATTGTTGTATGTTGATGACGGCCTTACAGCTTCAACAAAACTAGAGGAGGCGGACGAGCTATTGAACAAAATTAAGTCCACATTTGAAGCAACATCTACCAATGACGTCCGAAATTTTGTTGGTTTTAAAATTGAAAAACATGAGGACAGCTCCATATTTCTACATCAAAAGGATCATCGAGAAATATGGAATGGAAAACGCAAAACCTGTATCAACGCCTATAGATGCAGGATGGAATGCAGGTGGGTCTTCTGAGAACAAAAATACATTTCCCTACCGTGAAATTGTCGGTAGTTTAATGTTTTCACAAGAAATTACCCGCCGGGATATTGGATTTGCAGTAAACATAGGCGCACTGTAAACTTGTGAAGCGTATTCTTCGCTATATCAAGGGAGCAACAAACTATGGATTGCTCTACAATACAAATGGAAGCCTGGAAGTATTCTGTGATGCTGATTTTGCTGGCGATACAGAGACGCGCTAATCAACCATAGGGGTAATTGCTAAATTGAGCGGTGCTTCTGTGTCCTGGCAGCGTTAAGACGAAACGTACCATTATACAACACAGTAACGCGTTCAGTCGTGGTACGCTTTGGCTAGAAATTCACGGATATTTTAGCCCGACAAAACGTACCTCCCTGCAACACGCCCTTTCGATTTCTTTGTAGGCGTACCAGATAAAATAATGTGGAATTATTATTACAGGGTGATGGTTTATATTTTACATATATATCTCAGTTAATATTGGCTCTACAAAAAAGTTTCAAGGGACCAAACTGCATCAAATTCTAATCGGTAAAGTAGTAATTTTTTTTGATTTTAATTTTTCATGGCTTCCTACGAATAATAGAAGGCCTTCAAAAACGTGAAAAGTTAATAGACGTTTCTTGAATTTAGAAACAGATAGCATTTCTGATTTTGGCTTATCCAAAAACACATTAGTGGTAATTTTGAAGTAAAATTTTACAGGTACAGGTTGTTCGAAATCTCAGATTTTCAAATTTGGAAAAAAAACCTTTTTTTTAACCCTTTATAAATTCTAGCAAAGATTTCGCAACAAGTACAAGTATACGTACACATCTAAGTAGTTGTGGTACTATAGCCTACACAAGACCTGTTCAAAAAGAACATCAAACCAATTGTTATGCTTTATTTTTGGATAGCTTCTGTATAAGTAGTACAAGAGTGACAAGAATTAACGGATGTGTAATCAAATGTACTGGTATTTGAAAAAATTCTTCATGCTTGTTTATAACATCCACGTCATTTCAACATAAGTTTTTTATTGACCTTTATTTTTGAACGCTTCATATAAGCTATAGAGTATAACTCCTTTTTTAAAGTTTGGAAGACCTTGATATTTTTCAATGATCCTGCATCAGTTGTCAAAATGATAGTGTATTCAAAAACTCCAATCCATTTGGCACGACCAAAAAAAAAATTGTGTAAATTTTAGACAAGGATCACCCATCCATTTTTGGCCATTGGGGGCCAAATAGGCCATTTTTGGCTAAATTATCCTAAGGTTTTGTTGAATAATTATTATGAGATTTTCAGAAAGGACATGATTTTGACGCTCTTCCGAATGATGCTAGCAATTTTCATCAAATGTTACACAGAATAAAAGGTTTCTCCAACCATTTTTTTAAACGAGACAGAAGAGTGCTGAACAATTTGATGTGCTAAATGGATTGGAGTATATGCAACATTACTTCTTTGATAACCGATTCAGGATCAAAGTCTTGTCCAATTTTCTCATGACGCTATTAATAACTGTATGAACCGAATATTAATTGAGGACAAGAAGGTTCACTCGTCGTCAAAAGTGGCTCCGGCTTGCCGCATACCAGGTGTCGCCAATCGGAAATTCCGACGTATCTCACGTCGTTGGAGTTTTGTACACCGCTTGGAAATCGATCGCCTTTTTCGAACTTGTCTTCCTCGTAAAACCTGTTCTGGGTCGGTTTTCGACCGGATTTTGTTCATGATTCAAGGAATATCAGCAAATCGCTTTAAAAACACGATTTTCAAAGAAGCCGACAGGAAGTAAACCAACTGTATATTCTATAAACTGTGCTGTATGTACTAAGAGTCAAATAAAATCACGTAGGTGCCCATGGGGTAGTGTTTTTTAGCATTCCATAAAATAAACAATAACCTGAACCCTAAATGCATGAATCTCTGAAAAAAACAACTTTTTTTGTCTGTCTGTCAGCTCCGTTCACCACTAAGAAAATCAAACTCACCTATCTATGTTGGAAAAAGCATTTTTCAATGCTTTTTTATTTAATTTTCTTCCAAATAATTTTACCCAATAATAATTTTAAAAGACACGTCAATTTAATTTCGACACAATAATTTGATTTCTAAACTTGAACACCAAGTAGAAAATTATGAAGCGGTTTTTTAGATGTTTAAAGCAACTGTTTTTTTTTTGTTTTGATCCAAGGAACACCCATATTGAAACTCAACTTCAAATTAATAACAGTAAGGTAAAATGAGTGAGAGAAGGGAGCGCTCGCTATGTGTGCGAGCTATGTCTTTTTACCACAGAACACAAAACAAAAACCCTACCTATTAATGCGAAATCTTTTTTTAATTAAAAGATCCGTTCAATGGAATAAATAGTTTTTTTTTCGTGTTAGTACCCCAATACCGCCGTAATATTTCCTATACAGTGTGATTCGCGTAAGTAATCTGCTCGGTGATTTGTTACAAGAAGTGGGTATTTCAAGAACGAAAAAAAATGAGATTCAGTCTATTTCTTTTGAGAATATTTGAAAGATTTTTGGGGAACCCTGTAGAATTTCTGAAATATTTGGAAAAAATCGATAAAATATGTCATTTTTGAAATGAAATGTAGAATGGGTACTTGGTAAACTATCATCAGACATACAGGGTGTCCCCGCGAAAAGGTCGCACTCCTATTTGTGACTCTCCTGGTATAATTTGGGAAAAATGCTTGGACACGTAAATTTCAGACTCTGTAGATTATTGTGAAAAATGATCAAGATTATTTGAATTACCAGCATTTCTTATGCGTAGGTACTTCCAAAATTGTATTGTTCTACGTCTTATAGTCTCTAAGATTCAAAGCGTCAAATTATTGTCATTTTTTTTTCTTTAAATGAAAATATCTCCAAGACGGTCATAGATATCATTCGATAAACTAAACTCAATTTCAAAAACGAATCTAGATCTGGAAAAAAAATGGGGTGCTCCACTCAAAAATATAAAGTGTAACGCAATATTTTATCTTTGGATCACTCTGTATTGTACGGTGATACAAAATAGAAATCAAAATTGACGTGCCCGAGCGTTTTGTCCAAAATATACCAAGAGAGTCAGAAATCGGGGTGCGACCTTTTCGCTGGGACACCGTGTATAACCTATTCCATAAAAGTTATTTAGAATTTCATACAGAATTCGCAAATCAAATAATATATAGAGGTTGTTCAATTTGAAAGAAAAAGCTTACTGGAAAAAGTAGTGGATCCGGCAACGCCGGAATTACCAAAAAATTATTAAAAGTTGCATTACACTTTCATATCGATTTATACCAAAATTCATCAGGTCTGGAAGAGCCCTTTTTGAAATACTTTAAATAGATCACCCACGTGAATCACCCTGTAAAGCAGCGAATAGTAAAAAATTGAAAACTGGATCAGCTAGAGGTCAAAGCAATAACAATCTTTTGTTCAAAATTCATTTTAAAAAGAATGGAGAAAACACCGTTCACCTTAGATCAATTTATTTTAAATGTTTTTTACATAATTTATTATCCACACCATCAGGTCATTGTTGATCTTCTAAAAGAAAAAAAGACATTTTCTGTTATATTATTATTGGCATGATGATTCATACAAATTTATTGCACATTTTATGTTGTACGCACATTATCTGGTTGTACGTACATAGAAAGCGTAAGATGCGTTGCAGCGAGGTACGATTTGTCGGGCAAAAATATCCGTTAATTTCTAGCCAAAGCGTACCACGACTCAACGCGTTACTGTGTTGTGCAATGGTACGTTTCGTCTTTACGCGTCCTGGCAAAGCAAAAAACAACAATGTGTCGCTCTCTTAACCACGGAGGCCGAATATATAAGTGCATCGAGTGCAGCAAAAGACCTTGTATGGCTGGTACGGATGCTTAAAGAAATCGGCATAAGTGTTACAAAATACGAAAATGTGACATTGAACATTGACAATCAAAGTGCAGTGAAATTAATTGAAAATTCTGAGTATCATAAGCGTACAAAACATATCGGTGTCAAGTTTCATTTTATTCGAGACTCGTCTAATAAAAATGAATTTGATGTTATGTATATTCCAAGCGAACAACAACTCGTTGATATTATGACAAAACCGTTGTTAACGCTAAGATTTGAATTACTGCGAACAAAGCTTGGCTTCGTTAATAATGATTATTAATCGTTGTAGTTTCTGTGATTATCTTGTTTGAGAAGTTGTATTATTAGTTTTTGAATTGTTATACCAATAAGTTTGCTAAATATGAAAATTATCTGAGTTAAGAGCATAAAGTCTTAGGGAGAGTGTTGTAAAAATAACATTATGCTTATTATCAAGTTACATTGGAAAACTGGTTCAAATTATTGTTAGTAAATATAAGTTTTTGCTTTGTCACGTTGGACCGCACAAAACGGCTCCACGCAAATCAAGTTTTTGTTCTGTTTTGTAGGAAGTTATTTTTAGTCAGTCGACGAATAAACGTGTCACAGAAAACGTGGTTTTTTATTTGCTCTCATAAAAAACGAATACATTTTCACAAATCTTAATAAAAAGAATCGTTATCGTTTGGTATTTTTTCATCGTCAGAGTTTTTTTTTGTAGTTTGTTCAGTCGGTTGGGGTTCTACATATTTTTGGTTGATGACAAAGTCTTTTAAATCGAATTCATTGTCACTAGTGGGAACATCAAAATCAGAGAGAGTGGCGATAAAATCGTCCAAATTTGGTACAACCGAGGAGTTTTCGGGATTTACTATGCTTCCTTTTCGTAGGCACTTAGTCATTGGGAAGGTTACTTTTAAGAAGTTTTTTATGCATCGTCGATAATAGCCAATTAATCCAAGGAATGATTTTATTTCTTTTGCAGTTGTGGGTATTGGATATTCTTGAACAGCTCCAATTTTTGAAGGGTTAGGTTTTATTCCTTCTGCGGTAATGACCTGTCATAGGAAGGCTACTTCTGTTGACATGAACTCGTATTTGTCAGGTTGGACTTTCAAGTTGATTTCTCATAATCGCTTGAATTTCATGCGAATATGGTCAATATGCTCGGAAACGGACTTTGAAAAGATGACAACATCGTCCATATAGACGAAACAGAATTTATAGAGATAATCTCTAAGGACTTCATCCATCATCCGTTGAGAAGTGGCAGGGGCGTTTTTCAAACCAAATGGCATCCGGGTGTACTCGAAATGTGCCTGATTGACTGTTAATGCCGTCTTTTCAGTTGATCTGGGATCCATTCCAATTTAGTGGAACCCTTGAGCTAAGTCAAGTGTCGTGAAATGAGTGCACTTGCCTAACTTGTCTAGGATTTCTTTAATCCTAGGAAGTGGGTACTTTTCCTCAATGGTTTCGTCATTAAGTTCACGGTATTCAATTATCATTCGAAATTTGCGTTTTCTGGAGGCATCTGTTTTCTCTGGGACAATTCAGACAGACGCTGAATAGGGCGAAATAGACCGACGGATAATTTTGTTATCAAGTAGTTTTGAATTTGAGACTGAATTTCTCTATTCATAGCAGGTGGGTGTCAAAAAGTTTTCGAATAAACTGGTCTTTCCTCCTTCGTACGAATGAAGTGCTTAGTTTGACTAGTGAAAGTCAAATCGCAATTTTCATAGTACATGATATTTTGAAACTCTTTACAAAGAGGAATTGTTTTGTTTTTTTCCAAAGAAGTAAAATGATCTAGTCGGAGATTCCATCAAATTTGTAGTTTGAATTCTGGACATCAGGGTCTTGAATGTCAAAATGTTCTTGAGGAATGTTGTTCGCTCGTGAGTGAAAATTGACATGAATCGTCGGTGAGGGATTAGGAATTCGGGCAAGACCATTTTCTATGGAAATCAAACTGTCGCGGATGGTGTAGTCACCAATGTTGAAAGAAGGAAGTATTGCATCACCTTTCTTACAAGTGACGGGGATATTGAGAAATTCTGAATCGAAATTCACGACGGGTTTTTTGAGGGGTTTGTTGTAGGCCAAAAGAAATGGGATTTTTAAGTTACCCAGGGTCAAGGTTTTATTCTCGTGTTTGAGAACTGCATTTAGGTTGAGAAGATCGATAGAGCCGATGAGTTCGTCTAATGAATTAAGCCAATTGATTACGCGAAGATGAAATTTCTTGCTAGTCCTAGTTCTTGTATTAGTGGAAAAGACATGTTTTCCGTTTCTCTGTAGACCAAGATGTTACTTCAAAGGGTTCATGAAATAGTGGGTTGGGAAGTTTGTGTGCAGTTCTGGGAGAAATTATGTAGTCTGAAGCTCCAGAATCAATCAACATTGTTATTTGAAGATTGGGAAGGTACAAATAGGGGAGTTTAATTTGTTTAGCGACATTGTTTAGGTTGATTGAAGGAGCGAGGCTGATGAAAAATTTGCGCCGTCGTTGCATTCAGTGAAATCATCGTTATCATTGGGACTTTGATCCGGAATGTCTTTAATTTCTTGATGGGGATAATTATCTTCATAGACGAAATCGGATGGGGGGTTTTACTGATCAATTCCCGCAGGAATTGATCACGCAATTTCGAGGATCGGAAGGGTTAACGAAATTTATGGTTTGATGATAATTTTGATTATAGTTTTGGTCAACTCTTGAAGGACCACCTGTGGAAATTGACATTGGTGTCGGTGGGTCAAGTTTTTGGTGACGGTTATTGCGTGAAGCAAAGACATTTTGAGGTTTGACGAATGTTCTGTCATTTTGAAAATTATGGTTGAAGGGGCGTTGTTGTTGATTTCGGTTTTGGAATGGTCTATTTGTAGAATTATTTGTTTGATGATTTGGTCTGTTTGGTGGTGTGAAGTTTGGCTTGGGATGATTTGCTCGTGGGGGAATTTGATGAGGTTTTATAGGATTAGAATGATTGAAATCTATGTTGAGAAAATTGACTTGTGATTAAGGTCAAATTCAGCAACAAGTTCCTATGCATCGTTCAATGTTCGAGGTTTTGTAAATATCAGCAAAGTTCTTAATTCTGGGGGTGAGTTTGAGTTTAGTACTAGAAGAGACGTAAGTTCTACCTGGTTAATGAGGGGAACAACTGAATTTTCATCAGGAATTTTCAACATGGATTTTAGAAATAATTCTTTGAGTAAAATTCTTGAGTTTCTCCAAGAACTGTAAAATTGTCTTGTTACTTTCAATTTTGACATATTGCAACTGTTGCAATAAGGTACTATAGCTTATTGGATAGCCGAATTTTTGGCTGAGCAAATTTCTAATTTCATCCAAAGTTTTTAAATCTGGGCGAGAAAGTTGAGCGGATTTTGCTTCATCTAAAAGTTCACTTTTGATTATGCCTAGAACGTATTTCTTTTGAAGATCTGAGGTATTATACAATAATTCATAGTATTTATCCATGGCTATTTAAAAGCTTTTTAAATAACTCCCTTTGCCACAAACCGTAGGAAGTATATTCGCGAATGCTTTTGCGTTTTCCATTTCGTCACTGGGAATCATATCTTCTACAGTAGTATCAAAATTTTTACCTACGGTAAGGGCTTTAAATAATTCAGAAATATCATGTTCTAATCCGTTGGATGATTCGTTTGAGTTTTCTAATCCTAACTTATCCTTATTACGAGAAAGGGAATTCTTAAAACCTTCTAAAGGTTGACTACTCATATAATTATGTTGTCAGTTCTACAGTTAACCGTACTATTGAGAGAAATATGTATCATTTCACTCAAATTTCCTTTTCATTCTCCTTATCTAATATGCAGCATGAGTGAAATTAATACAGTATAAAAGTGGTGTTTTGCCAAAGCAGTTTTCTCAGACTTATTTCTATTTTTCATCCTACAGTCATAATCATATTTATAAAGCCTGGTCTTTAAATATCAGAGACTTTTTGCACCTCTTAAAATAACATCAGATATTTCATCCGTTATGGTTAACTTTATTAAAAATGACATTTACTTTACCCGTTATTGAGGGAGGTTTTGCTCCACTACGATTTCACTTTCGTCATCTTGCGTCTGACCAACAGGCAGAACTAATGACAGTTTTTGTAATTATTTCATGATAATCAATTATTTCGCTAGTATTTATATCTATATCTATAATAATTTGTTTTAAACATCGGACATACCTGAACGATACCATACCAATTATAACAAAATTGGGGATTTATAAAATTATCTTAAAAATGGACAGACTTTGAACTACACACAGCACCGGTGCTAAAAAACGAGTTCCACCTCCGACTTTCAACTATTTTCAAATCATCTATAAAGTACAGACACACACAAATTAGTTAGTTGTACAGAGCATAAACATTAAACAACAATAATTTTTATAAGATGTCGGAAGCAGAGAAGTAGGGTTAGGTCCGAGTTAGATCGTGTTCCGTAATTGAGTTCGTGACAAGATGTGTCAGATTGTTGAGTAGAGCAATCCAGAAAAGGATGAAAAAAAGGAGAATATTGTACCAGGTTAATTTTTTGTATGTAAAACATTCCATTTTGGTTTCCGCGATCGTTTATTGTCATGTAAAGTAGTTATCTGCATCTTATTTTGATCAATTGCTTGAGAATAAATTATTATCAGCAGTAGTATCCATTTAATTTTACACAATATGGCAACATCGCTGTTGAAAAATAAGCATTACCATAACGATAAGCCTTTTCTTATTTCTCCGTAATTAAAGGAATCCGTTATGGTTAATAACAATAAAGGATTGCGATTTTGTCACTGCGCATGCTCAGAATAACGATAATCACAACGGAATGGAAATTTAGGAGGTGCAAAAAGTCTCTATTGTCTAGATGTACCTACCTAACATTTATCATAATTCAGGCATGGTATTTTATAAAGAAAACTTGAAGCCAGGTTTGTAGGAGTTGGATCTTTTAGTCTAGAGCACACAGTGTGCACAGTTTTGGTATGGTGAAGGTCTAATTTACAAATGGGATTAATTGACGAAATACTATGTTGAATCTTACTTGATCGTCCCGGAACATAGGGGAATCTGAAATAATTAGATTTGTCTATTTGACCAACACAACCACGGTTAGTTTCAACCCCATTCATGATTCTACTAATCAAGGAAGATGGATAATAATTTAATTTTCAAATGATTCTAATCTTTAATTTATTTCCACTGTGAAACCTCTTCCTGCTGAGCTCTCTACTCCTGAACAACATGTTCTGGATTGCCGCTAGCTTATGCGTCAAAGCATGCGAAGATAAATGGTTGAGTACTTCCAGAGGCAGTAGGTTTCAGATACCAACTAGTAGACAATGATCCATCTTGATTACGATAAACTAGGGTGTCTAGAAATGAGATTTTTTGTTCCTCTTGTAAACCTTTGATCCCTATGGATATCTTCATGAGTTTTAATAATTTTTGCCAGATCAGCAACAAAAAACGATCAATCTAATAAAAAATAGAAATTAAAAAAAAAACTGGCAGCTTCATGTGTTCAAATCAAATCAAATCAAATATGCTTTATTGCCACAGAAAAATTTAAATAAATTTTATGGACAAAGCAAATACAAATGCAAAAATGCTAAAGTATAAAAACAATACAAAACATGATAATAGTATAAATTACGAGAACAATTACGTGAACAATAGAACAAACTATTTAAAATATATTTACCCAATATTTTGTCAAATTTAAATTTATTTGGAAATTGCTCATGGACAACAATAAACATCGGCACACTGCCAGTTATGTTATGATGACAAGTCAGTAAAACAATAACATAGCAAAATCAACAATTATTGTAGAATAATAATATTGCGGTGTTAAGAATCGAACAAGGAACCAACGATTTCTCACGTTTTTTTTCGAAATTTAATTTATAAATCTGTAGTCATCTTGTTTCCGCACTGCCTGCAGCATGTAATCATTTCTGACTCAAATATCAAACCAGGAACTTGGGGTTGTTTATATTATTTCAACCAAAACGTGTTGATAATGAAACAAGACTACAATTAAATTTTGTATTGACCTCTTGATAAAGTCTGTATTTACAAAAAACCTGTTATCTTATTTTCTAATAAGAAAACTATCCATATCCTTGACTTCTGTGAGGCAGTTTATTTCTAAAATTTTATGTTTTATGCTTTCGTTCTAAATATAAAGTCCATATCAAGTACCTTTGGGTATGTATTCTTCTATAATTTGTAAAATGATACTGTCGGGGTATCAAGTGGTAGGTGAAATATCTGTCGTGTTTTATTGAGAAATGGTTTTTCATGATTTTGCTTTGTCTTTTTGAATTATCTGTTACTTTCCTTTGTCCAAAAATTATTTGATTTGCAAAGAGATTTCGGTGTTTGTTGGTTAGAGGTATACCTGAAATGAGGTCTTCGTGTGATGTATGTATTGTATATATTATGGTCAGTGTCTTCTAGGTGTCCCCGAGAGGGTAAGCGGTACAGATATTCAAGAAATTTCGACAGCAAATAACTTATTATAAATCTAAATTAAAAAGTGGTTCGCATTGTCTTTTATACTTGAAATGATTGGTTATGGAAGATTGCGGGATGCCGACGTTTCGAACATTTATTTTGTTCTTTTTCAAGGCTGAAAAAAAACACCAACGTGAAACAACGTGAGAACCGTGAATAATGGACGACAGCTCGATAATATGTTTTAACAAGTTAGATCTGAAAAAAACATACCTATTCATGATCAACTAAGTTTCTCGTCATATTTGTAACATGTAGGTACATCTCCTGGACACTGGATATAACGTGAGACAACATAGAACAAAGGTACACAACTAAAATAGAAAATCTCTGCATCCATCTGCATTTTGGCCGTTTTTTTTAAGCCTAAATCTATTATTATTGTTATTGTCTTCATTTTGAAGTTTTAATAAATATTCAGGAGGTGGTTATATTGGATATGTTGTCAGTTCTACAGTTAACCGTATCATTGAGAGAAATATGTATCACTTCGCTCAAAATTCCTTTTTTATTCTCCTTATCTAAAAGCATGAGTAAAATCAATACAGTATAAAAGTGGTATTTCCCAAAGCAGTTTTTTCAGACTTATTTCTATTTATCATCCTACAGTCATAATCATGTTTATAAAGCCTGGTCTTTGAATATTGTCTAGTTGTACCTACCTAACATTTATCACAATTCAGGCATGGTATTTTATAAACAAGACTTGAAGCCAGGTTTGTAGGAGTTGGATCTTTTAGTCTAGAGCACACAGTGTGCACAGTTTTGGCATGGTAAAGGTCTAATTTACAGTTGGGATCATTTGACGAAACACTATGTTGAATCTTACTTGATAGTCCCGGAACATAGGGGAATCTGAAATAATTAGATTTTTCTTTTTGACCAACACAACTTGATCAGGAATGATTGTTACCGCTAGGGGTAGTGTTGTACCGCTGAGGGTAGTGGAGTTTTGTAGTGAGTAAAACAATGATTTGTTGAAAACTGATCTATTACTACTATTTACATGCTTATATATCAAAACCATTGCCTGCGTAATATCTATACAATTAATTATGAATATGCAAACTCCGCGAATTGGTTGAGGTGAATGAATGACCCGCTTCTAATGGAAATGCTGGCACTGCTGGGCCTGGGCATAGTGTACAACGGAAAGTTCAGCGACCGATGCGATGGTTGAAAGGAATCTGAATTATATCCCAGAAGATAATTCCTCATGTCTAATTATTGGTGATTAGACATTCTGCCGGGAACCATTGGCCGGAAGTTGTGAAGGGATGTGGATGGTATGACTGACTGTAGTAGTTGGTGGAACGGGATCTTCGCCAAACACTTCCAAGTACCTTTTTTCCAGCTGTGTTGAAATGGGCACATGGTTCTCTGTAACTGGAACGGGTTGAACTTATGAAAATGAAAATGCCATGTTGATTGTCGGAGTTACAGGTAAGCCTAAGCTATTTGTTTTTATGTTTAGACCAAGGTCCAAGGTTAGAGCATCAAGACATGTTTCTTGAAGCAACTGTTCTTTTTGTGCTCGTTTTCTTCGCCTTTGGTCTCGATTCAATTTTCTTCGGGCCATTCTGTTGTTGGGATGTGTCGTGAATTAATACCAACGTTCATTTTGTTCCCCACTGCATTTTTATATTGATTTATTGCATTCGTTGCATATTCCAGTTTGACGTTAGAGTAGGTCAAGTAAGTGTTGGTCAATTCAATTCTCTTCCTGGTCGTCTAAATGCAGTGACTGCAATGGAATTCCGTTTTCCGTAGAACTGCTGCGCTTTGAGATCGAATTGCCTTGTTACGTATGAAACGGCGGTAACAACAATAAATTTCACATGCGACGAATACTATTATTATTGTCACAGCAAAAGTTGTTGTACTGCTAATTATCATATGATGTCGGAGATTGGCCCAAATTTGTGTGTCTAGTTCTTCTTGTATTGCTTCTTCATCTTCTTGTAGCTCATGTAAATTATCGGATACCATAATTACAGGTTCCTCTTGCATCTTATCGAGTTTGTGTCGGGTAACGTTGAGTGTTTCAATTTCGCCTATCCGAGCTGGGTAGAAACTATTATCAAGAACTCGTGCCATTTCTAGCCGTTGGGGCGTTAATATATTCTTGCTAGTTTTTATTATGCAGCCTTGCGAAATTTGTATTATTCCTGTGTAGTTAACTGTAAGGTCTTCCCGTATACCGTTGCATATTAAAGGAAATTTGACCTTACTAGGTGTTATGAACAACCAAGCGTTTGGAGTACTCAACTGTTTTCAAACCATAGAATGTAAACTGATTTCATGGACAGGACAAGTTGTATTCTCTGGTTAAAGCTGGAGAACAAACGTATTCTTCTTCCTTGATATTTCTACAGTTCTTGAATTCTTCCTCGCTGAGTTGGAAGTAGAGCATTTTTCATTTGGAATATCCATTATCCAATATGAATTTCTCGTAACCTTGAGCGATATTGGAGTAGTTTTGGGAATTTTGGATACTTTGCCTTGCTCTATACGCATGAGAATGAGTTTATGAATAGGTCGCTTCATTAAGCTTCCATCAGCCTTTTTAATGGTTACCACTCGAACTGCTTTATCGTCTGATGGATGGATGTTATTCATTTTCGCCATTGGCCATCTGCTAGGATCAATATCTTGATATTTTATTAAAACCAGCTCCCCGATTTCAAGTGACCTTTTTGTATTTTTTCACTTGTATCTTTGTTGTAGTTGATGCTTGATGCAAGTGATCTGCAGACCATTTCTTCCATTCATCCATCTTAATTTTTTGTACCATTTTCCATCGTTCAATTAAGTTGGAGTTGATCGGCGTAGTTATTGGGTTTGGCGGTTCTACGAGCGTTCTTCCCACTAAAAAGTGTCCAGGTGTTAAATATGCTATGTCGTTGGGATCATTGTTCAGTGGACATAAAGGCCGTGAATCAAGGCAGGCTTCTATCTTATTCATGAGCGTAGATAACTCTTCGTAGGTGAGAGTAGCTTCTCCAATCACTCTTGTGAGGTGGTATTTCATAGATTTCACTCCTGCTTCCCAAAGCCCTCCAAAGTGAGGAGCTGCTGGTGGAATAAAATGCCATTGGATTCCGATATTTGCTAACTTATCTTCAATATTGTACATCCTTAATGTCTGTATTACTTCTTTTTGTAATATGTTGTTGGCTCCCACAAAGTTAGTACCATTATCGCTATATATGTGCGCGCAATGACCTCTCTGTGCAATGAAACGTCTGAAGGCCGCCAGAAATTTGTCGGATGTCGATGTCGCTTACTACTTCAATATGTAAAGCTTTAGTAGCCAGGCAAACGAATATTACTACATATCCCTTGTAGGATTTATGCCCTCTTCCTTTGGATGTTCTAATTTGTATTGGGCCGGCGTTATCTACTCCTGTGTGTAAAAATGGATGTGCTAGTGAAACTCTGGCCGCTGGAAGATCTCCCATTAATTGTTCCGCTGTCTGAGCTCTAAAACGGATGCATGTTACACATCTACTGACTATCGTCTTAACCGCTCGTTTTCCATTTATGATCCAGAAGCTCTTGCGTGTGTTAGCCAATGTTAACTGATTTTCTTCATGGAGAGTGTTGTGGTGAGCATTTAAAATGACCAATTTGGTATGTGGGCTGTTGTAAGGTAAAATCGTAGGATGTTTCGATTCATATGGTAACCCTGATTTTTCTAGTCTTCCTCCGACGCGCAGGACCCCTTTACCATCTAGGAATGGATTTAAGTTCAAAATTTTGCTAGTTCTGCTTATGGTTAACTTTTTTTGCATTGTTGTTATCTCATTATAGAAATATATTTTCTGTTCTATCTTAACAATCGTCTCCAAAGAACTTTGAAGCTCCATCACTGTGAGATGTTCAGTGTTTTTTGACTTCGTCTTGCAAGATTGAATGAATCTTCGACAAACGGCAATCACCCTTATTAATCTAGTCAATGAGGAAAATGTTCGTATTATTTCGTCATCTATTTGACATTTGTTTGAGGCTATATGACATGCGTTGATTTCTTCTGGCATTGGGTCGATTTCTGTATCTATCTTCTTGGTTATATTCAACTAGAGCCATGGCGGACCTTGCCACCACATCATTTGATTTATAAGCTTTGAGGGTTCCATCCCTCTTGAAATGATATCTGCTGTTCAGACCTGACATGTCTCCAGTGATTCTCTGATATTAAAACATTGATTTGAGCTACCCTATTAGCTACAAACGTTTCCCATTTTTTTGTACTGCCCTTGATCCATGCTAACGCGATCATGGAGTCTGTCCAAGCATGAACATCCGTGTTACAAGGACATAGATTTTCGATTGTTCTGTTTAATAATTTTGCTAACAGCAATGCTGAACAAAGTTCTAATCTGGAAAGAGTGGCTTTCATTTTTGCAGGTGCTACTTTTGATTTGGCAGTTGATAATGTTATTTTGTTGTCTTCTGCATTGTTAGCCAGTATTTTCATGTACACCACTGCTCCGTAGGCCTTCTCAGATGCATCACAGAATCCATGTAGTTCGAACTGGACTCCAGAATGTTGATTAGTCCACCGTGGTATAACGATTCTGTCTAAATTTTCCATTTCTGTTTGAAACGTCTTCCATCATTTCTGGTACTTCTGCAATGTTGGAGGGTTCGATTAATATCGGAGGCGTTGGTTAAGTTGCTTCATTCTGTACTTCTCCAACTACAATACATACACATATCAATATCAAGTCCTGGCCGACTAGGTGGCCTTGATTTGCATGTTGTGTTCTACATTACTTATTATATTATTTAACCATAATACTACCTTGGCCTAGAATAACAATATTGTCCTTAACTAATCTAATACAAACAATCACGTAGTAACCTTATATTCTTTATACACTACACCTTCCCCGCAGGTGAAAAAAACAAACGATTATGGATGAATAAGCGTTTTTTTTTCTATTTACCACGCTTACATCTATTATATTATTATTATTATTATTCTGATTATCAAGCACATGTACATATAATAATTAAATATCATAGAATCCTAGATGTCTGGCCATTTATAAATTTATGGAAGTTACGAATAATAATGCTTAACTCTATTTTTATGTACTAGAACCGGTTTCTTATCTATATCTATTAGTATATTTGGAGATTGTTCTTCAATCACTGTATATGGTCCATTATATGTCGCTTCAAGCACATGTACATATAATAATTAAATATCATAGAATCCTAGATGTCTGGCCATTTATAAATTTATGGTAGTTACGAATAATAATGCTTAACTCTATTTTTATGTACTAGAACCGGTTTCTTATCTATATCTATTAGTATATTTGGAGATTGTTCTTCAATCACTGTATATGGTCCATTATATGTCGCTTCCAATTTATTTCCCGAATTGTTCTGCAAAAGCACTTTTTCACCACTCTTATATTCAACTAACCTACTATTTACATCATACCTTTCTTTTCTTCTACTTTTTGATGCTATTAGGCTGTTATGTGCATTACTCCACGCTTGCTGTAATCGATATTTAAGCTCTAAAGGATAACTATCGAAGTTATACAATGGCTCTGACTTGTTTACTATGTTAGATGGTAACTCCGCTGATTTGCCAAAAACAAGTTCGTACGGAGTATAGTGAGTTTCAGAATGCACACTATTATTATATGCAAAGCACCAAAACTGTAGCCAAGTGCTCCAATTGGCTCTTTTGCAATCTGCATACGTAAATATGCGCCTAATGATTTATGCGAATTTTCTAACGCGCCCAAGGTTTGATGTAGGTATGCAGTTGAGTTAAATGTTTTCATTTGGAGAATCTTGCAACATTCTTGAAATACGGATGCAAGAAATTCAGTTCCCTGATCAGAGAATACTTCATCCGGAATTCCATACCTTAAAATAATTTTTTCCACAACAGCCCGTGCTACCGACACTGCTTCCTTATTTTTAATAGGATAGCATTCCACGAATTTGCTGAGATCGCATTGTAGCGTCAATACATATTTGTTTTCGTCCGCATCGATATTTAAAGGTCCAACTAGATCAACAAATATTTTTGAAATGCCGAAGAGGCTGTACTGGTGATTGTCATAGGTTCTCTATTTTGCTTTAAGTACTTGTACCGTTAACAATCATCACATTTTTTTATGAAATCTTCTACATCTCTTCTCAAACCATTCCAAGAATAATACTTTTTTAAGTTATTGTTCATCCGATTTACGCCGGTCGGTAATAAGTGAAAGTCGTTAAGAATTATTTGTCTGGTCTCCTTGTCTGATATTGCCTTTACATCTTTTAAGATAGATATTTTCATATTATTTTCTTTTGGTACTTTTACATTTTTTAAAATTTATTTTAGGATTACTGCGCAGTTTTCCTTTTTTATTATAGTTAATTCGTGAATGTCATACGTATTACAAATACTAACTAGGTCCCTCAACGATGCACTTACTGTCAACGCCGATCGGCCACCTTCGTTTACGTATATAATATCTTTATTTTTCATATATGCAAAATTATTAACTTTTATTATATCAGACTTTCTTTCTATCTTCTTCAAATCGTTAAACCTATTTTCATCTATTAAACAAAGTTCACAAGATCCTATAGGTCGTTTAATCAATTCTACAACTCCTGGGTGATCAATCCGTTTGTTGTTATGAACATGAACTGTATTAGAACCTTGCGCTTCTACTTTCTCGCATAACCTTTTCGAAACAGACCTTGTAATTGCAAAAATTTAGGCGTCCACGCTAGAACCTAAATTCTTCAAATCTTCTGTTGATATTTCTACTCGCGATAAAGCGTCTGCTGTAACGTTTTCCTCTCCTTTTATGTACTTAATAACGAACAGGTTTTTTTAACTATCGGGATCGCTCCAACGTACACTCAGAGGAATACCCTTATACTACATGTGACCGTTAAAAAAAAAAAAAAAAAAACCTGCTTATTACCAGTAGCCCCGTTACTGTCCTTCACTTAATAACGAAGTCATATTCTTCTAAAATTAATCATCGGAATTTCATGAGCCGACTCGATGGATTTGTCATACCGAAAAGATAAACAAGTGGTCTATGATCCGTGTAAAGAAAAAAATTTCGTCCGTACAAATAAGGTCTGAAATATTTTACCGCATAAACAATCGCTAGAAGCTCCTTTTTGATGGTACAATAATTTCGCTCTGCTTTATTTAGTGACCGACTCGCGTAAGCTACCGGTCGATCGTTCCCATTGGATAAGACCGCGCCCAAGGCAAACCCCGAAGCGTCAGTTTTTAAGTTAAAAATGTTGCTTTCTGAGAAATCCGGAAATTGCAACACTGGTGGATTTGCAAGTGAATTTTGAAGCATTTCGAAAGACTTTTGACATTCTTCGGTCCAATGGAATGGAGTGTTTTTCCTTCCCAAGTTATTTAATGGTACTAAAATATCTGCAAAATTTTTGATAAACTTCCTGTAATAGTTGGCAAAAGCTACGAATCTCTTCGTTTCGTTTGCATCTTTTGGTACAGGGTATTGTTTTATTGCTTGAATTTTATCCTTATCTGGGAAAACTCTCTCAGATGTTATGAAATGTCCGAGATACAATACTTGTTTTTTCAGAAAATTGCACTTATTTGGGTTCAGCTTTAAATTTACATCTCTCAACCTTTGAAGTGTCTTCACGAGGTTGTTATGATTCAATAAATTATTGCCGAACACAATTAAGTCGTTCAAATAAACAAAACAAGTTTCGTAATTCAACCCAGCCATTGCAATTGTCATCATTCTAGAAAACACATTTGGACTTATTTTTAATCCCGTGGGATGCCTCGTCATTTGATACTGTCCTCTATCCGTAGTGAAAGCTGTACAGGGTCTACTTGCCTCGTCAAGCTCTACCTGGTAGTAACCTTGCGACAGATCTAAATGACTAAAGTACATCGCGCCTGATAATGAGTCTAAAATTTCCGAAATTGAACCTAAAGGCCACTTTTCATCTTCTACCTCTCGATTAAGCATCCTAAAATCAACAACAATCCTCAATCTCTTAGTGCCTGTATGGTCCGGTTTTTTCGGAACAATTAATACCGGAGCAGACCACTCTGATGCTGCTTCCTCTATAATACCGTCCTTCAGCATTTTATCGACTTGTTTATGTACTTCGTCTTTTTGCGAATGCGGTAGTCGGTAAGGTTTTGCATAAGCTGGTACTGCTCCAGGTTTCAACCGTATTTTTTGTCTATAAATATTTGTTGTCGTAATAGGATCACCCGGAAGATAAAAAACGTCGGAATATTTAGCGCATATCTTTTGGATAGTAAACTTTCCATCTCTATTTAAATGGTCAATGTTAATTAATTGTAGTGATTCATCTAATCGCTCTACAGATGATTGTGAATTTTCTCCGAAAAAGCATGTCTCGTAGTCACTTAAATTTTGCAGTCTTGGGTAAAAATTTTTCAAATTTACTTCGCTTTCGCGTGTATTAAGCAATTTTATTGGGATCATTTTAGATTTTGGTGAGACCAAACTGCTTGCAACAAAAATTCCATTACCGATTTCCTCAGGCAACACAAACACAATCATCTGTTTCCTCGGCTCGACAATATTTAATTACTTCACATCGCGCCGGAATTTTCATAAATGTTTGTTGTTTAGATAGCAATGGTAACATAAACATGTCGTGTTGACAATTAAACCATACCTTGGAATTTTCATAGTCGATTATCGCATTATATTTTTGAAAAAAATCTGAACCTAAGACTCCATTCATTTCATTTTCAAAACTATCCATAAGCATAAATGTATGATTTATTTCTCTATTATCTATAAAAATATTCAAATTACTTGCTCCATAGGTACGTGTAGTTCCAGAAATGCCATTAATTTTAATTTTCTTTTCCTTATTAATGAACTCGTTTTTGCTGACAAACTGCTTAAATATGACACTAATGGAAGCACCTGTATCAATTAAAAATAATAACTCTCTACCTCTATATATTACTGCTACAAAATTTAATCCGTTCCGTTTAAGCAAAGTCGTTTCGATACCTTCAGGAACAAAAAAACTGCTCATGTTGAGGATCATTTTGGGGTTGAGGCGAGGTCGCGGCCTCTTCCATGAAATATGACCTATGTCCTCCTCTAAAATTATTATTGTTACGATGACCACGAAAATTACTCTTATTTCTAGGAGGGTAGTTATTGCCACGTCTGTAGGCAGCTCTATCGGAGACCCTATACCCACGTGAATTGAAGTTTCCTCGGTCGCTGCTATTATTAAAATTATTCCTAACCTTGTATAATTTCGAGATTTTACAATAGTGCGCAGACTAACACTCTGTAAACCGTTCGCAAATGCATTTTTGCACAACCTAAACGTAAAATCCACTTACACTTTCTGTGCCATCCATAACTGGCAACAAAGATGCAGCCGTTCTAAGGTCAAACCTTTCCGTCATGTTTGCCGAACAATCAGAATCTACAGTTGATCTATTATCATCCACTTTGATAGCAATTGATTTTGGTTGTTCGATTTGCACGCTCTTTAACCTATCACTCAAGATTTTATCAATGGTTTCGAAATATTTATCAATTTTTCCTACTATCTGTTTTGCCTCTGCAATTATCTCTGGTGTATACACAGGTCCATTGAACTTTTCCCTAACAGATAAATGTTCATTCTCAAGCCTATCTACTTCTAATAACTTACGATTTATCGATTCTGAATTTCTCCGCCTATCTAGGGAATCCTTATTGAGGTTCTTGTAGAGTACCTTCAACTCGTCTAGCAGGTCTTGGAAGTCTCCATGCACCTTTCATCCCACGTTGCGTATTAGTGCCGTTGGCTACAACTGATACGTTCCCTCGATGCTGGCTCCGGTTTGGATACAACCAGTCGAAGTTCTCGTTGCAACCGCTGAGAAACGGTCGAGTTCGTCTGGGTCGGCACCTTACACAACTTCGCGACTCCTCGATACTTCTCTCCTTATTCTACGGTTCAGCATCTTATTATATCTATTAACTGCGTATGCCATTATCACTACAATCGCCAGTATAAAGACGCATATGCACAAAATGTCTATGACTGTCCATTCTGCTTGAGCAAGGTTCTAGATCTGTGGATGATTTTGGTGAAGAGATCGAACAGTTAATGGTCGATTTAACAATTTCACAGGCAGAGGGTGATCAGGCCGCCATGACAGTATTAGCGCCTATTAACGAAAAAATTGCCATCAAAACTTTTGCTAATGGACTACAAAACTCAGATTTGAGAACAATTGTAAATGCTAGGATCTATACTAAACTGAATGAGACAATTCGAGGAGCAAAGGATGAGGTGGTAGAGGGGACAAGCGCTCGCAATTGTTTTTACTTCAATAAAAATGGTGGTTTGCCCCCCCACCAATACCAATACCAAATACCAATAACCTTATTAATAGATACAGGGGCATCGGTAAGCGTTATTTTCAAAGATACTGTTACGGTGTACGAAAATATAGATTTTCAAAGAAAAGTCAAAATCGATGGGATTTCGGGCTCTACTTATTCAGAAGGTCAAGTTAACTTACCTATGAAAATAAACAATGTTATGGTAGGTCATAAGTTTTTGTTCATTAATAGTTTTGAACCCAGTATAAACGGTGTAATTGGAGCCGACTTCCTAGAGAAATATCATGTTTTGAATTACGAAACATATACGATTTCGTTGAACATAACTAATGAGCGTATTTCATTGCCGATGATGGGGAAACAAAACGAGTACACTGTAGTGCCGGCTAAGTGTGAAATTATTAAATATTTTAAAGTAGATAGTAATGAGGATTGTGTAATATTACCTGGAGAATTGTGTGACGGTGTATTTTTAGGAAGCGGTATAGTGCGACCGACTTCTAATATGGTCCCTGTCAAAATTTTGAATCTCAGAGACCAGGACGTTACAATTAAAAATTGTACGCCAAATACAATAGCCGCAGAGGAATTTGATATTTGTAGTTTAGGAAAAACTGAATTTTCCAAAGAAAGGGTAGAAAAAGTTTTGCAGTTACTTAATTTTGAACATTTGGATAAACACCAAAAATATTCGCTACAACGAATATGTGCCAAATATTCGGACATATTTCACTTAGACAATGACCCGCCAACAACCACTCACATGTATAAGCAACAAATCTATCTTAAACCTAATATAGCTCCAGTCTATGTGAAACCATATCGTTTGCCGCATGCACAAAAACAAGAAATTGCTAAGCAAATTGATAAGATGTTACAAGACGGGATTATAGAAGAGGCAAGATCTGAGTGGCTGATAATAACGGAAAAAAGAAATGGAAAGTTGTAATAGATCATAGGCGGTTAAATGACTGTATTAAAGATGACAAGTTTCCTCTCCCATGTATTTCGGAGATTTAAGACTCACTATCTGGTTCAGTCTTTTATTCCCATCTTGATCTATCGCAATCATATTATCAAATAGGCTTAGACAAACAAAGTAGACATTGCTCTGCATTTTTCACAGATAGGTCACAATATCAGTTAACTAGACTACCAATGGGATTAAAGATAAGTCCTAGTTCATTCTCAAGAGCAATCTCCATGGCAATGTCTGGTTTAAATTATGAAAGATGCTTTATTTACTTGGACGATCTGATCGTTTTTGGAAATAATCTAGAAAATCACAATAAAAATTTGATAAAAGTATTTCAACGTCTACGAGAGGTTAATTTAAAACTGAATCCCAATAAGTGTCAATTTTGAAAAACAGAGTTACTATATTTAGGGCATACAATATCGAAAGACGGAGTGTTACCAGACCCGTCCAAAATTGACGCAATCTTAAATTATACTGTGCCAAAGGACTCCAGTGAATGTAAGAGATTCGTGGCATTCGCTAACTATTATTATGGGAAACATGTTAAAAATTTTGCACAGATAGCCGCACCGTTAAATAAGTTATCAAGGAGGGGTGTACTTTTTAAATGGACACCCGAATGTCAAGATTCATTCGAGACTTTAAAAAAGGCACTATCCAACCCACCATTTTTAGAATACCCTTATTTTTCCGCAACTAACGAATTTATAGTAAGAAGTGATGCGTCAGCGTATGCAATTGGAGCCGTGTTGTCTAATGGAAATGATAAACCAGTTGCTTATGCTAGTAGGGCTCTTAATAAATTCGAACTTAATTACAGCGTTATAGAAAAAGAATTACTTGCTATAACTTTCGCGATTAGGCAATTAAGGATTTATTTATATGGCAGAAAATTTGTTTTATATACAGATCATAAACCTTTAGTGTACTTATTCGGAATGACAAATCCTTCAAGTAGACTGACCAAGTTTCGATTGTTCGACTCTCAAAGAGGCTTGCAAAACTTTAGGCGTAAAACATTTTTGTTCTACGTCTTATCATCACGGGGGGTCCTTAGAAAATTCTCACAAATGTTTGGGTGCTTATCTTAGAATGCAAATTAATACATACAAACAATCTTGGAGCACTTGGTTACAGTTCTGGTGTTTTTCGTATAATAACACTGTACATTCTGAAACAAAGTATACACCACATGAATTGGTATTCGGAAAATTATGCAACTTACCCTCAAATATCCTAAACAAAACAGACCCATTATACAATTTTGACAACTATCCGTTGAAACTCAAGTATGGGTTGCAGACAGCACACTCTGATGCTAAGTCAAATTTAATCAACTCAAAGGTAAAAAGAGAAGAAGTTTATGACAAAAAATCTAAACCTGTTATTTATGAAAATGGAGACAAGATTTTGTTGAAAAATAACTCAGGTTCGAAATATGACCCATTATATTCAGGTCTTTACTTAGTTATTGATGATAGGACACCTAATATTGTAATTGAAGTAGGAAACAGACCTATAGAGGTTCATAAAAATAGGGTGAAATTGTATCATGAAAAATAGGTATGTAAAATAAACTTTTTTTTCTGTTTTTTTGTTATTTTCGGGGAAGGTGTAGTATAGGCATAATCATAGAGTAGGAGAATAGGTTAAGATGAATTTTATTGGTAAACCCTGTATATCAATTATATTGTAAGCTTTGTCAAGACTTGGTACTTGTTTAGTAGAGTAAGCAGTATATGCATTTAGGTAACAACATATTATGATAACATGTTTTAATAAACAATTAGGGGTCATGAATTGATTGTAATTTAACTAGAACAAGAATATAGATCGGGCTTTACGGACGAGTATAGTTATTTATTCCCGTTCCCAAATTATTAAACAAATGATGTACTGAGTTACACTATACTACATACAACTCAGTTCAGCACACTCCAGATGGAATAATAATTCTTTTTTGTTCAAGGCCAAGTGTCAAGTTTGGACTCTCCACTAGGGTTTTTTCGAATATCTGAGCAAAATGAAAGATTTGACAAAAACTAGATATAGCACACTTCAGCACACTTCAGATAGAATAAGAATTCACTTTTGTTTGCGCTGATTTCCAAAATTTTGGAGGGGCTGAGTGCCAAGTTGGCCTCTCTACTAGAGTTTCTTCGAATATCCAAACAAAATGAAAAATTTGACAAAAACTAGATAAAGCACACTTCAGATAGAATGAGAATTCAATTTTGTTTGCGCTGATTTCCAAAATTTTGGAGGGGCTGGGTGTCAAGTTGGCCCCTTCACTAGAGTTTCTTCGAATATCTGAACCAAATGAAAGATTTGACATTAACCAGATACAGCACCCTTCAGCACACTTCAGATAGAACTAGAATTCACTTTTGTTTGCGCTGATTTCCAAAATTTTGGAGGGGCTGAGTGTCAAGTTGGCCCCTCCACTAGAGTTTCTTCGAATATCTGAATCAAATGGAAGATTTGACAAAAACTAGATACAGCACACTTCAGCACACTTCAAATAGAATGAGAATTCACTTTTGTTTGCGCTGATTTCCAAAATTTTGGAGGGGCTGAGTGTCAAGTTGGCCCCTCCACTAGAGTTTCTTCGAATATCTGAACCAAATGAAAGATTTGACAAAAACTAGATATAGCACAGTTCAGCACACTTTAGATAGCATCAGAATTCACTTTTGTTCGAGCTGATTTCCAAAATTTTGGAGGAGCTGAACGTCAAGTTAGCCCCCCAGACTTATTTCTTGAATAACTTCCACGATAGAGCTGCACAGTTCAAAATTATATCAGCACAGTAAAGCACACTTTGAGCACAGTAGACGAGCATAGGCTTTTTTCAAAATTCGGTTATGGGGGGGCTAACTTCACGCAGCTTTAATAATGAATTATACATTGTATTTATTTTTTTATGGTAATAAAACTGTTTTGAATTTGAATTAATAGCCATTATTACGAGTAGTATACCCTACTTTATTCACGACAAACTTATTTATTTGAGATTTTTAACACCATTTTCATCCATCTCAATTCAAAGACATAAGCGCCCACTAATCGTGGTATGATGAACTGTTTGCCATGGTTTATTATTCAGGGAAGTTATGTGATTTGTCCGCAAGTGACATACTCGTGGTTTTCTGATCCATTATACCTTCGCAACGGTTGTTATGGAATACTGTTTGGCATTTTACTGCAAAAACGACAAGTACAAAACTCACTTTGATGTAAGTCCTGAATAAAGTATTTTATCTTTCAAAATGAAGTTTTTGTCAATATCTTACCTATCAAAATCATAGATTACGATATGGGAATTTGTGGGTATTATCATAGTATAACCTTGGTTATACGTCTATGGGTATTATAGTGAGAACACGTAGTTTGGAATAAATTCGTCCAAGTCAGATCTTATTCGACTATAGCCAGATATTATCTGATTATAGTCAGATAGTAACTGACAGTAGTCGGAAAATAACAACCACATACAGGGTGTCCCACGTCCCACTTGAGATGGATACTTGTCAATATCTTGGTGTGTCTTGAACGATATCGTTCATTTTCGGTTTGGAGATGTATGGACATGAGGCTCATATTTTCCTCCAGGTATGAAGTATGATAACTGATAGGCGTACTGTATAAAGGTGATATAAAGGGAATATAATATTTTTGAAGTGAAAACTTCTTAAGACCTTACCGATTGCGCAGCCGCTGATTTTTTAGTGAGAAAATGTGTTTTCAAGTCTGTTACAAACACATCATTTGATGCATAACCCAAATTTAATCGAACTTGGCACTCTGAGACAACCTAGTTTTTAAAATATATTTGGTCAGCAATTGTTTTCCAGCATCGTCAAGTAATGAATCGTAGAGTTCTATTGAATCAATTAATTGTTTTGTGGTGTCTTCAGTACCATCCATAACCGGTAAATCGAATTTTTCACCCATTGTTAATGAATCGCTCAAAACCTGTTCACTGTTTAACTGTTCTATACTTTGTGACCTATTCTTAAGAATTTTATCTATCTGACTCAAATATTTCTTATGCTATCAGCATACCCTTGAACAGTCTTCGTATTACATAACACATCTCCGCCTCTAAGCCTACTATTAAAATCTTTTTTTACTTGCTCAGCCTCTAACACAAATCTATTCAATGAATCTATCCTACTATTAACTGCACTAATGTTACCTCTCCTTTCGGTGTTCTCCTTGTTAAGGTTTTCATAGAATACTCCCAGTTCTTCCAATAAGTCTTTGAATGGTTCCACCGCCTCTGACATAACATTCACATTTCCATTTCCATTACCATACCATTAGACTTCATTGTACTTGTCTCCAGTACTAGCCATTTCAATTTCCATAACCATATCCATGTACATCCATTAATTGCCAATAATTGTTTGCAACCATGTTGTCTTCTCTACCATAGCCATTTCAATACCCATAACCATATCCATGTACATCCATTAATTGTCAATATTTGTTTGCAACCATGTTGTCTCCTTCACCATAGCCATTTCAATTTCCATAACCATATCCATGTATTTCATCCATTGATTGCCGATATTTTTGTTTGCAACCATGTTTCCCTTCTTTCCAGCTTGTTCTTTATTGCAGGATCGCCATATAGTGTAACTCAGTGCATCATTTGTTTAATAATTTTGGAACGGGAATAAATAACTATACTCGTCCGTAAAGCTCGATCTATATTCTTGTTCTAGTTAAATTACAATCAATTCATGACCCCTAATTGTTTATTAAAACATGTTATCATAATATGTTGTTACCTAAATGCATATTCTGCTTACTCTACTAAACAAGTACCAAGTCTTGACAAACCTTACTATATAATTGATATTGTAATGAGTTTCGCTATAGAAAACACTTGTCCAGTTTTAATTAATTTATTTAAAGTCACTAACACAACCACAAATATTTATGTTCACAATCGCAGCGTATATTTATGTTGTAACAATTATGATTCGCGGCTAATCGATAACTAACTCCCCTGTCCGAAGGACGAAGCTTCTTATATAGAGCCTCTTCAATGTCTCGATAGATGGCGAAAGTTCTCCAATATTCTATGAGTAGGCAACCGAATAAACCTTGCTATTCTAGAACTTAACAGTGGTTTGGGCTTGTGACAAACGGGACAAAAGCCGAGTTATTCGATGGCGAGATGCAATAGTTGTAACGTCGTGTCCGCTGTCGACCGCCTTGGAGGTTCGTTCCACTGGACATGTTTCGTCACATTGCTCCCTCCTTAGAGCATTTCGTCCCGAAATGTCCTCATGTCGATATCGGCAACTGTCCCCAAACTTGCAGTGTGATGTTCGGTGGAAATAGCAGTCCACTGTCTTCTGGTTCGTCCTTATGAAAGGTAGGCAGCACACCAGGATGTCAACGCCACTCCCTTTGAAAATCACTTCCAGCATGCTTCTCACCATACGCCAGTCCACGCGGTCATTGGTCATCTTCGGAATGGTCAAATGAGTCAGGTCCTGTGACTGCATCAAGTCACGAAGATGACTGAGGGCTTTCCAGACATCACTGTACGTGGTCAGATGATGTGGAAGCTTCTTCGTGACAAGGTAGAACAGATGTCGTGTACCTTCCATGATTTCCAGTACCTTCCCCACCTCTGGTTTGTGTCGTCGTAGATGTTCCAGTTGTCCAAATTTCCGCTTGAAAGCAGCAGCAACACCACACCTCATACCAAGGTCTTCAGTGACCGAGTGAGCCAACGAATATTCGGCCGGTGCTTTGAACCAATCCAGCTGCCTTTCTTGGACAACGCCATTCTGGACTTTCTGGCCATTGGAGTTAAGAGACATTAAAGTTTCCAATGACATCTTGGGTGACCTGATCTGCCTCACTTCAGCGTCCTGATCGTCATGGTTTCCAGCATACCGAGCTAAACGGTTGAAAAGAACAACCCTTGGCTTCTCTCGTGGTGGTTTCTTTATCCGGTAGACGACGTCATTGACTCGCTCCAGAATCTCATACGGGCCCTCCCAAGAACTTTGCAGTTTTGGGGAGAAGCCACGTCGCCTCTGTGGGTTGTGAAGCCAAACCAGATCCCCAACCTGGAACCCGCCTTCCTCGGCGTTTACGTCATAGGCCTTCTTCATCCGGTCGCTGGCACTCTGGATGTTCAAACGGATTCGTTGATGAATGTCGTCCATCTTTCTTCGAAGATTGCTTGCGTAATCCTTCCCAGCGACATCTTCACAAGGTTGACAGCTAAACTTCAGGTCGCAGGGCAGCCGGAATTAAAATTAAATTAAAATGATGTTGTGGGTAACTCACAACTTTATGAATTGTGGTCTTCGAAGTTGCAGCTCGTAGTGTTGGAAATTGTATCGGTGACGGAAAGCAAATCAAAACCTCTTTGGTACACTCAACTAACAATTTATTAATATTTAAACTGAATTTTGTAAGTTATAAAGGAATGAGTAAATTTTATTATGCGTTCGACATGACGATAGGAATACGAATCAATCAATTGAAAAATGCTAATTTGCGACAAACAGTTTGGTGCCACCCAAGTTATGTGACGTCGCACTTGTGCAATATATGATGAAAAAGAAAACAAGGGTTACGATGAACTCAACCCAGTTATGATCTGGGTTGGTTTATTAGGTGGTGACAACTGTTTGCTGCGTCAACTATTATTGATACCTTAAAATACATAGATTGCTAATGAGGTGAAATCTATATAAATGAATATAATTTAATAAAAGTAATAGCTAATTTCTACTTCACAACATCCGTCGCCCCCTAAGAACGAAATTTGTAAGTGGGGTTACGAATTTCACTGAGGCTGGAATCAAGTTCAGTTGTTTCACCACACTGAGTCTCATCGGATTTTTCACTTTGCGGCACTAGATTTGATAAACCGGCACTTTCGGTTTCGATAGTCTCATTTTCCTGTTTGTTCCGTATGATGCCGCACCGTTTATGGTACTTATAACCTAAGTAACTCATCATTAAAAACAATATTAAATACACTACAATATAATGATGAACATGATTGAAATCAATGGATTTTGTACTTGTAGTCAACATCTCTTGTTCCTTTGTTTTCAAAGCATCTATAGAATAACTGATTTTTTTCAATTTATCAGTTTGATCGGGAAGTATTAAAAGGCTACGATTTGAGGATAACTTTTGCAACAAGTGAAGGCTGAAATTCTGATGGAATATACTACTTTTAATGTCGAGTTTTGGAAAATAATTCAGGTCTATCGAAGATTCATCTGTTTCCTTTATATCGATTGTTTTTAATGTGACTGAAGTCGTGAAAGCGGTTTTTCAAACCTGGGCATTTTACTGTGAGAATTTTGTCATGAGCACTCATAAAAATCCAAGTATTTATTTTGAATATTTTTTTATAAATTGTTTTATTTATTGCAAGTACCCGTTTTTGGCAAGACTCGGGTATTTTCTGAGGATAAGTATATAAAAGCGCCTCACAATCGTTGTGTATTGGTAAAAGGAACAAGGGATATTTTTCTTTACAGACGTACTTATTATCTATTTGTAAACAAACATCCAAATCATTGTTATCGTAAAAAAAATAGATTTGCTTTAGTTGATCTATTACTAAATAAGGGGTAACCGGTAAAATAAATGAATACACATAGGAGTTATTGGTTTCTCTTATTGGTAAACTGGTCATCCGAACTATGTCATAGGAAATATCATTAACAAGAGGTATATGTAAAACAAAATATAGTTTTCGATTAAGATAAAATACATTTGGAGTCATTGATTTATACAAGTCGCTGGAATAATGATGATACAGTGGTACAGGAAATGAAATACCTTTGGGTAAATACATGCTTTGCTTGGTCAAATGATCCATAAGTTTTTTAGGGCTTAGAACTAAAGGATGTAGGATACCGTTTTGAGCAGACAATATAACACTCAAAAGATCGTTTTGATAAAACTGAAATTGTTCGGAAATTGTTTCAAATAAAGCAAAATACCCAGAGAATTGTATTGTGAAAGTTTCCAGTAACGTATTATTTTCGATGGCAGTTTTGACATAATTGTTGATGAATAGTACGAGTTGATCAGTGTTTTCGCTTAGACTTGAAAACATTTGTTTATTTATATGATTTGATGAATTCAAAGAAGAAATTTGGTTTTCAAAAATACTGGTTTGTTCGGAGAGTAGGTGTTGCATACTTAACTGTTTTGTCTCAAGCTTCTGGATAATTTCGTGTAGCATCACTTTCATCCAAGGTACCAAATAGAATTTTTGCAGTTTTGCCTACGACATTGATTAGACCTCGTCTAGTTTGATTTAAGAATTCCTGACTATTTAAAATTTCGCGAATAATATTATGGTTATCTATGGCTCGAGCAAGAACTCTGTTTTTTCGATTGAATGAGGTTTTTGATATAGCACAAGGTCTCAAGTATTCTTGTTGGGAATCACGCAAGTCACAAAGCTCTACCATTTTTCTATAGTTTAAAATAAAATTATCGTAAAGCTCATAATAGCCTGCTAAATCCAAAGAATTGACAAGTTCCCATGAGCTTGTCTCTAAAAAAACAGTATTAAACGGTTCATAAAGAATACCAGCGCTATGATTGATTTCATGCAACGAAAAGAAATTTATCTGGATACTGCCTTGTATACTATACGTTAATAAGATGCAAGGAATTACTAGTGAGGCCTTCATCTGAAACAAAAGAAATTATCTAAGATTGATTATATAGTTTAAGACGGTTATTGTGAACTTTTTGATGCTTGTTTTTCACTAGGATAGTTGAATTTGTTACAGAGTTAGCTTTTATAACCTTATATGGGCCATTCCAAATTGGCTCCAGCTTCTTACATTTCCCTTTCTTCGCGTTCGATTCGTTTTTAAGTAATACCATGTCTTCTTCCTCAAAAGTGACAGGATTTATTGCTTGATCATAGGAAGTTTTTGCTTTTTCTTTGTTTTGGATAAGATTTTGTTTTGCTAATTCATGACTGTGTTGTAGACGACTTTTCAACTCGTTCGCATAGTCATCATAATCGTAATTCAACTCAGGAGGTTCTTGTAACGAATGTGGAATTTCAGCGGGAAACCCGTAAAGGAGTTCAAAAGGAGAAAAATTTGTGGAAGAATGAATAGAAGTATTGTAAGTGAAAATTGCATAAGGGATCCACGTATCCCAGTCGTTTTGATCTTTGTCCACAAAATTTCGCAAATATTCACCTAAACTTTTATGTGACCTCTCAAGGCCACCATTGCTTTGTGGTCTGAAAGCAGAAGTTTGTATTTTTGTAATTTTCAATAACTTACAGACTTTTTTGAATAAATCGCTTAGAAAGTTTTGACCTTGATCAGTTAGAAGATACGTAGGGGTACCATGTCTACATACAATGTGTGAAACAAATTTTTCGGCAATTGTTCCTGCTTCTTGATTTTGGAGCGGAACAGCTTCACAAAATTCGGTCGTCATCTTGGAAAGTCAATATATATTTATTGCCAGAGTTGGTTAAAGACATAGGCCCTACGATATCTAAGCTAACCTTCTCAAAGGGTTTCGAAGCAGGGGAAGTGATTGTTGAAGGCATCTTGGTATATTTATTTGATTTATTTCTTTGGCACGAGTCGCAAGTTTTTATATAATTTTTCACACTTTTATACATGTTAGACCATTTATATTTGTTACGGAGTTTTTGAAATGTCTTATTGACACCTAAATGACCACCTAAGGGGCAGTCATGGAATTCTTTAAGAATTGTTTTAATTTCTTCTTTTGATTTAATTTTTATTAAGTTATTGTGGTATATTTCAACCAAACTTGGAATATTCTGAAAAATGTACATACATACGTAGCATCATACGTATGTTTTCAATTTTTAAACTTTTATAAGGTGAATACTTTGTAAAATCGGAAAAAGCTATTTTATCAAATTTATTTGTGTGTGCAAAAGATTTCAAACATACAAGGGCATCGAATATCATGCTATGATTTATATTTACATTTGGTTCGTGTGTCGGAATGCAAACATAGTCTAATTTGTCTATTGTAACATGAACTGGTTTTAATGTTATTAAGGTTTCCGATTGTAGCATTCTTTTTGCATGGTCATTCAAGTCGTCTGGAATTTGTAAAACATTGCTACTTATGAAGTACGCCCGCAAAAAGCCAGGGTCGGTTTCAGAGATATTCTTATGTGAATCTCTAATGTTAGTATCAAGGATTATGGATGACTCTTTTTCTTTAAGGAATTCTTCATATGAAATTTGATTAAGTTCATAATTTCGATTTTGAGTATTTACTGCATTGACGTCGTATAGCGTTCAACTTAAAGCGTCGGCATTGGTGTTGTACTTTCCAGGTTTGTGGATAATTTCATACTCATATTCTTCAAGCTTTAAACGGAATTTCATCAACCTACTTCCAGGATCCTTCACAGAAAATAACCATATCAATGGCTTATGATCGGTAACAATAAGAAATTTTCGACCAAAAAGATAGGGTCTGTAATGCTTAACTGACCATGTTATAGATAGTAGCTTCTTTTCAATAACACTATAATTTTGTTCTGCCTTATTCAAAGATCGAGATGCAAAAGCTACTGGAAGATCTGAACCAACCGTCCCTTGAGAAAGTACGGCTCCTATCGCAAAATTGCTTGCATCGCAAGTAAGAAAGATTTTTCCTTGAGAGTTTCAAAAGATTCTACACAAAGAGGAGACCAATCGAACGTAACATTTTTCTTTTGAAGGTTATTGATCGGCTGAGCAATTTTTGCAAAGTTTTGGATATGTCTTCTTTAATACCCAGCTAATCCCAAAAATTGTTTGATTTCAGTGGGAGATTTCTGAGTAGGAAAGTCTTTGAAAGCCTTAATTTTATTTTCGTCGGGCTTTATACCGTCTATAGTTATTGTATGTCCTAAATAAGTAAGTTCAGGGCGGAGAAACTCGCATTTCTCCGGTTGTAATTTAAGATTATGCATGCGAAACCTATTGAAGACTTCCTTGAGTTTAGAGTTATGTTCCTCCAGGGTTTTCCCATAAACAATTACATCATCAAGGTACACAAAGCACTTTATTCCCTGAAGACCTAACAAAACACTATTCATTAATTTAGTAAACGTGAAAGGAGCCCCTTTTAAACCAAAGGGCATACGATTAAATTCATAATGATTGGAAGACGTACTAAATGCGGTTTTATGTTTGTCCTTTGGGTCAGTGCGGACCTGATGATACCCGGAAGCAAGGTCAATGAATGAGAAAAATTTTGAATTTCCCAGCTGGTCCAGAATTTCTGTTATATTTGGTAACAGGAAGACTTCTGAGACAGTATTTTCATCAAGCTTACTAAAGTCAACTACTACGCGCCATTTTTTATTTCCATCAATATCTGGTGTCTTAGGAACAACTAACAACGGAGAATTGTATGGAGTCGATGACTCAGAAATGATACCATCTTCAAGCATTTTGTCAATTTGTCGTTTGACTTCTTCTTGTTGATGATATGACAATCTATAGGGCTTAACGTTTATAGGGTTATCGTCAGTGGTAGGAATAGAATGGGTCATTGATTCTGTACAAGATAATTTATCGGTCTCAAGATGAAAAATATCATTATAACATTTACAAATTTCTATAATACTTTCTCGCGCAGAATTGGACATGTGAGACGTTCGAAGTGAATTTGTGAGACGTGTGAGTCGATCAAGATTGCAAGGGGTATCATTGATAGAAAAAACTTCATATTGATCAAGATTTTCAAAAATTAATTCAGGGTTTTCAATTGTAATGGGATTTTCATTTGTATTTATAAATGTGATGAAACAATAGCCATTCAATGGTTTAACAACAGAATTACCTGCGTAAACTCCCTCAAGTATTTCCGTTGAAAGACATAAACATTCATGAATGTGTGAAGTTTTAACCTTATGTATGATCTCACTTCTAGCAGGAATATTGATGATGTTTTTAAATTTTGCTGAGTCGAAAGGTATAGAAATGATTTCGTTGCTACAAGAAAGAGATAAGGCTTTAGTTTCGTAATTGATATTGGCTTTATGCTTTATAAAGAAATCTTTCCCAAGAATTCCATCTTGAGAAATAGGAAGATTATCGTCTACTAAATGTACAGGGTGCATTATATTGAAAGTTCCAATTTTAAATTCTCCATAACAGATTCCATAAGTTGAAATTAGGGATTCAGAAATACCTTTAAGATGTGCTTTGTAATCAGTATAACATAAGGCATTTTGCTTTACACAAGATTTTTTTGAAATTGTAATTTGAGAACCCGTATCAATTAAAAGGTTTACTGCGTTATCCTGGCCCAAGGAATAGGGTAGGAGTATGCTATCTGCTTCTTTGGTGGCACAGGGGTTGATACAAAAGATCTCAGTTTCAGGAATAGTCGCATTACTACAGTTAAGATTAGGATGACTTGTAGTGTTAAGATTCATAGTAAGATTTTCACCTGTATAAGATTTTGGCTTAAAAGAAGGACAGGTGAATTGGTTTAAACTACAAGTTTGATCTATTTGCAACGTATTATGAATGGGAACAAGCTTATCTTTAGGATCACAAGAATGGATAGGACGGCAGTTTAAAGTTGGGACACCGGAGTTGCGCTGCCGTTGCTCGCAACCGGTGCTTGGTTAGGGTGATTGGAATTTACAAACTTTGTAACGTTTGGATTAGAATTGTTTTTGAATTCATTGGATCGTTTCTTTTTGAAACAATCTTTGATATGATGACCAGGTCTTTTACAGTAAGCACAAGTTATATTTGTGACATGCACTTCGGTTTTGGACTCCCGCTAAGGAAATGTAGGAAGCGGTTGCGATGACGAAGCGCGATTTTTAATGAAACACTCATTTTCTAGATGACCGTTGCGCTTACAAAAGTTGCATTTTTTAAATGGTTTGGCTTTAAATTTATTAAGATTTTTATTTTGATTTGAATTTTCACTAAAATTGCGTTCTTCTTCTACAGCCGACTCAATAGTGTCTGTGAGTTTATTAAATCTGGATGCTTTAATTATTAATTTTGAAGGATGGTTTAAACCCTCTACAAATGTTTTAAAAGCTGTTTTTAAATTCAAGTTTTTGATTATTGTTGCAGAAGCAACTCCTTCAGAAGCTATACAAGCATCATCAAGATCTCTTGAAAGTTGTTCTATTCTATTGGCAAAAGCTCTAACTGATTTACCATGATATTGTTTGGCTCTTATTAATTCTGATTGTAATTGGGCGACGCTCCTAGTTTCTAAAAATTGTTTTTGAAGAGCGAGTTTATGATCCTCCTTATTATCAAAATTTTTATGTTTAACCACGTTATAGGCAGAACCTGACAGTTTAGAAGTGATAATGCTAACTAACAATTTACTATCCGAGGCTTGTGACAGATCGGAATTTACAATATCGCAACAGGAAACAAATTTATGAAAACTTTTTCTATCTCCGTTAAAATCGGGAATTAGTTTTAAAGCAAAATCGACATTTAATTTGGGCATCTTCTCAACAATTTCAGTTTCAACAAAAATAACAGATACATCGTCTGCGTTACTAAGATATGGATCGCTTGAGGAATTTTCAGTCATCAAGAACTTTATACATTATTGTTACAAAAAAAAATGATAAGAATACACAGGCAATAAAAATGAATATAAAACTTACAGTAGATGATTCAGTCCAAATTAGTGTAAGCTTCTGGATTCCTTTCCACGTAGGTGTACCAAAAATGATCCCACTCAGTACGGAATGATGAGGCCGTACAGTTTCTTCACGTCAGTTGTGGTCACTCTGGAAGTCGTTTTCCTACGGACTGACTCTGGATCACACTGGACAACTGATGGCTTCGGATTTTGGAATTCTTGCTATTCCGTATTTTATACCGTTGAACTCAAACCAACTGGAGTGAACTTCTCGATAGATCTGGCTATTGATGTAACCAAATCAAACAACCGCAATCCCACTTCTGACACCAAATTATGTTGTGGGTAACTCACAACTTTATGAATTGTGGTCTTCGAAGTTGCAGCTCGTAGTGTTGGAAATTGTATCGGTGACGGAAAGCAAATGAAAACCTCTTTGGTACACTCAACTAACAATTTATTAATATTTAAACTGAATTTTGTAAGTTATAAAGGAATGATTAAATTTTATTATGCGTTCGACATGACGATAGGAATACGAATCAATAAATTGAAAAATGCTAATTTGCGACAAACAGTTTGGTGCCACCCAAGTTATGTGACGTCGCACTTGTGCAATATATGATGAAAAAGAAAACAAGGGTTACGATGAACTCAACCCAGTTATGATCTGGGTTGGTTTATTGGGTAGCGACAACTGTTTGCTGCGTCAACTATTATTGATACCTTAAAATACATAGATTGCTAATGAGGTGAAATCTATCTAAATGAATATAATTTAATAAAAGTAATAGCTAATTTCTTCTTCAACTTTGGCCAAGTGTCGGTTGATGGTACTGTTCATTCGCTCCACCATGTCATCCGATTGTGGGTGCAACGCCGTTGTCCTTGTCTTCTTAATCTTCAAGACATCGCAGACATTCTGGAATAGCGTCGATTCAAAGTTCCTGCCCTGGTCCGAATGCAGCTCCAACGGGACACCGAAACGGCAAAACCATTCCTTAATCAAGACATCGGCAACGGTAGCCGCCTCCTGGTTTGGCAAGGCATACGCTTCAGCCCACTTGCTGAATTAATCCATGACGACCAAGATGTATTTATTTCCTTTGTCCGATTCAGAAAATGGTCCAGCCACGTCGATTGCGATCCTTTCAAAGGAGCTTCCCACGTTGTATTGGCGCATAGGACATAAGCTCCTATGCCGTTTCTGGGGTCCATTACTTGCCGCACATACGGCACATTTTCTGCACCATTCCTTCACATCGGCTTGACAGTTGACCCAGTAAAACCGTTCTCGCAGCTTTCCTAGCGTCTTGGTTATACCCAGATGTCCACCCGTGACGCCATCATGGACCTCTCTCATCACCTCTGCCTATCTGTTTCCAGGAACGACTAACTGCCTCCGATCTTCCGTGCCATCCAGATTCTTCACCAGCCTCTTCAGGATGCCGTCATCAAGAACCATCGAGTCCCATTGAGCCCAGTAGGACTTCGCGGTGATCGAGAATCGCGCGACTTCTTGCCAGGTTGGTCGTTGGTCCGCCTCTTTCCATCCGATGACAAGCTTCAGGTCTTGATCTTTCTCCTGGTCCTTTCGAAGTGACCTGGTCTGCCAGGAATCATCCAACACAGTCGTCCTGCAAGTGCTCGCTTCCTTTTCCTCGGCTCTTTGACAGTGCTTACATTGTTCTGGACAAGGTCTCCTGGACAGAGCATCAGCGTTGTTGTGGCTGGATCCGGCTCGATGTTCCGTGTCAAAGTTGAACTCTTTAAGTCTCTCAATCCAACGAGCAACTTGACCCTCCGGATTCTTGAACTGTGGGAGCCATTTGAGCGCGGCGTGATTGGTTCACAGTAGAAACATTCTCCCGTAGAGGTACTTGTAGAAGTGCTCTAACCCTTTGACTACTGCCAGTGGCTCCCTTCTCGTGATGCAGTAGTTCCGTTCCGGCTTCGACAAGGTTTTGCTGAAATAGCCGATCACCCTTTCATGTCCCTGCTGGATCTGGGACAGCACTGCGCCAAGTCCTACATTGCTTGCATCTGTATCCAGGATGTAGTTTCCCTCAGGTAGTGGGTAGCCTAGGATGGGCGCACTGGCAAGTGCCCTTTTGAGCGTGTCAAAGGCCTCATGACAATTTTCGTCCCAGAACCTGTGAAGAGGCCGAGCGATGTTCGCAAATCCCTGGACATAACGCCGGTAGTACGTGCACAGACCCAGGAAACTTCTTAGCTCGTGGAGGTTCTTTGGTACTGGCCACTCCTCAACTGCCTCCACCTTTTGCTGGTCAACGGCTACTCCCTCAGCCGACACGATATGACCCAGGTATTGTACTTCCCTCTGGAACAGTTGGCATTTCTTTGGACTCAGCTTCAAACCGGAATTTCTGAGTCTTTGGAATACCTCCTCCAAGTTCTTCAGATGATCTTCAAATGATTTGCCAACCACAATTATGTCATCCAGGTACACCAGGCATGTTGACCAGGATAGTCCTTTGAGAAGAGTCTCCATCAGCCGCTCGAACGTAGCAGGTGCGTTGCATAACCCAAATGGCACAACAGTGAACTGCCACAGCCCAGTTCCAACGCTGAAAGCAGTCTTCTCTCGATCCTCAGGGGCCATTTCTACCTGCCAATATCCGCTTTTGAGGTCCAGGGTTGAGAAGATCTTCGATCCGGCCAAGGTGTCCAGAGTGTCGTCGATCCGTGGTAGCGGGTAGCTGTCTTTTTCGTCACGTTGTTCAGCTGACGATAGTCCACACAGAATCGAGTTGAACCGTCCTTCTTTTTAACCAGAACACTTGGCGATGATCATGGACTACTAGAAGGCTCGATGACACCGCCTTACTCCATGTCCTTGATGATCTTGTCCGCCTCCTCCTTCTTGGCCAAAGGTAGTCTTCTAGCTGTTTGGCGGATCGGTCGTGCTCCCTCTGTGTTGATGGTGTGCCGTACCACGTTTGTTCAGCCTTTTTCCCCAGTCCCGTTGTCGAAGATGTCGCCGTAATTAGTTATCAGATTTCTCAATCGTTGTTTTTGTCTCTTATCCAGATCTTTTGAAGAGGTGACAACTAACTTCTCCATCTCTCCGGTGAACTCAGAGATGGTTTGCTCAGTCTCACATACTTGTCGCACCACAGAGGAAATTGACGAGCAGAGCCCCAAAACTGTGTCCCTTGCCAAACTTACAGAGTGATAGTTGACGTTCATCACTCTCACGGGCACAGTCTTTCCCACATGTACCTCTTTCCACATGCAATGCCTCGTCCTACTTCAGAATCGTGTATTTTAGGCTCAAACATCACGATGCTTCCTTCTTTCATCTTCCCTTCCAAGCGAGCTCACAAAATCATCTCGCTCCTCTCTGGAATTGAAGAATCCCCAGCCAGCAAAACACGAACTGTCTCTTCCTCTCTCCCATGCAGTACCACCTCTTCGTTGTTGGTTCTCAGTGTTCCATTTTTGAAATCTAATTGGAAGCCTCGGGTGTTCATGATGTCCATTCCAATTATGATTTCTTCCTCAATATCGGCAACCAGCATTGGATGTTCGAAGCTGGTGCTTCCCAGAGTCACTGCTGCCTCCACTTCACCATGGATCCTAGCCAAGACTCCTGTTGCCGTCCGTAGTCGCCACTTTGTTGGTTTAATCATTGTCGGTGTTGTGACAATGTCGGGCCTGATGATAGTCTTCGTCGCACCTGTATCCAGCAGCATGGTGCGTTTCTCTCCATTAACCAAGCCATCCACAAACACGCTGTTCAGCTTGTGTCCTAAAGAGGCAACTATGGCAGTTTTCTTCGGGGCATACTGGATAGAGGTCGACGATTGCCCCTTCGCATCGACCCTCGCTAGTTTTCCGACGTCGAAGAAGGTGCCCGTATCTCCTTCTTGCATCGGCTACGAATGTGGCCAAGCTCCCCACAATTCCAGCATCGTAGCTTCCTTCGCCTGGACGCCTCCATTTTCTTGACGACTCTCCTCACAGTAGCTTCGACGGTCTTCTCCTGTGCGGGATCCTGCTCTTCCATCCTTCGCACGCGCCCAGGTGTCTTCACGGACTGCTTTGCCGCTTCAAATTCCAAGGCTTTGGCCAGAGCGTCGACTAGTCTGTCGGGTCGATGAAGTATCAGGGACTGCCTTATCTCCTGATCTCGAAGACCATCCAAAAAGGCCTGGACTGCCAGCCTTTCCATCACATTTTCTGGCGTGATTGGATAAGCCAGTCTTGACAGGCGAGCAACATCCGCTTCAAACTCCTGCATGGTTTCGTTGGACTTTTGGATGCGGTTCTTCAACTGGGAATGGTAGACATGCTCCAAATGAGTTTGACCATACCGCAGCTCCAGATGCTTGACGAGCACATCGTCCTCCTGTTCCTGGGTGTTCAGTGTCTGCAGGATCTCCGTTGCCTCCCCGACGCCCTTGCTGCTGCCTCGAACTGGCGATAGTAATTGTTCCAGGACAGCTTGCCATCAAACTGAGGGGCTTTCATGTGGACTCGCACGGTATCAGACTCCATTTTAGCACCTTTGCTGTCGAATGGGACGTCTGGTTGCTTCATGATCACTGTTACTTGCCTTTTCATTTGCTCTATTTCTTCTTCCAGAGTCTTCACTGTAGCTTCTAGCTGTTTCCCGATTTCTTCTGCAACCTGATCCTTCATAGCTCTAGAAGTTTCTTTGAGCTTTTCTTCCAATCTCTCTTCCATAGCTCTATAGGATTCTTTGAACTTTTCTTGCAAAGCTCTAGAAGATTCTTCCAACTTTTCCAATTTTCCCGAGTTCTCTTTCATGGCTCTGGAGGATTCTTCGAGCTTCTCTTCCATTTTCCTCGAATTCTCTTCCATGGCTCTAGAAGATTCATTAAACTTCTCTTCAAATTTTCCTTCCATGGCTCTAGAAGATTATTCCAGGTGATCCTTCAAGTTCTTGGACAATTTCTCAACTACTGCGTTGGGATCGGGAATCTCAAATTGGAACGTATCAGGATCCATGCCTTCTTCCATTAACGCCTCACGAAGCCTTGTTTGTAGATCAGTTTTCTTACCACTACTATCCAGGTCACGCTCCTCCAGCTCCTTCTTCAACTCGGCGACCTTCAATCTGGTTAAAAACACTAGTTTCGCAGCCATCACAGTGAATATTTATGTCCGTTTCTATAGCACACAATCAATCCCACTTTTGACACCAATGTAATGAGTTTCGCTATAGAAAACACTTGTCCAGTTTTGATTAATTTATTTGAAGTCACTAACACAACTCAAATATTTATGTCCACAATCGCAGCGTATATTTATGTTGTAACAATTATAATTCGCGGCTAATCGATAACTAACTCCCCTGTCCGAATGGCGGAGCTTCTTATATAGAGCCTCTTCAATGCCTCGATAGATGGCGAAAGCTCTTCAATATTCTAGGTGTAGGCAACCGAATAAACCTTGCTATTCTAGAACTTAACAGTGGTTTGGGCTTGTGACAAACGGGACAAAAGCCGAGTTATTCGATGGCGAGATGCAATGGTTGTAACGTCGTGTCCGCTGTCGACCGCCTTGTAGGTTCGTTCCACTGGGCGTGTTTCGTCACAATATACAGGGTTTCCCAATATATTTCATCTTAAGCTATTTTCCTACTCTATGATTATGCCTATACTACATACGCATTCGAAATCCTTATTTTTTTGTGCTTCCAGTCTGTCATCATTCATTAGTTTTCGAGCCTCTCTCCAAAGATCTATGTGTTTGTTATGGGCCTCTTCTAATAATTGTTTGCCTAAACCAGTTGTAGACTGTACCCGAGCGGCAAATGAATCGCAGGTATTACTCTTATCTTTTTTTAGACTTTTGAATTTTGAATCGGAATCGTTCAGAAATATTCTCCTGTGAGTTGAGAAACTCACTGCATCAATGACCTTCAATATATCATTTTTTTTTTCATTTGCTTTTCTCCATTCCTTAGACATGTCGAGCTTCTCTTCTCCAATCATATGCAATACATACAAATCGTACATTTTTACCAGGGTCATATCCGGTGAAACAAACTCAGAATCAGTATTTTCTTATCTGTAATGTGACTTGTAACCTGGAAGTTTGTTTATGTGTTCCTTGACCGCCTCTAACTTTTTGTCGCTCGTTTTGTTTTTAATACCCTGTGTGCCCTCTTTTGTCTTCTTATTCGCCAGATCGCATTTTCTCTATCGCGGTGTTTATTCTTTTGGTAGATATCTGGAAGGTGCATCTAAAAGTTTATCGGCAAACTGGTACTCGGAGAGTACTGAGTACACTCTAGAAAAATTTCTTTTTGAGGGTCTATTGGTGTACTGGCGATCTTTCTCCTTCACTTTCACACATGTTCCAATGTACATATTTTGTGCGGTGTAATCACCTAATCCCCAACATTTTTCAAATTCTTCTTGTGTTATATCTTGTATCACTTTGTTATGGCATTCTGCTCTACATGGACAATGAAAATCTTGAAATTTTTTTGGTCCTACTATAATTCCCTTGGAGTTGTAATATTCTTTGTTGCTGTTTTTCAATCTCTTTACAATTTCGTTTTTCTATTGCTCAAATTTTTCTTTTCTTCCCCTAGGTTTTATGGTGATACTGTCGACCGCTGCTGTGCAATCATCTGAGTGAGGGCTGGTTGTTGTGTTATTGAGCGGATTTGCCTCAGGTTCAGGTTCATAATCTGAATGAAGAACCGAACCATCAGACTCTTCATCATCATTCGAACTATAATCTGGATCATTTTTATTTTGATTTTTGTCCAGATTTTTTGGATCACTTATATTTTCCTCCTCAATATTGTCTACTCTGATCCTTCGTGGGATTCAAAACTCTATACAACTTGGTATGTCTGGTATAACATTTACGTCAGATGAGGATAAAAGCTCTTAAGTCGGGGAATGATCCAAAGTTTACAACTGAATTGTAGCCGTATCAATTCCAAGAAGACATATCTTTATCATATATCAATAGTTTGCTTAGATCTAGATTTGATTGTTCACTATTTTTCTGTGTAGCTTCATAAAAGCTGGCCCAATCTTCGTTGACCGGCTGTGGAATTTCTTCTGTTGGAATATTAGATGTTAAAATAAATAAAACATCTTTCTTTATAATACTCACTTTCTTTGTCATCATGAATGTCATTAATCTTATCGGGTACATTGTAACAATTTTTTGTTACTACTAACAAAAATATAAGAAGAAAAGATGAGATAAACAGATGAAAAAAAAAAAAGATAGGGGGTTTCTCTAACCCTTTTGAGTGCGAGAAGGGAGATGGTAGAGATTGGTAAACTTTGCTAGTCTCAGACGAAGAGTGGTCGTGGGTAAATTCACTCTCAATTACAGATGGTTTAACTCTTATTTTGCGCCACCCGCTTTCAGCACCCAAGTTCACCAATCTGACGAAAACGGGAAACGTACTACGTACTCAAAAGAACAGCATCACCCAGGAACATACACTATTTATTTACAACTTACAATGGAATAAACTATATACAAAATATACACTGTTCGATTCACTTATCGATATCGACCCCTACACCTTCGATACCGTATCGATACCTGGACAATATTAACTTATTGCACCTCACACTTCAAGGTTCTGTCTAATTTACCGCAAAATATGACTGGAATTGTTACGATAACAAGAGACGCGATTTTTTGTTTAAGAATTTATCATCATTTCATTTATCATTCAAAACAAATTACAGTAATTAATGGTTAATTTCCGCGTCGTGATCACGTAGCGGGTACAGTGTCTGTAAATAGTGAAATTTGATTTATTGTGTGACAATTTATAAACTAAGTGTGGCAGAAATTAAATGAAACGTGAGTAGGTGGAAGTCAAATCTTCATATTATGCATGGCCAAACCTTCAAGGTAGTACAGACAATATCACACATCGAGAGTACTTGGCAAAGGTGACAATTGGTGGCGATTACAATGTAGTTTCGTGTTGCCAAAGGGGTGTAATTGGAACTGACTCACCAGATAAGGGATGTTGCAGGTTGCAGGTTAGTCCAAGGTGCTTTGTGTATGATCGTGGTACAAATTTTTGTAGCAAGGTTAGGTTGGGAGAGAGTGTATATGAGGGGGGCCTGTCCCTCAAATACGGGAGGATTCCAGTCCAGGATTAATCCCAAGGTTCGGAGGTCGCTTCAGGAGAATGAGCCTGATTCCGGGGATCAGGATCGAGAATTCGGCCGCATTCGCCAGAATATTATGGTACTTTTTTTTTTATGGTGAATGCTAATATTACAATCTAATTCGTAATAGTACATAAAAACAAGCAGGCCTGAAAAGCAGAAATAATCGAAAATATACAGGGAGTTCAGAGTTTGTGCAGTATCACCTCAGCAGCCGGATTCCGTGTACTGTGGAATTCCATAGCAACACGTCGCTTTGCTTACATTGTATTCTGTGCACTTCTGTCAACACGACTAGACACAATTGTCCCCTTTCCCCGCCCATGTCCTAAACTCAACACGTAAGGACGTGTTGTTTCGTTCTTTCAACACGACTTTCTGACAGCAGTGACAACTGATGCTTGAGCCAAATGTCAATTTTGTCATTTGATTTCAAGTAATCGGCATTCGGGGTCATTGTCTCATTTGTTGATCATTTATTTAAATTGAAGTTGTTTTTGAATTGTGATGAGGGTTACATCCCAACATTGGGAAGTTTTTCTCAGTATTGCCGAGGAGCACCCATGCCTAATTACCAGTAAGTTTAATGGGGCCCAAGGTAAACAAGAGGGTCATGCCTTGTGGGTAAATATCGTCAATAGATTGAATGGATTGGGGAAAAAACATAGCCGAGTGCAGAAGGGTAAGTTAATTTATTTCAGCACAGTACATTACAGACTTTACATCCAAATAGTACATATCGATGGTCTAGTACACAAATTTTGTAAGTGACAAAAAGTTAGATTTGAGTTATATGAAGTTCAATGTTTAAAAGTTTGCCATGATTCACACGCTTCTTTTTAAAGATCAAATATGCTTTATTAAATTGGGCTGTAGTATTGCCTTGAGCCTGAAAATGCTCATTTGTGATATTTGATCGATAATGTACCAGAGATTTTGAAAAATGATCTTGAAGGCCACATCTGCCGCTATACAATTTTTTGCTTGACACGAATAATTGTACCACATTTTGCGATATAATTTTTGTTTGATGAAGAAAAACACAACATGAATTAGGTATTTTGAACTCATTTGACATAAGTACTTGCACCGGGATTCGAACAAATAATCTTGTTGTAACCTCACTTTTCACTAGACCCAAATGTGTTAAATACAGTTAGCGCAGTTTGATTTAGCACACAATGGGTCCTATGACTAAACATTCACGTTAAGTTAACGTATACGTTGAGATTGTTTACTAATGCAAATGTTCCATTTGATGTGTAAGTGTTACCATGGTGATATGGACATGGTAACACTGTTATCAAATGGAACATTTGCATTAGTAAACAATCTCAACGTATACGTTAACTTGACGTGAATGTTCAATCATAGGGCCCAATATCTGGGGCGAGTTCAGAAACGTCACACCCGGTGTGAGTGTGATCCAAGTGTCAAAAACTAACCCTTCAGATACGGCAATTCGTTTTACTTTTTATTCATCTGTGCTTATAAAGTGTCATACAAACAGTTTTTATGATACTTTATGAGCAGGGTTGAATAAAAAGCAAAACGGCTTTCCACATCTGAACGGTTATGGTTTGACATTTGGATCATACTCGCACCGGGTGTGACGTTTCTGAACTCGCCCCTGTTAAGTACGCAACGAGGTACGCAATTACCACATGTGGGGTATGGTTATTTACACTAGGAACAAGGATTACAAGTACTTAATAGTTTTAACACGACTAGAAGATGGCACTGGCACCTACCAATTTGAATATTTCACTTTGCATTTGTGTGCATAAGAAAATATATTATGTCTCAAATTATATGTTGGTGTGATTAACTCAGTTTTACTGGAAAATGCACTCACAACATTTGTGCGCTAGGCCATCGATATTATTATTATATATGGGATGCTCACTATGAATAACTAATACTGATCAGAATAGTTCAATTATTATGAACTCCAATGGCAGCCGAAATAAGTAATCACTACAAAATTATTGTAGTTTCTATTTCATGGTTTGAAATAATTATTGATGAATATATGGGCACTTCAAATTTAGGCTGTTACTGACTGGAAAAGCAAAGTGAAAAGCAAAGCTGCAAGACTCTCACAGCACGCCACCCAAACTGGTGGTGGCTCCCCTCCTGCCGACATCCCTCCATTGACTCCATTAGAAGAGAGGCTTATTGGGCTCATGGGAAAAAAAGGTTTTGGGGGCGATGAAGGGGTTAAGGAATTCGGTATAGCGAATATTCCAAAAAATATTCTGAAACTGCCTGGGAAATTGCCAATGACAGCCACCAAACTGCCAATGACAGCCATCAAACTGCCAATCACAGCTACCAAACTGCCAATGACAGCCACCAAACTGCCAATGACAGCCACCAAACTGCTAATGACAGCCACCAAACTACCAATGACAGCCACCAAACTACCAATGACAGCCACCAAACTGCCAATGACAGCCACCAAACTGCCAATGACAGCCACCAAATTGCCAATGGCAGCCACCAAACTACAAATGACAGCCACTGCCAGTTTGTCTAAGCTATCACAAATCCGTAGTGGTTTTGGCATCAATGATCAAATGTCGTTTGAAAATGTAAGTTGGTATTCTAAACTTGAACCATAAACAATTATTTGGCATTGGTCAAAAAATAAGATCAAAATTGAAATTAAGAAAATTGCCAAAAATCATTTGTTTTCAAATGGAAAGTCTCAAATTTTATCATACACTTTTTGAAAATTTAATTATACCTACATATTGAACAAAGGATAGTCTAGCTATAAAATTTTGAACTTGGCAAAAATTACCCGTTTTTATAGAAAATTTTTATATGTACCATTACTATTACTTCTTTGATAACTGATACAGGATCCAAATTTTATCAGATTTCAGGCGTCGTTTCTCTACTTCTGCTTAGTAGTGTAGACCTACCTACATACATGGAACAATCAGGTGAAAATTTACATAAAAGAATGTATGTACGTTCTTTTGAGTAAGTCTCTGTATTGGAACGTTGTTTTCAATTCTAACCAACTTTTCTTGGTAAAAATGTTTAATTTTGTCACAAATAAAGGTACTTTTCTTCTGAGAGAAAATCATGATTTTGTAAAAAAAGAGAAATTTTTATATCTGATGATAGTATTCTAAATTTGAGAACATGCAAAACTTTTTAGTAAGAATATTTATTTTTTCGTAGTATTGATAATGGAAAATCTTGAAACTGTTTCCTCAGTCTGACCATGACCAATCCATATACGTTTCGTCCTACTAGGACTCATCAGTATGGCTATGGGTCTAAGTCAGACTGAAGAGAACAGTTCCAAGTGGGTTAGTGTCGAACTGACAAGTAAATGAAATGTTAACTGTTGTAGTACATAGCGCCATCTATCGGCAGGATTTGTCAATCTTAGGATGGAAATTCCCATCAATCTAGTGAAAGACTACTACCATTGGTCACCATATCGTCTACAACAAGTTCGTGGATAATACTCCCGGTGAAAAAGGAAAATCTTGAAACTGTTTCCTCAGTCTGACCATGACCAATCCATATACGTTTCGTCCTACTAGGTCTCATCAGTATGGCTATGGGTCTAAGTCAGACTGAAGAGAACAGTTCCAAGTGGGTTAGTGTCGAACTGACAAGTAAATGAAATGTTAACTGTTGTAGTACATAGCGCCATCTATCGGCAGGATTTGTCAATCTTATGATGGAAATTTCCATCAATCTAGTGAAAGACTACTACCATGGGTCACCATATCGTCTACAACAAGTTCGTGAATAATCCTCCCGGTGAAAAAGGAAAATCTTGAAACTGTTTCCTCAGTCTGACCATGACCAATCCATATACGTGTCGTCCTACTAGGACTCATCAGTATGGCTATGGGTCTAAGTCAGACTGAAGAGAACAGTTCCAAGTGGGTTAGTGTCGAACTGACAAGTAAATGAAATGTTAACTGTTGTAGTACATAGCGCCATCTATCGGCAGGATTTGTCAATCTTAGGATGGAAATTCCCATCAATCTAGTGAAAGACTACTACCATTGGTCACCATATCGTCTACAACAAGTTCGTGGATAATCCTCCCGGTGAAAAAGGAAAATCTTGAAACTGTTTCCTCAGTCTGACCATGACAAATCCATATACGTTTCGTCCTACTAGGACTCATCAGTATGGCTATGGGTCTAAGTCAGACTGAAGAGAACAGTTCCAAGTGGGTTAGTGTCGAACTGACAAGTTGACTGTTGTATTATCCACGAACTTGTTGTAGACGATATGGTGACCAATGGTAGTAGTCTTTCACTAGATTGATGGGAATTTCCATCCTAAGATTGACAAATCCTGCCGATAGATGGCGCTATGTACTACAACAGTTAACATTTCATTTACTTGTCAGTTCGACACTAACCCACTTGAAACTGTTCTCTTCAGTCTGACTTAGACCCATAGCCATACTGATGAGTCCTAGTAGGACGAAACGTATATGGATTGGTCATGGTCAGACTGAGGAAACAGTTTCAAGATTTTCCTTTTTCACCGGGAGAAGTATCCACGAACTTGTTGTAGACGATATGGTGACCAATGGTAGTAGTCTTTCACTAGATTGATGGGAATTTCCATCCTAAGATTGACAAATCCTGCCGATAGATGGCGCTATGTACTACAACAGTTAACAGTATTGATAATAAGAAAGTTCATTTGTTGCCAACTCAAGTAGGCACAGCTGTATGTATTGATATGTTTCACGGTTCATCATCCTTTATAATTTTTTATCTTTGCCGGTTTTTTCTTTATACTACTGAATTGAATATACAGGGTGATTTTTAAGTTGGTACATTCCTGTATAGAATGCAAGAAAATAAGAATATTTTTCAAATAAAATTATGTCAGGAAATGCTTCGTTTCCGAGACACAGGGTGTTAAAGTTTTAAGAAAAAATGCCTTTTTTATCATAACTTTCCTGATTCTCCAAATATTTCCACAAAATTTGGTACACTTCTTTTGACCATCAAATTAAATTTTTTGATGTAAGAGTTTTAAAAAAAATTCTACCAGTGGCGTTCGAACTGGATTTTTATTGAATGTTTTCAAAGAAAAAAATAGTACGCCTCTACTTTTTCTCACAATCAATAATATTTTTGAAATACTCATTTACTTTGGAATTGATTTGGTCTCCTGATATTCTTTCGTACGACGAACGCTTTTTATTCAAGGAAATAAAAGCCATTTTCATGCATGGCAAAATCGCTAAAATCTGATATGGAGTTTTGTATGTAAAATTCGTTTTTGTGTAATAATTAGTTTTAAAGTGAAGTCATTTTGTTTTAATTACATTTGAGTTGTGGTAATGTATGTAATTGGCCTTACTTTTATACAAATTAGACAAAAACGAATTTTACATACAACATACAAAACACGAATCGAGATATTAGGATTTAATGCTGGTGAGTTAATTTTAAACATAAATTGCAGGTTCTTCAAGAAATTGAAGTTGTGTCTAGTGAAAAGGAGACCACCGAGAACATAGCTGAAATTCAAATGGATGAGTTCAAAGAAAAAAAAAAGATCATGATGTAAGTACATAATATACAGGATGTTTCCTTATTGCGTACGTTAAATTCAAGGGCGTATTATTGAGCTAATTTCATGAAAAAAAGTCCACAACGCCCAAAAGTCCGGGAGTGTATTGTTTTTAAGATACAGGGTGTTATTTTTTTTTAAAAATTAAAATGTACGGGATTTTATTGTAATTTTTATTTTTCTCCTAGATGAAGCAACTAACTTGACAACCTTTTTGCCTCATGGATTTTTTTCGTATTTGCTCTAGTTTTTCTTGTAACCTGTTTAAAAAATAAGTCAAAATAGTTTGCGGATTATAAAAGATGTTTTTTTCAAAAACGAGGCTAGATACGAAAAAAATCTAAAAGGCAAAAAAGTTGTATTTTTGGTTGATTCATTCAAGAAAAAAATAAAAATTACATCAAAGTCAGTGGCGTACATTTATTTAACAAAAATATTCGATAAGGGGACGGCACTGGTCTCTATAAATTTTACTGAACTAGGTTTAACCAATTTTGTTTTTAAAGTTTAACACCCTTTATCTTAAAAACAACGCACTTCCGGACCCATGTTTATAGGGGCTTTTTTTCATTAAATTAGCTCAGGAACACGACCTTAAATTTATTTTGCGCAATTAGGAAACACCCTGTATACCTAGTCAAATTTTCATTTGATGTAGATACACTGATTTTCAATTCTAAATTGAGTTTCTTTCAAATAAATATATATTATAACAAAATCCAGGATCATACATACTGTGACGTTGCATGGTGAATGCGCCGCCGCAGCCACCACATTGTGTAGAATTGTTTGGCATTCTGGTACATTCTAGCAAGGCTAGATGGCGTCGAACATTCTTCGCTTTTCTAAAAAGATCTGGATTGTTCTCTTAATCCTGGCCAGGGTATATAATGAGATCCGTCATTTCAGTGAGTTAGTTCAGTTCTGAATACGTCGTGAAATATAAATCGTGAAACATAAATAAGCTGTGATTTTGTTTGTGAATAGTGAGTTCTGTACATAGTGACTTGTAAAATAAATTATTAAAGCTGAACAGTGTTTTCTATAGCGAAACTCGTTACATTGGTGTCAAAAGTGGGATTTATTGTGTGCTATAGAAACGGACATAAATACCTATTCACTGTGATGGCTGCGAAACTGGTGTTTTTAACCGGATTGAAGGTCGCCGAGTTGAAGAGAGAGCTGGAGGAGCGTGACCTGGATAGTAGTGCTAAGAAAACTGATCTACAAACAAGGCTTCGTGAGGCTTTAATGGAAGAAGGCATGGATCCTGATACGTTCCAATTTGAAATTCCCGATGCCAACGCGGTAGTTGAGAAATTGTCCAAGAGATTGGAAGATAAATTTGAAGAATCCTCCAGAGCCATGGAAGAGAACTCCAGAAAAATGGAAGAGAAGCTGGAAGAATCATCTAGAGCCATGGAAGAGAACTCCAGAAAAATGGAAGAGAAGCTGGAAGAATCATCTAGAGCCATGGAAGAGAACTCCAGGAAAATGGAAGAGAAGTTTGTAGAATCTTCTAGAATAATGGAGGAGAAAATCAAGGAACAGCTGGCGGACAACTACAACTTCTGGAAGGATCAGGTAACGGAAGAAATTGAGAACCTTGAGCAACGATTTGAAGCAAAACTTGGAGATACAATGAAGACTTTGGAAGAAGAAATCGAGGAAGTGCGAAGACAAGTAGCAGTGATTCAGAAACAACCAGAAGTGACATTCGAGAGCAAAGGTGCTAAAATGGAGTCTGATACCGTGCGAGTCCACATGAGCCCCTCAGTTTGATGGCAAGCTGTCCTGGAACAATTACCATCGCCAGTTCGAGGCAGCAGCAAGGGCAAATGGATGGACCGCAACAGAGAAAGCTCTGGCACTGACTCTGGCACTTCGTGGGGAAGCTACAGAAATCCTGCAGACGCTCAACACCCAGGAGCAGGAGGACTACGATGTACTAGTCAAGCATCTGGAACTGCGATATGGGCAAACTCACTTGGAGCACGTCTACCACTCTCAGTTGAAAAATCGCATTCAGAAGACCAACGAGACCTTGCAGGAGTTTGAAGCGGATGTTGCTCGCCTTGCACGACTGGCTTATCCAACCACGCCAGAGAACGTTATGGAGAGGCTTGCAGTTCAGGCCTTTTTGGATGGACTTCGAGACCAGGAGATTCGGCAGTCACTGATACTCCATCGACCCGACAGACTAGTCGACGCTCTGGCCAAAGCCTTGGAACTCGAAGCGGCGAAGCAGTGCTGCAAGCCTCCTACGCGTGTGCGAATGATGAAAGAGAAGGATCATCTGGAAGGAGACACCGTCGAAGCAGCTGTGAGGAGAGTCCTCAAGGAAATGGAGGTATCTAAGCGAAAGGAGCTGCGATGCTGGAATTGTGGAGAGCTTGAGCATATGCGTGGCCACTGTAGAAGAGAGATACGGGCACCTGCGTTGGCATGGGAAAAGAATGATCATCGAGCGAGATCAAGCCTCAAGATCTTGGATGGCTTGTCCAGGAGACCAGAGCTTCCTCACACAGCCGAGGAAAATGAAGCGAGCGTTTGCAGGACAACTGTAGTGGATGATTCCTGGCAGTTTAAGGCGCTTCGCGAGGACCAGGAGAAAGATCCAGATCTGAAGCTTGTCATCGGTTGGAAACAGGCAGGCCAACGACCAACCTGGCAAGAAGTCGCGCGGTTCTCGACCACCGTGAAGTCCTACTGGGCTCAATGGGACTCGATGGTTCTGGATGACGGCATCCTGAAGAGGCTGGTGAAGAATCTGGATGGCACGGAAGATCGGAGGCAGTTAGTCGTTCCTGGAAACAGGACAGACAGGCAGAGGTGATGAGAGAGGTCCATGATGGCGTCACGGGTGGACATTTGGGTGTAACCAAGACGCTGGGAAAGCTGCGAGAACGGTTTTACTGTCAAGCCAATGTGAAGGAATGGTGCAGAAAATGTGCCGTATGTGCGGCAAGTAACGGACCCCAGAAACGGCCAAAAGCTCCTATGCGCCAATACAACCTGGGAAGCCCCTTTGAAAGGATCGCAATCGACGTGGCTGGACCGTTTCCTGAAACGGACAAAGGAAATAAATACATCTTGGTCGCCATGGATTACTTCAGCAAGTGGGCTGAGGCGTATGCCTTGCCAAACCAGGAGGCAGCTACCGTTGCCGATGTCTTGATTAAGGAATGGTTTTGCCGTTTTGGTGTCCCGTTGGAGCTGCATTCGGACCAGGGCAGGAACTTCGAATCGACGCTATTCCAGAACGTCTGCGATGTCTTGAAGATCAAGAAGACAAGGACAACGGCGTTACACCCACAATCGGATGGCATGGTGGAGCGAATGAACCGAACCATCAATCGACACTTGGCCAAAGTTGTCTCTGACCATCAAAGAGACTGGGATCAACATCTTCCCCTATTCCTCATGGCGTACAGGTCAGCAGTTCATGAATCGACGGGCGAAACACCTGCCAAGATCATCATGGGTCGTGAACTCCGGCTGCCCTGCGATTTGAAGTTTGGCTGTCCACCTGGTGAGGATGTCGCTGGGGAAGACTACGCAAGTGATCTTCGTAGAAAAATGGACGATATCCATCAACGGGTCCGACTGAACATCCAAAGTGCCAGCGACAGGATGAAAGAAGCGTACGACGTGAAGGCCAAAGAAGGAGGGTTCCAGGTTGGGGATTTGGTTTGGCTTCACAACCCACAGAGGCGACGTGGATTCTCCCCAAAACTGCAAAGTTCTTGGGAGGGCCCGTATGAGATTCTGGAGCGAATCAATGACGTCGTCTACAGGATTCGAAAGCCACCACGAGGAAAACCGAGGGTTGTTCACTTCAATCGTTTAGCTCGGTATGCTGGGAACCACGACGATCAGGACGCTGAAGTGAGGCAGATCAGGTCAGCCAAGGAAGACATGTCATTGGAAACTTTGATGTCTCTACACTCCAATGGCCAGAAAGTCCAGAATGGCGTTGTCCAAGAGAGGCAGCTGGATTTGTTTGAAGCACCGGCCGAATACTCGTTGGCTCACTGGGTCACTGAAGACCTCAGTATGAGGAGTGGACTTGCTGCAGTTTTTAAACGAAAATTTGGACGATTGGACCATCTGCGACGACAAAAGCCAGAGGTAGGGAAGCCGTTCCAAATCTCGAATGGGACACGACACCTGTTCTACCTTGTGACGAAGAAGCTTCCACATCATCTGACCACCTACAGTGATGTCTGGAAAGCCCTCAGTCATCTTCGTGACTTGATGCTGTCACAGGACCTGACCCATCTGGCAATTCCGAAAATGACGAACGACCAACTGGACTGGAGAGTAGTACGGAGCATGCTGGAGGTAATCTTCAAAGAAAGCGGCATTGACATCCTGGTGTGCTGCTATCCTTCCCGGAGGACGAACCAGAGGACAGTGGACTGCTACTTCCATAGGACATCAGGCTGCCGGTTTGGGGACAGTTGCCGATACCGACATGAAGGCAATTCGGGACGAATTGCCTTAAGAAGGGGGCAATGTGACGTAGCATGGTGAATGCGCCGCCGCAGCCACCACATTGTGTAGAATTGTTTGGCATTCTGGTACATTCTAGCAAGGCTAGATGGCGTCGAACATTCTTCGCTTTTCTAAAAAGATCTGGATTGTTCTCTTAATCCTGGCCAGGGTATATAATGAGATCCGTCATTTCAGTGAGTTAGTTCAGTTCTGAAAACGTCGTGAAATATAAATCGTGAAACATAAATAAGCTGTGATTTTGTTTGTGAATAGTGAGTTCTGTACATAGTGACTTGTAAAATAAATTATTAAAGCTGAACAGTGTTTTCTATAGCGAAACTCGTTACAATACGATATCAATAGGAAGTCCAATGAGAACGGGACTTCCGAAACTAAAAAAACGAAGAGGTTGAAGACTGAGAACATTCCAAGAGTTTCTAGAAATTTGGAGGATATGACTTCTCAGTCATTAACCATTTTGACAAATTTGGATTCAAATGTTGCCCGAATCGCGGATTCGTTTGAAAAATTTGTTGATTATGTCATAAATAAAAGTGATTAAACTGATTTTCAAAATTGACCAAAATTATGGCAACAACATAAACTTAAAAAAAAATGATCCAATATCAGAAAAGAAAAAACTTATTTTATAACATTTTAGGTTGTTGCTAAAATTTTGGCTTTTTTAGAATTATTATGTGATACTTACTGACGCTGTGTTTTTGTACCTTTGTTTATGTTTAGAGTGTGTTTATTTGTTTATCATAGACTATTCAATAAGTTCATTTGTTTTGTTTTTTGAAAGAAAATATATTATTGTTATATATTAATATTATTTTTTGTTATATTATGATACTTTCTCGCGCTGTGTTTTTGTACCTTTGTTTATGTTTAGAGTGTGTTTATTTGTTCATCATAGACTATTGAATAAGTTCATTTATTTTGTTTTTTGAAAGAAAATATATTATTGTTATATATTAATATTATTTTTTGTTATATTATGATACTTACTCGCGCTGTGTTTTTGTACCTTTGTTTATGTTTAGAGTGTGTTTATTTGTTCATTATAAATTATTGAAACAGTTCATTTATTCAGTTTTTTGAAAGAAAATATATCTTTTTACTGGAACAGTGTTTTATTTATACAAAAAAATCATATTGAACTGCACTAAAGTTTCTTTATTTAGCTCCCGGCTAATACATTCAACAACCAATACATTACGATTACAAAAGATTCCCAGTAGTCTCTTGAATGTCTAGTCACTCTTTTAAAAATCTGCAAATTAGGGGCATTTTTGAATAAATTAGGGAGGACATTGAAAAAACGAACACCCTCACAGAACAACGATTTTTGTATAAGTAGTGTACTCTTTGCAAATTGTACATTATAGTTAATTATTCCTGGATCGAATATAATATTAATGGAAGTTATTTTTTTTTGAGAAAAACTTTGAAGTATGCTGGCTAATGCCATTATTGCTCATGCTCGACTTTATACACTTGCGTGCATAGAAATCGGCCCATAGGCTGTAAGTGTGTCTTTTTTTAATTTCATAATTTTAATCATGAGAAGCCGGAATAAAATTTAATTCAAACTCACATCAAAGCATATTAAATTGTCTTTCAAACAGTGTTTATTTTTTCTTGATCTGACAAAATATAGATTATGAAAAGGAAATAGTTGAGGCCAAAAGTTCAAAGTGAGGGTGGGCCGATTTTTATGCACTTAAGTATATGTTGAATTTGCGCGTTTAATACTCCTCCCAATAGGCAGCCAATTCAGTATAGTATAACCAAGTTCTAGTATTAAAGTCAATGGCTGAAATGGAGCAACAATAGTTGAAATGAGGTAGAATTATAGTATTGTACAGCAGAAGTTTCGCCCACTGTGATAGACAACCAAACTTGATATACGATTATGAAAACCAATTTTCTTTCCAATCTTTTTACAAAGAAAATATCTGTGTAGAGAAAAATTTAGCTGGGAGTCAAGAATGTCACCTGAATATTTCATTTATTTAACTTCGAACATGGCCGCGGGCGGAAGTAATGGCGACGTCGATGATGAAAGTCTGTGTTTTAGTTGTAAAATATTGTTTGAAGATCCGAAATCTATTGTTGTATGCAATGGTTGTTCAAAGGGCTTTCATTCAAAGTGTGCGAATGTCGAAATGAGGGGTTTTCACCTGAAAAAAGCCACTACTTGGAAGTGTAACGAGTGTGAGAAAAAAAGTGACAGTTCTGCTTCAAAAGTAAACAAACCGGAAAAGGCGAGGAAAAGACTTCGAACTGAGGAAAATGAAGATCAAGATATCAATACAACTCTACTATATCTTGTTAAAAAAATCGATGAGCTCAATAATAAAGTCGATATTTTAATGCGTGACAATAATAACCTCAAAGATGTAATCTCAAACCTTTCAATGATGAATAATCCACCTACAGTGATGAGCAACACAAGTAACACTGCCACTGGATCACAATCAACATATGCAAATATCACTGCGAAATTTAGTAACGACAAAGTTCTTGTTATAAAACCCAAAACAACAAACACCCAGAATAATGCAAATCATCTTAAAACTGTATTGAAGCAAAAAGTTAATCCTACAGATCTGGGAGCTGGAATATCAATGGGTCCACCAACAAAAAATGGGGGTCTGATTCTCAAGTGTAGTAATGAAAAAGAAATCAGCAGTATTCAAACAGAAATTCAAAAAAGACTTGGTGATGATTATTCTGTGGACAAACCAAAAAGTTTGCAAAATAAAATCAAAGTAGTTGGATTAGATGAGTCGGAACAGAACGTTGGTGATGATGAAATGTTATCTAAAATCATGAAACAGAATAACTTGAGTACAGATGCTAAATTGCGAATTGTGAGAAAAACCAAGTTACATAATAATAGATTCAATATTGTGATGGATTTGGATGCTGGTTCATATGAACATTTCATACAGAGTGGAAGGATGAATATTGGCTGGTCTCGTTGTCCCGTCTATAATGAGTATGGAATAATCCGTTGTTTCAACTGCAGTCGTTATGGACATTTGATAAAGGATTGCAAAGAGGCTAAAGTGTGCTCAAAGTGTGGTCTAAATCATGATGTTGGTGAATGCACCAGTGATTTCATCAGGTGTTCAAATTGTGTCTCATCCAACAAAAAATATGGTTTAAGTCTCCCAATCGATCATGTGGTGTGGGACATAAATAAGTGTTCATCTTATAAACGAATTGAGCAGATGCAAAGAAATAAATTTGTCAAGTAGCAATTAGATTTCGATGTTGTTTCTAATTCTATGGTAGTTTATTTGAATTGTCAAGGTTATTTAAATAACAAAGACCAACTTGATGTTTTGATCAAAGATTGGAGGCCGGAAGTGATAATGTTATCCGAGACTCATGTGTCTATTGATGTTGGCATGCGTGAACTTCAAATTGAGGGATACAGATTGGAGCAGTGTACTACCACAAACAGACGTACTGGTGGAGTGATATCCTTGATAAGATCAGGTATTAAATATAAACTTAGGACTGCAGAATGTGTGGGGAACTACGTCTGGTTGCTGTCTATTGAGTTTTCTTTGTCTTCTGTGAACTATCTTTGTACAGTATTGTATCATCCCCCTCAAACTGAGAACGCAGCATTTGTGAATTATTTTTCAGACTATTTAGACATTGTGAGTGAATTTGATGGTGTGAATATCATTGTAGGTGATTTTAATTTCGATCTGCTCAAAAACTCTTTTTATGGCTCTAAAATACTCAACTGTGTATATTTGAATGGGATGAGTCAAATTGTGTGTTCCCCCACAAGAATAGCGTCTTCTAGTCAAACTCTCATTGATTACATCATAACTAATAATAAACATATTTTACATAAAGTGCATAATACACCGAAAATTAGTGATCACTCTATACTGTCTATAAAATTAAATAATAATATAAAAGAGCAGCCCATCATAAGGTATCATAGATCGATGCACCTGTATGAAGTGAATGAGTTTCAAGAACAACTCTTATATTCTCCATGGAACCGAGATATATCTGATGTCAATATTCTAGCCGACTTGTTTGTTGCCAATATTTCGGGTATTTTGAATGATATGTGTCCAGTATCCAAAATTTGTGTGAAGCCTGAATATCAGCAAAAAAAGTATATTACCCATGAAATTAGGCAATTAATGTATCAAAGAGATATTTTGTATAATAGAGCGATACTTCTCAAGAATGTGGAATCATGGAATGAGTACAAAAGGAAAAGGAATGAAGTAGTAGCGAGAATAAGATCTGAAAAAGAAAAATTTTATCATAATATATTGGACAACAATAAAAGCAACTCAAAGGAACTTTGGAAGCATTTGAAGACTCTTCTGCCCGAGAAAAACAAATCTGCGCCTGATGAAATTATTTTTGGAATGGAGACCCTAACAGATAATGTAGAAATAGCTGATAGACTAAATAAATACTTTATCAACAGCATTGAAAACATTATTGGAAATATTGATAAGACCATATCCGCATCATCGCTTCATGTAAATTTTGGTGCAACCATTTGCGAATTCTCCAGCTTCGAAATTATAACCATGTCCCAATTAAAAGAAACCTTAAAAAGCTTAAGAAGAGTAGGGGGAGGAGAATCGGGTATATCAACAAAAATATTATCTGATGTCTGTGATGTTGTGTGTGATAGACTTTTGGATGTGATCAACACTTCATTATCGAGAGGTATTTTTCCAGAAAGTTGGAAATTATCTACTGTTATACCAACACCAAAAGTATCCAACTCAAAACATCACGAAGATTTAAGACCAATAAACACGGTACCAGTGTACGAGAAAGTTCTTGAAATTTTTGTGAAAGATCAGCTACTTAGCTGCTGTGATAAAAACCGCCTAATAGTTCCTAACCAGTCGGGGTTCCTAAAAAATCATTCTTGTGAAAGTGTTTCTGTAAATATATGTGATCTATTCCTTAAGGCTATTGATGATGATAACTTTGTATTGGCTGTATTCCTGGATTTTAAACGTGCTTTTGAGACTGTTGATTGTGATATTTTGTTGGAAAAATTAGAGCATAACATGGGTATAAGGGATACTGCTTTGAAGTGGTTTATATCGTATTTGTCTAATAGAAAACAACGTACTAAATTCAAAAATGGTTTGTCAGATACTGTTGATGTGAAGTTTGGTGTTCCTCAGGGAACTGTTTTAGGTCAAATTTTGTTTTTACTCTATATTAATGATATTGTCAAAGTTATATCAAAATGTGAAATTGTTTTGTTCGCAGATGACACAATGATATATTTGATTGGTAAGAACATCAAACATATGGAAAATTGTATAAACAGTGAACTTGATGAACTAAGTACCTGGCTGTGTCATAATAGTTTAAGTTTAAACACTAACAAGTCTAAATGCTGTGTTTTTGCAAAAAAGTCAAAATTAAATAGCTTAGATATTCGTAATTTAGATATTAGAATAAAGAATGAAAAGTTGCAACGGGTAGATACTATCAAGTACTTGGGAATAATGTTTGATAGTAGTTTGACATTTCTTCCACATGCTGATTATGTTATGCGCAAACTGTCTCAAAAAATTCATTTCTTGGCCAGAGTTGGAAAACAACTGTCTGTTTTCACCAAAATGAAAGTATATAATGCCATAGTAGCACCCCATCTGCAGTTCTGTTCAACACTGTTATATATGTTACCAAAATACATGATTGAAAAATTGCAAAGAATTCAAAATAGAGGTATGCGCGTAATACTTAAATGTGATAAATATACACCAATCAAATTGATGTTGGATACTTTGAACTTGATGTCTGTTAAGCAAAAAATAATTTTCAATGTATGTCTGTTTATATTTAAGATTCATATAAAACTGGTACCTGAATACATATGTGATAAAGTGAAATATTTTTGTGATGTGCACAACTACGATACGAGAAATCGCAAAGACTTTATTTTAACAAACAAATGTAACACTACACAAATGCATAATTCCATTTTAAATAAGGGGTTGCAAGAATACAATGGTCTACCTCGTATTATCAAAAATTGTGAACATTTGGTCGAATTTAAAGTAATGCTTAGGGAACATGTGTTGTCTACATTTTAATTTGTTTTTTAACTTATCATATTATTATATTTGTTTTATACTTGTATTTTATTGAAGAACATATCTATATTTTATATTTTTGTACTTATCTTAGCCTTGTAGTTTTCAAATTATTGTATATTTTGTATAGCTACATGCTAAATAAAGATTATTATTATATTATTATTATTATTTCTGAGACAAAGTCAATCTCGCAATTGATTACGTTCAAGGTTAATCTTCGTTAAGAATATATTTTTTTTTTTACAAAATATTTTGGATCCTATAAAAACTAAATGTGTTTTTGAAGTATTTAACTTGAATTTATTCTGACAGAGCCAATCATAGTATTTCAAATTCATCATTCAATAAACTCGTGATCTCACGATAATTGTTTCCTGATACATAAATAAAAAACTTGTTAATTTATCTTTGAAAATATTTATTTACAATTCGATGCCTAACAGCTTGGCCTTCTCTCAATAAATCATTATCATTCACATTATTATTATACACCACACGATCTTCATTATCAAAAATCAGCTCATCATTGTCCAGTTCCAAATTACCGGCAATGCAAATATTGTGCAGAATGGCACATGCATTAATAATGTTGCCACACTTTTCAGGAGAATACCTAAGTCCACGTTCTTTGTGTAGACACCTAAATCTGGATTTAAGTACACCATTACAGCGCTCAATACAGTTTCTTCCCTGTATATGTGCTTCATTATACCGAGATTCTGGAGTTTCCGGTTGAGGATTTGGATAAGGTGTCATCAGCCATGGCTGTAATGGATAACCAGAGTCCCCTAACAACCATGAATTGCGTTCTCCTGAAATATGCGTGATATTCAAAAGATAGAAAACCCATTGATTATAATATATCAAACTTAAATCTTGGGATTGCCTTTCTTTTCACTTCAAATTGCCAAATCACTTATATTGATGCAATAGGAACATCTTCACAATAATCACAATGCAGACATCAAAGATACTTTTTTTTAGCTTGGTACAGGGTTATTCATTATATTTTGACCCAATCCTACAGCTCTTATTATGAGTGGTAGAAAAAACTTTAAATACAAAAGTTTTAGGTTTTTTACGTACCCAGAATCTTTTGGTAATAGCGGAAATGAAAAATCGACTTTACAACATTGAAAAAATTGATGAAGTTATATTTTTTTAAATGGAACACCCTGTATATCATTGGCTAGAATGATAGATATTTTTCTTTTGATTTCAAATATGCTGCAATGCAAATATGCAAATATATGTTCAAAGCATGTTCAAAGTCACATAGAGATAACAATCATTACCTTAGTCTGGTAGAATCCAGATCAATGTATCTAATGTTATTTTCATGAGACTTGGACTTGAATAGCGCAAAAACGGCTCAACCAAATACCAACTAACAATATAGTACCTATATTTGGAATCAGAATCAGATCTACCCAAATATATTATTATAATACAGGATATACCTACCATTCAAAAAAATATGATACAATTAATTTTTTCATTGTTGTAAAGTCATTTTTTTATTTCGGCTATTATCAAAAGATACTATACGGAGAAAACCTTAAACTTTTGTATTTAAAGTTTATTTCTACGACTCATAATAAGAGCTGTAGGTGGGCGTCAAAATATAATTAACCCTGTACATCATTGTTTTCAATGAATGTATGTATAAATAAATAATATTTAATCTTTGAATACGGTAGAGCAATCCAGAGTATCAAGATTACACTTTTCAATTTTGAAAGCAAGGTCAGTAAAAAATATCACTATGTACAGAGTCTTCCCGTATATTTTTCATCCCCCCGGAGAGTTTATTTGAAAAGATATTAAAATAAGGTAAATACAAAAGTTTCATGTTTTTTATTAATTTTGAGGATTTGAGGGCTAAAATGTCAAAAAAATGTCGAGTATTGACAGGTTGATGATTTTTTTAAATGGAATGTCCTATACCTAAATAAAGCGTTTTTTAAATATCTGAGTTTATATGTCAAAAATTACGCTTGTAGCAAAGAACTACATACATAATACATAATAATATGAATGCGATATGATGTATTGATGCAGAATATTATTGGAAATTGATGGAAATTAGCTAATAGAACCAAAAATTCATAAAATTTGGTAATCGGATGAGGTTCAGAAAGCCAAATAATAAATCAACATCTTTGAAAAAAAAACTATTAATTATGCACCATATTGACTGAAAGATTGATGGGGTGTATCAATTTTTACATACCTCTAGTATATTCTCCTTCCAAATGTTCTTTTATACTTGAGTATCTCCAGATGAATGCATCGTGAGTAGCTCCTGCATAACGCGCATTAACATTGAATATTTTCAAATCATAGTCACATATCTGGAAAAAAAATAAATAAGAAATAATGTTGATGAAACCCAATATACTGAAACTAAGTACATTGGAAAACAGAATAAAATTCTATTTTCAAGTATGCACATTTCTGAGTGAAAAAAAAAGGGACAGCAAAAAACCTTTATAGACTACGATTCAACTAACCAACGATGTGTTCGTCTCTCTTAGGCTTTATGAAGCTCCCACGCAGCCTGGGAGAACGTATAGTTCTTAGTTGAATCGTAGTCTAAGGTGGGTTTTTTGCTGTCCCCGTTTTTTTTTCACTCACAAGTGTAGATTGTCGATTGAGATTTTTTTTATGCTGTTAAGTAATATTATATTATACAATATGACAGGCGATGGGGTAGACCAGAAACAAATGGAACAAAAATTAAATTTTTTGAAGAAAAATCATTATTTATAAAAATGTTTGCTTGATAGATACCTACGCAACGCAGGAGATTATTTTCATCAAATTTGGGGTTATGATTTTCTCAGAACCGAGCTGGAAAATTGCTTCTGTCATGGTGGAGCGATGTTTGAATAATTATTATTGTTATGTTATCTGATATTGATTGACATAATTTTTTGAACTAGGTCTTGGATAATAATCATCAATAGTTGCTTTATTTTTATCGTATTATGATGAGTTTAATTTTATTTTTATACGTCTTTCTGGAGTATGTATGTATGTCAAGATGTATGTACTAGTTAGAAATAAATAAATATTGTTTGCTGTTTAGTTTGTATTGTAATAAAACTCGAATAAAATAAACAAAATGTTTAAAGTTACATTTTGCTAAAAAAAAAGATTTTTCACCTTCTTCTTATCAAGAAAACATTTTTATAAAGAGCTACTTCCTCGAAAAATTAAATTATCGGTCCTTATGTCCTCTTGTCTACACCATCGCCGGACATATTAATATTTCAATATTATGTAAACTTACTATAAAAAATAATGTCACTGATATATCATTTACCAACTGCACATTTTTGGAATGAAAATTTTTTCTATTGAGGTAATTATGTTCCTCTTCGCGCGGCGCTAATATTGCTACATGTGTGCAGTCTATTGCTCCCAGAACTCCAGGAAAGCCGGTAGCTTCCATGAATCCTCCCTTTCCTCAAAAGAAAAAAAAAATATTTTTTTTTAGCAAAAGAGTAGAGTATTTCCTGAGTAACCTTGCTCCAGAGGTGATAACATGGCCCAATGTTCAAGAAAAAGCTGAAACCGAACAATTTTATCGACGGAAAAATAATTTCCCAGGAATTGTCGGTTTTATTGATGGAACTCATATCAAAATTGATAAGCCAGAGGAGGATTCAGATTCATATATATAAACAGAAAAGGATACTACTCAATTCAGGTAGTATTATTTTAAATTTATCACAGGCTCAACTTGTCTGCGACCACAAGCTACAGATGAGAGATGTCTTCATAGGATATCCAGGGTCCGTCCATGATGCCAGAGTGTTCCGAACTTCACCCTTATATGAGACATTGGAAGAGAAATGTCAAGATGGACATTTGTTAGGGGATAGTGCTTATCCACTGTCCAAAAATCTTTTAACTCCGTTTCCCGATAGAGGCCTTTCAACTCCCAACCAAATCTATTTCAATATGAAGCATTCTTCAAATAGAATAAAAATAGAACATTGTAATGGTCTTCTCAAACAAAAATGGCGTCAACTTTACCATTTTAAGTTTAGAAAAATAATCAAAATAGTACACTTTGTAAGAGCTTGCTGCATGCTTCACAATCTAGCATTACAAAGTGATGACAACTTTGAAGTTGAACAAAATGATGCACTAGATGATATCAATCCTGAAAAATTCAATAACGTACTGGATGAACCAAAGGGATGAACGGAATGGAACAGAAAAAAGGAATCATATAGTTAATGTTCTTGCAGGAAGTTAGAATAAATTTGTTTTTCACGACATTTGTTCCTAAAATTCTATATATTATAATTATTATAATTGTATTATACAGGGTGTACCAGAAGTATTGAAAGATATTTGAATCAAAAATAAAATAAATAATACGTTCAATGGAGTCAAAAAATCTTTTTACATAATATTATCAAGTACATGATTTGTAATAAATGTATTATACATATTATAAGTAACAAAAATATAAAAACTATTTCGCACTATGTAATTAAGTCTTATTATCATAATTCTTTCAAAACAACTGTTCTAAATAACATAAATTGAATACATATACTGCACCATTGACAAAAAACCTTATCCATAAAACACACTCATCTGAATGTCTTTGAACACACCCTTCTAAAATAAAAATTATATAGTAGTAACATATTATTGAATAGATACTGCAGGATGTGGTAAAAAAAACTCACGAAAACCGTCATTTTGTTTCTCCATCAAGTCATTTCTCTCTTTCAAAAGTATATTTCGTTCCTGCATAGCTTCTAATTTTTTTCATTGAATTTCCAACTTTTCTCTTTCTATCTGCAATTTGGCATCCTGATATTCTCTCCTATCTTTTTTTCATTTCTGCCAGTGTTACATTCTTGTTTGCAATAGGAGTTCTTTTTCTTTTCATACTTTCTTCAAGTTTCGATTTTTCCTCCATAGATTTTGTAGTTTCTAATAAATTGAAAGATTTAGGAATTGCACAGCGATCGTTATCACTTTCTTCATCAGACATTTCTACAATATCATTCGATAAAAGCAAAACCGGTTTCACATTTCTTCTGCCTTTGAATATCTCATCCATTTCTTCAAGATATTCAAAATATTTTTGTCTTGCCCTGTTTTATTTTGATTATCTATGTATTTTTTATATGCTCCTTCTAGCACTCTCCAACGATTTTCGCACTGATTTGGTGTTAAATTAGAATTCACAAGTTTCATTTCCTGTGCGATAGTTTCCCATAACTTTTTCAAATTCTTGATGTGAATTGTTCCTACTTTGGATTTATATTTTTTGTACAAATCCAAAAATATTTTTGTTTGATTTATCGTCCAAATAACTTGCACTTGCAATCCCATGGATGATGACGAATCACCAACTTTTGAGTTTGTAGTTCCCTTTGGCTGATGCAACACCAAAAATTCATTGACGTCTAGAATAAATGAATATACAGGGTTATTCACGTTATTCGACATGGAACATTTTGGCTAAAGTATCTGATTTTGAAAAAGTTTTTTTTTTCTAGGTGGATAGGAACCCTTTAAGGCTAAGTTTTAAAAATATTTTCATGATATTCTGTGGTAGTGGATAGAAAATTATATGTTCCTTCACTGTAATGATTATTATCCATGATGTTATGCCAAAAACAATTTTGGTTGATAGCTATGATGGTTGATTGATTTGATTTCACGCCCGCTGATCAGTGATCTGTCAAATATTATGTTATAAAAACAATTTTGGTTGATAGTTGATTTGATTAACGTCCGCTGTCAAACAAACTATCCAGATTCTGTTCACACACTAGTTTGAAACTCGTCAGAAAAAACATGCGTATTTTAGGTTGGTTTGGAAACTGTCAGAAAACTGTTGTGAATTTCTGTGTAAACAGACCTATAGGAGTACACAATGGGAACAGATCGTGACAATGCATCAGGTACCATATGCTCTTTCCCTTTACGATTAATAACTTCAAAATCATACTGTTGTAGCCTGATACTCCAGCGCGCTATACGGCCTATGGGATCTTTAATTGAGTGGAGCCACTTGAGGCTGTAGTGATCTGTTATGACAGTAAATCGGGTACCTCCAAGGTAGGGTCTCAATTTTTCAATTGCGAACAGGACGGCCAGACATTCCTTTTCAGTCGTACTATATCGTCGTTCTTGGCGAGTAAGCGATCGGCTGAGATAACAGATCACACGTTCATCTCCATCAATTTTCTGTGACAGCACCGCTCCCAGTCCGCAATCCGAGGCATCACATTGCACGCAGAATGGCTGGGAAAAATCAGGACAAGAGAGTACTGGAGCTTTGATAAGGTGTTGTTTTATCAAGTTGAATGCAGCTTCACACTCTTCGTTCCACAGGAATTTCACGTTCTTTCGTGTCAGAGCTGTAAGCGGGGCCAAAACCGATGAAAAGTTGGGGACGAAGCGTCGGTACCATGACGCCATCCCAATGATTCGTCTGACCTCACTGACACCTTTGGGAACAGGTATCTTGAGAATAGCGTCGACTTTTTCGGGGTCCACCAAAAGTCCTGACGAATTCACCACATACCCAAGATACTTTAGTTCCGGCTTGCAAAATTGGCATTTGTCCTTGTTCAGAGTAAGTCCAGCTCGTCTCATCCTACTGATGACTTTTTCCAGTACCTCTATATGTTTCTCAAAGGTAGGGGTACACACGATCACGTCATCCAGATAGACGAACACAAATTGTTTTAGGTCCACACCTATAACGTGATCGATGAGCCTTTGCCAAACTGCTGGGGCATTTGTTAGACCAAATGGCATCCTGCAGAACTGGAAAAGTCCACGGTTTGGTACTGTGAACGCCGTCATGGGTCGAGAGGCTTTATCGATCGGGATTTGCCAGTATGCCGACTTGATGTCCAGAGTTGTGAGAAATCGGGCATCCCTGAGTTTGTCGAGCGTAGAGCTAACGTAAGGTAAGGGATATGCGTCTGTAATGGTTACTTTATTCAACATCCGATAGTCGACACAAAAACGCCATCCTCCAGACTTCTTCCTAATCATGACAATTGGTGAAGACCAAGGTGAGTCTGATCTCTCCACAATTCCTTCGGCGATCATTTTCTCCAATTCCAAGTTTACCTCCTTTTGCAGTGCCGACGATAGGGGATAATATCGCTGTTTAATTGGTGCGGACTTGGTATCAAGACCAAGTTGCAGTTGAACAAGTGAGGTACAACCTAATTTGTCACCCATAATTGAAAAAGTTCTCTTAACGAAGCCATCCAGAACATCCTGTCGAGCTGAGGTCAGGGATTCAGCAGACTGGATTGCAGAAGTGTAGATTGGTAGTTCTTTCTGGTCTCTGAAGGTCCATTCACCCGAATAAAGGTCTGGGACAATCTGCATCCTTCGCCAAAAGTCCACGCCCAGAATAAGACATTGAGGCAAGGCAGGTATGACAAGTACTTCTAACATTCTAACAGGCTAACATGGTCCCTTAACTGAATAGGTATCTCAATGGTACCCACTCCCGTACAACGTTCACCATTGGCAACGATACACTCGGAAGTCCCAGTACTCAACTGACAAAATGGCTTGAGTATATCCCATCCTTTGGAACCAAGTATTGTTCTAGTAGAACCACTGTCCAACAGCACTAAAATCTTTTTTCCATAGATGCTCACCTCAAGAAATGGTCTCTGGTCTCCCTTAGCGTGTGCGAAGATATAGTTGATCACAGCCAGATTGTCAAAGGCCTCAGGATAGAATGAGTGAGAAGACGACTGGCCTATATATGCAACCACTTCCCACGCAATAAAAAAAAACAAAAAAAAATATATTCTAACTTCCTTTCCTACTAAACCACCAAATAACTAAATAGTTAGAGTTATACCACTCGAAATAAAACCACTACACAAAAGAAACACTGCGCACTTCAATTTCCTACAACTAAAGAAATATAGGCGCAACTTCAAAAAAAACTAAAAGAAAAAATAAATGATTACCGGTCAATAACTCATCAACGCAAGTACCTCAGAATAAAAAGAGAACAAAAAAATATATCTTTTTATTACAGGGCCAAAATCCAAAAGCTAATCACACACCAAAGCGAAACTCAGCCAAAACCAACCAATGGCACACAAAGGGCCAAAACCACACCACAAGATCACTTATGACACGTTGGGCGCCAATTTGTAACAATTTTTTGTTACTACTAACAAAAAATAGAAGAAGAAAAGATGAGATAAACAGATGAAAAAAAAAATAAAAAAGGTAGGGGGTTTCTCTAACCCTTTTGAGTGCGAGAAGGGAGATGGTAGAGATTGGTAAACTTTGCTAGTCTCAGACGTAGAGTGGTCGTGGGTAAATTCACTCTCAATTACAGATGGTTTAACTCTTATTTTGCGCTACCCGCTTTCAGCACCCAAGTTCACCAATCTGACGAAAACGGGAAACGAACTACGTACTCAAAAGAACAGCATTACCCAGGAACATACACTATTTATTTACAACTTACAATGGAATAAACTATATACAAAATATACACTGTTCGATTCACTTATCGATATCGACCCCTCACCTTCGATACCGTATCGATACCTGGACAATATTAACTTATTGCACCTCACACTTCAAGGTTCTGTCTAATTCACCGCCAAATATGACTGGAATTGTTACGATAACGAGAGACGCGATTTTTTGTTCAAGAATTTATCATAATGGCTCAGTTTTCCAAATTGGTTCAAATAAAGGGGTTTATATATTCAAAACAAATTACAGTAATTAATGGTTAATTTCCGCGTCGTGATCAAGTAGCGGGTACAGTGTCTGTAAATAGTGAAATTTGATTTATTGTGTGACAATTTATAAACTAAAGCTGGGTTTATACAACATTTTACATAGTCGTAATCATAATCATAGTCATAAGCACAGTCTTAATCATAATCATAACGCATGAGAGGGTGGTTTATACAACATCACAGTCAAAGCATAAAAATTGAAGTCATTTTCACTACTGTCATTTGTCTTTCAAAACTGGAAATACATCAGTGGTATGTTGACATTGATTTGTTTTTCTAACCTTCATGGTTTTGGCGCAAATTCTGCGGTTTTGGTGTAAAATTGTCCGAAACTACCGAGTTTTGATAAATATGAAGATCGTTCGCAAGGAAAAAGTGAAAATAATAGGCTTGGCCTATTTATTTTTAAGTTTTGCCCAGATAACTGGACATTTTTCCACTGCTTCAATGAAGAATCCTTCTCCTTCAGCGAAACTCCCCATGATTCCACAATCCACAACCACAAAACATAAATAAGTTTCAATGTTACAAGAGTGACTACAATGATTCCAAATTCGCCACAAAATCAACTCAAAAATAGTGAAAATTGAAATACACAGACAAACGCTTGTCAACAACACCATATTCACATTCCCCAAGTTCCAGGTTCCCACTCACGTTCCACTCCACAAATCGATAAACAAATGACTGTCGAACATCATTACGCCTGCGCAGTTCCATTCTCGTCATAATTTTAGTCTTAAAAGATGAAAACTACCAACTCTCAAGGTCAGTAGTTATGCTTATGATTATGATTACGACTGCGACATGTTGTATAAACGGGTACATAAGAAAACCTGCTTTCAACTTTTGTGATTATGACTATGATTATGATTATGACTATGTAAATGTTGTATAAACCCAGCATAAGTGTGGCAGAAATTAAATGAAACGTGAGTAGGTGGAAGTCAAATCTTCATATTATGCATGGCCAAACCTTCAAGGTAGTACAGACAATATCACACATCGGGAGTACTTGGCAAAAGTGACAATTGGTGGCGATTACAATGTAGTTTCGTGTTGCCAAAGGGGTGTAATTGGAACTGACTCACCAGATAAGGGATGTTGCAGGTTGCAGGTTAGTCCAAGGTCCTTAGTGTATGATCGTGGTCCAAATTTTTGTAGCAAGGCTAGGTTGAGAGAGAGTGGATATGAGGGGGGCCTGTCCCTCAAATACGGGAGGATTCCAGTCCAGGATTAATCCCAAGGTTCGGAGGTCGCTTCAGGAGAATGAGCTTGATTCCGGGGATCTGGATCGACAATTCGGCCGCATTCGCCAGAATATGGTACGTTTTTTTTAATGGTGAATGCTAATATTACAATCTAATTCGTAATAGTACATAAAAACAAGCAGGCCTGAGAAGCAGAAATAATCGAAAATATACAGGGAGTTCAGAGTTTGTGCAGTATTACCTTAGGTGTAAGGGTTGCAAATGGGAGAATTTTCTCGGAAAATCTTCAAATCCGCACTAGGGCGCTTGACACAGTCGAAGGAGGCAGAGCTGTCGTCAAAGTTGGATGAATCCGGAAAATTTCACAGGAAATCGGCAAAATAGCCACGAGGTATAGTTACGCCAGTAACCTCAGTTTTAAAACTGAATTCTCCCAAGTTTTTTATGAAGAAATCAAAAACCCAGAAGTCTGAGCGACGTTGCCAGACTGACAAACCCATCTAATTTTTGACCAAACTGGGACACTTTGAAGTGATCGCTGAAGTGATCGCTGGACTGGATTTGAATGAGTGAGTGACCCAGATTATTGATTTATTTCTTTTTCTTATAAAATTACTAATTTTTACCCTTAAAATTACGAAACCCTTAATTGAATATGTACAACTTATTTCTAATATTTTTAAACCGTAACAACATCACTATTTCGGGCTCTCCACCTTCAGAAAGTTTCTCCATTGCTTTGTTATACAAGGTGTTTCAATAATATTGCGAAAAAAATTGGGATGAGTTTCCCCGCTATAAAATAACAACAAAACTTCCTATAAACATGTATCCGGAAATGCTTCATTACAGCTACGGGGTGTTAAAATTTCATTTTCATTTTTGTTTTTTCCAAATAATATTTGAAGCAATGTTGATCTTCCGATGAAAATTGCTGATTGGGGGTTTCTCATCATGTGAAATTCGAATTTGACCTTAGTACGGCTCTAACTTGTAAAGGGCGCTACCTACACGTATTTGACCTGCTATGAACAGCCATAACTTTTTTGGACGTCCCTGTATTATATCTATAACTAAGAAAAACGATTTCTTTATCACTTATGCGCAGAAAATGTAAACCTGTTAGAAGTTGCTACGTGCAACCATTCTCGGGATATTTGGATTTGAAATGATGAATACATGTGATAATGAAATTATGGCCAAGCATGGTGTTTCATTGATAGTGCCAAATTCACAGGATGAGTTTGCCTGCTTGAAAATAAGAAAAAAAATTCCCATAAACATGTATTGTGTCCGGAAATGCTTCGTTACAGAGCTACAGGGTGTTGAGGCTTTTATTTTCTTAATTGTTATTTTCAGTTTTTTGAATTGCTTTTGTTTAAATAATATTTGAAGTTGAAGAGTTGTTGACAACATTACACACAGGTCGACTTTTATCTTTTTTACTGAAAATATGAAGCAATCATACGAAAAATGTTATAACATCTAGCAGGTTACCTTCGCCATAATTTCAAAATCACACTCAAACTCAACTTCAAAGTGTCATCAACTCTTTTTTTCATTATTTTGTGGGTTACTTTCTTTCTGGTTGATACTGTCCAATTGTTGTTGGAGCGCCCTCATGAAATTATCATGTTCGTGTGCTGATTTTGACAAGCATGCTTGAGCTTCGTTGTTTACATGAGGAGGAGGCAGTTTGAAGGAATCTTGTAAATGGTAGCCAGATCCTTTCGTTGATCCTTGGTTAAACCTTTCAATAAATAGTTATTCCAACGAAGAGCGATTTCATCGTGAATAGGTTTTCCTTCTGATTCATCCGCCTCCGGTTTTTTTCCCAGGACTGTAGACATCTGATGTGTGATATTTGTACCCTGATCAGTTGGATACCCTCGATTATTATTATCTCTGGCTCGGGAGGTATTTGATTTTGCTTATCCATATCCAAAGGATCTGTAAAAAAGAATTCCAAGATCTATTTTCTCTTCAACCCTTATCGCGGCGGAAACATAGGAGTATAAGCTTGTAATACTTAATATCATTTTGTCAAAATCGCTCGATTATGACAGAATTAGCAAGGAATAAAAATAATTATCCAATTCATTCTGAAGCACATCAAATATCTTTCAGAATAACGCTCGTTAATCTTGTACAACAAACGATATCAGCGAAACCTGACGCCGTCCCTATTTCGTAGAATTCGAAACATAAACAAAAAATATCACGCTGTTGATAAGAACTGCCTCTGTCGTCCTGAATAGAACGTAAATAATTAAATTACCGCTCGGTATTTCAATATTAGGTGAAGGAAAAGGATGAATCACTAGGAAATGAATCATTATCCATTCTGTATAATCGTTGTTGCATTTCTCTTGATTGCCTTCTTAGTCTTTTTATCTCCCCATTTTTCTCTCGATCCGAGGAAGCGTGGCTTCGTTTTGGCATATCTTTGTCTTTGTTCACGTCGCTTTACATACATCCGATACTGACGAGTAAGAAAAACGGAATGGGTCTACATCGTCATCGGACGTGTGAGGTGTGAGGGAATAAGGTGCGGATACTTGTCAAATTTCAATGACTATGAATATCGTGCTGATGAGTTTGTTTTTCGAAAACTACAATGCAATGATTATATCAAGGACAAGCGAAGGAAAAATGTAGATATGGCATGTGTTACAAGAAATTTACTCAGAATTCCAGGCGGAATTCACAAATCGAATAAAAAATTGGTATTTGAAAAAAATAAGTTGATGGACTTGACTCATTTCTGCTCCACTCTGTATACTTCGATTTGTCATAAATAAAACCTAATCCAAAAATAAGAATCGACATATCAAAGCCTGAATTTAAAATGAATTTGTTCCATATTTTAGCCGGTAACTGTATTGCTCAAGATCACGTTTCACTATTGCCTGAAATGAAGATGATGATGATTACTATTGGGCGAAGGCATCTTGAAACTCACTTACATTGACAACCATCTCGTTTGGCTGGGTCTTGAAAGTTCATGAGGTTTCAGATTCACAAAGTCTTGAAATTCTTTGAACTCCCGAATGCGTTTGCTACTATAGTTTTAGTACTTATAGATGTCTTTGACAAAATCTTCAACTTGCTCAGATGTAATGAATGGTAGATGCAGCCCATAACAAAAATATTGGTATTTATATGTTTCAACCGGCTTAACAGCGGCATGTCCTATTGGATATTGGTACATCATTTATAGCTGCAAAAATTTTTTCCAAAATTCTTTCTGTCGTTGAATTATCCACTTCGATTAATGCCAGCAATTGATCCCAGCTTTTTGTAAGTAAGTATCGGTGTATCTGATAAGGATAGCTGTGTTTCTTTACAGAGATATCAGTTGTTTCATCAATTGTTAGAGAAAACTTTTTTCACATTCCTCTTAAAAATATTTCAGAAGGCAAGCTGCTTTTATTCTTGGACAATAAACATTCTTTAAAACTTCGGAATCAGGGGCCTCTGCTACCAACAACTTGGGGGGGTCGCTCTATCAACATCATTGGCAAATTATGTTCAATCATCAGCATACTAAGTTTTGGTTCACATTCCTTGACTTTTCTTGCCTTTTTTTTATGTTTTGGTTTTAAATGTTTTGATGTCAACGGTATTTTGTATAGCTTTTCCTTTTTTTGCTCCAAACTATTGCCATGTCTAGATGAGTGCGAGTATCCACTGGCTACAAATTTTTGGATAAATTTACAGTAACTGCACACACCTTTTCAACAACCCAATAAAAATTATTGTATACTTTTTTTTTAGATGATTTAGTATGGTGATCGTGATTTTCTATTCAAATTTGTCTGACTAACTTTGTTATTAGTAGGTTGATCATTTTGTTGATCTCTATCGGAAAACCCCTTGGACATCTCAGATTCTAATTTACAGCAAGAATGTACAAACAGGAGGGCTTGCAATAGAAGTTCAGAATTCCCAGGAAATAACGATGAGTCATCTTTTCTAGATAAGTCAAAAATTGCCTGTACTTTGAGCAGGGGCGGTTTGAAGCCATGGTAGCCAATGAAGAAAGATGACTCCTGACTTACCGAAAGAAGCTTTGTCCATATTGACGTGTAGGTTGGCCTCGACAATGGTCTTGAATTACTGATCGGGGTGCTGGAGATGCTCCTCGTGAGAGTTAGAACAAACCAATAGATCATCGACGAAGCACTCGACAAAATGCCGCTTTCCTGTCACGCTGCTGTGAAGGGTGTCGTGAAGTTGGGCGACCATGTCGAGTGTCCTCTCATGAAACAGAGTCTAGCTAGGACATTGATCGACGGAGGGCAGCCAGCTCCTGATCCACATCACTCTGAGAAGTTGATGGTGGGGCGAGCGTAGGTGATTTTTGATGATGGGTGTATGGGGTAGCCATAATGGAGGAACTATTGCCACATACCTCATCAGCTGTGGCAGCGAGCTCCTCAAGATTTGATGCCTTGAAAATCTTGAGAATGTAGGAAGTCAAGCCATTTTACCCTGATTTCGTCTTCATCCATGCAAATGAGAGCCAGTGATTGCACTTGACGAGGGCTTCACCAAGTTCAAGGCCCTGAGTAACTAGGAGTCAGTTCTTCGTTTGAGAATTGCAGCCATGAGAGCGTCATACTTTGCAACTTCGGCACAGCTATCACCATATTTTACTTGATGTAGTCGAAACGGATGCGGTGTACTTGGAAGATAGCCTGTACTTGAATGAACCAGAGTTCTGGATGCGTTCTCCAAAATTGAGGAAGTTTGTAAATACTGACTGTCTCGACCGGTGGCTGGAGCATGTTCTTGCCTATAATGAGAAACTGTGTGATTGAATGTGTCGATATGCTCGTCAACGACATCATTATCAATTCTGTATTTATTTAGCGTTTTTACTCTCCTATAAGCTACAGCCTGTAGCATTTTTTTGGGGTGTTTTCGAAAGAACATCATGTGAGAGTCGATCATTGCTTCTATTTAAGCCAAGTGTGTGGTTAGGTAGAATGTTTTGCACACTTTCCTTGAGTCACCTTTTTCGTTTTTTCGAAAATATTTGAATGTATTGTTTTTTCTGTTCCTTCCATCAGTTTCGCGCCGCTTCTGAACACTCAATCTTGAACAGGACGATAAAATATAACTTCTTTCTTGTTCCGTCAAGTTTTAAAAGTTCAAGTGAATTTGTTGTCCTTGACTTTCAGATATTCTTATATGCACTTTTTTCTACAGATATTAACTGAACACGTTGGAACCACTTTATGTTTTTCAACTAGTAGGTAGTTTTTTCTATTTCCAGTCTGATTTTCTCGTTTCTTTTCTTGGTTCTCCATTTTTCTTGAAATCCTTTGGAGCCTGCCTCTCCAGTATTTGAGCAGGTGGTTGATTTACTCCATTGTCACTATCTTCTAAGACTCCAGCATTTTCTTGAATTTCAATATTTTCATCGGCTTCAATCAGTCACATCTATTTCTTCACCCGTAAAAGTCAGGTGTTCTTTATCAACAGATCCTGGATCATCATTGCAATTCTCATTTTCTTCGTCTTCCAGTTTTTTAGTGTTGTCTATTCCTAATGCTATACTGGCAACGTTATGCACCAAAACTATGGTATTATTGGAAATAGTAAAAGACGCCTCAATTTTTTTTGAACCACCAAAATCAGTTGGTGATTCTATAAGAGATAACCATGTGCGCAGATGAAGGTGGTTCTTCATTTTCCGTTGACATCTCAGGTGATCTTTCTGTAAAGAGGATCACCGTGGTTACCGAAGGCATCTTCCCAAATACATTTTCTGGAGGTATTAATGCTTCCATTACAGGCAAGGAAGTCGTTGATGAAATAAGCTCTTCAAATATATCTTGATGGTATTGGAGTAGGTAGTGTTATTCTACTGCCAACTGACAAAGAATAGTATGATTTTCTCCAGGGAAAATTTCAAGATGCCCCTAAAAACTTTTTTGTCAGAAAATTATATTTTATGTATAAATAAAAAAGGTTGTGTAGCCCCACAACCCCTCAGCCAGGTCTAGGTTTTTGTATAAAGATATCATAGAAGAAGTATCAAACAAGTTTTCAAAGTACCTCAAATATCTACTTAAAAATGTGTACCAGCTCCTGGACTATCAACATTAAGAAAGAGAACAATATTCTTGAAATAGAATAGAGAAATTCCTCACTATAAGATTTATCAAGTCGCGACATCTGTTCAAATAATTATTATCATTCACATTTTGTTATCGAATCTCCACGTTAAGGATATTATCAGAATTATCATTATCATCAATCATATAAGGTTCCTCAATATCCAGAGGCACGTTGTTTTCTAGGCATAAATTATGTTAGACAACACAACTATTCATAATTTTTGCTATTTCAATAAACATCTAAATCTATTTTCAAGAAGCTCAAAACACTGTTCAATTAGCATCTTATTAAGCGAATTCTCTCATTAAATCTACATTCTGCAGTTCAGTTGCTGGTTCTGGAAAAATTGGCGTGATTAGCCATGCCATGTTTGAAGGTGGTAACCAGAGTCTCTTAGAAAAAGAGATTCATAGTAAGACTTGCTGCGTATACTCCAATAGAAGAGAAAGAAGCTTGGTGATATTTCAAGTCAAATTTGTTGGTGAAACCACTGCATACGAACGGTGAAACAGCTCGGCAAAAAAAGACTGTATAACCTTATTATACGCACATTCAAATACGACCTTACACACCCAACGGTAGTTCTGCCGGCCGGCTGGCGGATTCACTATTCGTGTGCAAACAGCCTTGGAGGCTGTTGAACAATTTAGAGATAACCCATGGGTTAGCTGATCCTGGGTCAACTCAGCACCTGCCAAATGGACAAATGTCAAACATGTTGAGGTTATCCTAAGGTTCCTCAGGGACTTTATCAATACGCTAGGTTTCTGTGACGTCATGACGTCAGCTGTCAGACGGAAATATCCAAACAAACTATTTCTGTATGCAAATACGTATGAGTCGATTCCTTTTTTAACAATAAAAAATTTATGGAGCCATTTATGAAACAGTTTCAACAATAATTATCAAATACTTGGATATCAAGTTCAATTGCCGAAAATTTGAAGTGTCTGATTTGTGGTTCAAAACATATTATTTCTTTTTTATTACCTCAAAAGCTGACTTTCCACTCTTCTAATCAAATACGCACTAACGGGACGCGTATTGGCATTCCTTACTACGCTACAGAGCATAGATGAGCTGTATCGCAGTAAAGTATGGCTGGGCTGGGCGCACAATTTGTTCAGCCATTGTTTACTACGATACAGACCAAATGCGCTGTATGGAAGAAAAGGTTGGGAGGGATGGATTTGTTCACTCAATCCATTAATTATTATCTTTCACTACGATATTATAATGGGAATTGATTACATACATATATAAATATTTTTTTTATAAAGGTGAATCTAGAAATATCCTACTATTATTATATGTGACGATGTGTGAAATGGCTTCACGGAGACATTTTGAATTTCGCAAATTTGAACTAACCAAAGTTTCAACTTTTTTAATTTGAGTACACAGGGTGCTACTCAATGATAGGCCGTAAATCCAAAGACGCATTCCTGAACCAAGGATTCAAGTAGAAAAGGTCTTATAGGTAAACATATTGTCATTGTGTCTTGAATATAAATATTCTGGTTTTCGAGATACAGGTTTAGAAATAAATCGTAAAATTAGCAAAATCGGAAATTTTCCTCCTGCGGTTTTTGTGCAATATGGGTGGTCCTTTTGAATTGTGCTACAGCATAATAATTATACTCGAATTGTACATGAGAAAACTCTTCATGACTTTACCTCATGATTTTGTTTTTGAATTTAATTATTTCCGGATTTAGCGGCCTGTATTTTATCCCCTAGTCCGATAGAGAATTCTTTCCTGATTTCAAATAGTTTTAGTTCAGTTGTCTATACATGGAATAGTTGGCTGGTCTCTACCAATCAACACCTTCTGTCCAATTTATTATCATTATTCCCTGTATGGAAAAACGTTAATATCTTTATAACCCTCAGAGATAACACCCCCAACACTTTTACATTTGAAATCAAGAAAAAATCCTCTATCTCTATCGAACTAAGGGATGAAATGCAGGGTGTCACATTAAAAAAATGCAGAAGCTTGATTTTTTTTCGACTTCTGTTGCTCAATTATTGCTTTTTCTGATAATTTAGAACAAGTACTACATTTTGCTAATTTGAACCACTCCCTAGGGTTAATATTAACGAAGATTGCTATTGGCCAAAATATACGTGAACAACTTCTACAATCCACGTCTAATTATTATTATTTTGTTCTGGCACATTTCAAAAGAGCAACCTTTTTGCTCAAAAACCGCAACGGAAAAATTTTCGATTCTGCTATAATTTTACACTTAGTAGGCAGTTGCTGACTAATTCTGAAGAAAAAAACAGCTTTTTTTTTTTCACGTTAAAATCTTATTGGATTATTATTGTTTACCGAAGTTTACAGCTTTACCACGTTACTTTTCCGTCACATGAAAATTTTACGAATAAGGATAGAGTCAACTTTATAAGACCAATTCAAACTATCCCTGTATGCCGTAAAAATAAATTGTACTGGCAAAGAATATTCGACTGTCGTAGTAGAATATTTTTTGGTAATGGTATTAAATTGAATCCGCATGTTATGGTGTGCTTCTAATAAGCCTATACAGGGTTTTATTCAATGATGAGCCAAAATTACAAAGACGCGTTCCTGAACCAATTTCAAGATAAACATGTGTCCTAAATAGTCTGGTTTTCAAGATACAATGTGTTGGAAGTCTACTTTTTGACCACAAAAAAAAAAAAAAGGGTGTCAAGGAGAGTCAAAAACATTATGTTAATAACAACAAATATAACAACGAGCAAAGTTGACTCGATTTACTAATCATAAATCCGATTCTTTTCTTAACCTGTATCTCGAAAACCAGAATATTTATATTCAAGACACAATGACATTATGACAATATGTTAACCAATGTTGACCTATAAGACCTTTTCTGCTTTCCTACTTGAATTTGGTTCTGCGTCTTTGGAATTACGGCCTCTCATTGAGTAACACCCTGTGAAGACGCAGATTATTGTTGTTAAAACTTTGTTCAGTCAGACGCACACATCGTCTCATGAATAGGATATAGTAGGATTTTTCTAGATTCACCTTTATAATACCTAGATAATTTTTATATACATATGTATGTAATCAATTTTCTTTATATATCGTACTTAGTGAACGATAATAATTATGAATTGAGTGAACAAATCCATTCCCACCATATATGTACCTATTTCCTACATGCAGCGCATTTGGTCTGTATCGTAGTAAACAATGGCCGAACAAATTGTGCGCCCAGTCCAGTCATACTTTACTGCGATGCAGCTCATGTATGCTCTGTAGCGTAGTAAGGAATGACAATACGCTAACGGGACACACGATATATGTAAGACACCCAAAAATATAGTCGAAAGAAAACCAAAATTGAACACAAACACTGATTTCAAGGTCACACAATACAAAACCAAATGTCACAAGAGCTTGTTTGGATACCAAATTTGGCCACGTTTTCAAAAACATAACGTATTGAGTTATAACGCTAGGATAACCTCAAAATGGTTGACATTTGTTCATTTGACAGGGGCTGAGTTCACCCAGGGTCAGCTAACCCATGGGTTAACTCTCAATTGATAAACAGCCCCTCAGTCTTTAAGATGATACAATACATATTATTTATACCAGCTTTCTTTGATGACATCTCAGCTATTACGTTGTTCTTAAGATCAAAGAGTTTTCAAATGCATTTGAATATGCAAATCCTTGAACAAATCTTAACAAATACGCACCCAATAAATAAAATTCTCCTATCTGAGCTTCTGGAAATGTTCTCAAGAATTGTTATACAGTGCGGCTCTTAAAGGCCCCCCCCCCTTTTTTTTTAATGTGTGCACCAAAAATTTTGAAACTTGGCATACTTCAATTATTGCTGTCGAAAAACTACTTTTTGATGATGACGTACTTTCAGTATTCAAGATGGCAGCTGGGCGCCATTTTGAAACATTTTTTCAAATGGAAAGGGGGGTCGTGTGACACATCATTCGAAAGGTCTTATCAAGTAGATTATTGTGTAAAAATTTCATAGGATCAAAAAAATAAAAAAAATTCGTGAAATAAGAACAAAGAAAGCATAATTCATATTTTATTGTAAAAAAGGTTAAAAATGTCCTCCGTTGGCCCGCAAACAATGAAATAATCTGTCTGAGAACTCCTGACGGACTTTCTCGAAAGTATCGACATTAATATTTTGACAAAAAGCAGTAGTTCTTTGCTGTAAATCTAAAAGCGAGTCTGGCTGTGTTGCATATACCTTCTGTTTTAAATATCCCCATAAAAAAAAGTCCAATGGTCTTAAATCGGGCGACCTGGCAGGCCATTCGGTAGGACCCCGACGACCAATCCACAATTGGGGTAAGTTATGTCCAAATACTGCCTTACATTTCTGCTGAAATGAGGAGGCGCACCATCCTGTTGAAAAATTGGTGCCATGCCAAATTCGTTGGGATCATTCTGACGTATTTGTACAATCAGAGGCACTATTGTAGTTTCTAACAAGTTGAAATACAGGTCCCATGTCAAATTTTCATGAATGAAAACCGGACCAACAATATGGTTCCCCAATATGCCAGCCCATACTTTAACCTTCTCGGGATATTGCGTGTGGGTTTCCCTAAAAACATGCGGATTTACGTCACTCCAATAACGAACATTTTGCCTGTGTACACGGCCATTTGAAAAGAAAGTACACCCGTCACTAAAACAAATATTTTGAACGTATCAGTATAACTTAGGATCATCTTCAGTCAACTGGTGCACCATTTGAAATTTATAAGGATAACATTACTGTTTTTTTCAGCAATCGTTTTAGAGAAGCAGACGAAGTATCACAGATGTCTGCAACCTGGGAAGTCGACTGATCAGGATTTACCACCATCTCACCAATGATTGCATTTTGTTTATCTTCCGAAATAGATGGTCCGGAAAGCGCTCAACGGTCCGGGAAGCGCTTATTGAAGATTCTTTCCGTCTCATGGAAAAGCCATAAATAAAGATTGCTTCAATTTTTTCTGCGAGGGGACGCGAATTAGGCATTTTTGTAACACTTCCTAATTAACACAATAATCAAACAACCGTCTCATATCGTCTCAAGATTTTCTCATTTGGTAAAACTTTAGTGCTGTGGCGAGGTAGTGTGGAAACTGTATCTCTATCTTAATTTAGATTTTAGTATTATAATGCTAATAAATGCTTTCCAATTTTTTTTTATCATCTTGAAATTCTTGATCCGCTTTGTATCAGCATTGCTATTTGTTAACCTGTACTGTTTTGCCCAGGTTCACCATCATTTTTCCGGAATCTGATGTGTCAGCTCGTTAAAAAATTGAAACTTAATGTAAACGACATTTTTAAAAACTAAAAGTTTGGCAGACTGTCATATCCGCACGGATGCGTTTAATCCTATAAAATTTTCACACAATAATCTACTCAATAAGACCTTTCGAATGATGTGTCACACGACCCCCCTTTCCATTCAAAAGTATGTTTCAAAATAACGCCCAGCCGCCATCTTGAATACTAAAAGTATGTCAGTTACATCAAAAAGTAGTATTTCGACAGCAATTGAAGTTTCAAAATTTTTGGTGCACACATTAAAAAAAAATGGGAGGGGGGGACCTTCTAGAGCCGCACTGTATATTTGAATTTCCCAAAATGAAACTATAAGTGCTGCCAGGGTATCAAGCAAAACCGTTCATGATTTTCAAATTTTCATCACAAATGTGAAGTAAAATACAATAAAAGTGAGCAGTTGATCAAATTATTATAACCAAATTTGTTATCTTATTTCTGAATCTGCAGTTTTGAATATACTGGGTGATTCACATATAGGTTTTTGAATAGAGGTACCTACATATTTCAAGAACGGCTTTCATAATTGTTTTGAATTTTGGAATAAGTTGATATGAAAATGCAATGCAATTTTTGAAAATATTGTTGAGGTAGCTGAATAACTTTTACTCAATATGTCATATCATGTCTTTGACTTCATAATATATTTCATAATGTACAAATGTCATTCATTATTATTTAAGATAACTTAGTAATAGCAAGAAAATAAGACATCAAAAATTTAACATCAGTCACTTCAGGGCTCGCTATTTTAACATATATAACTCACAGAATATTTCAAAATATTGAAGCCACACTGCAAATGTTCGAGTCAACTTGATAGAGGTTTTCCAAAAATAATTTGTAGTTTTGTATTTTGTTAATATCAGCCATTAGCATCTGTACATTCAATAAATAAAATTGTTTTCTATCAACATACATGTTTCATTCTTAACTGGGCTAACGATAGCAATATGAGTACAATCGATGCAATCGAGAATCCCTGGAAATCTCTGTGTTCTGAAAACTCTGAAACAGTGTATTTCATAAAGTATCAAGAAATTCGGGTACTTAATTATATGGTAAAATTTTCAATCACTGTTACTTTTGGAAAATATCTGGATGATCCAAGGCTTCTGATAATCCATGCATTTTTCTCCTTCAATGATATTTGTGTGAATAAGAACTTGAAGTTGTACTCCTACTGGGGTTTTAGTTATATGAAGGTAAATTTTATTCGCATAACACTTTTTTTTGGATTGTGAGACTGTATGATGGAAATCGATCTGGACTGCTCATTCGAATCAGGTTGTGTTGTTGTCTTCATAATTTAGCGTCATCCAATAGGGCAAGAGTATCTTCACCATTCATTATCTCAGGCTGCATATTGGCTGAGTTCTCATCACCTTTCAAAGATTTGTATGCTCTTCTGGTAGGAGTAAAAGTTATCGAATGCTTATTCCTCTCCCAATAGGAGCCAATCATTCTTCCTTGGAATTTTCCAAGAGCAAATATCACGGATGAACCGATATTGCTGCATGATGGTCAATTTGCCAATACCTGTGGACATAGATACACAGCCAATCCGTACTTCGCAGGCCTATTCCCAAACAATGAAAAGTCATGTTCTTATGTTCAACCTGCTTTGCTCAAAATAAGATCTATACAACACGCTATAAAATTTGTTAGAGGTGTTGCAATGAAATGTAACATCCAAAACAACCGACTGCCGATTTTCTATCACACAATCTCGGCGACCGATAAGTTTTACAATAAAATTGCCTTCGCAGCAATCCGCAATTGACACCTTCCAGCGAAACAATTCTGATCAAATCAAAAATTGGACATTCATTTTGATAAAAAAAATATACATTATTTTTTCAATAATGGTTAGCAGAAGTGTCCGACAAGCAACTCGATCAGAAGTGACAACTGAACAAACTGAACATGAACTGAACTGAATGCCGAATTGTGTATTGATTTATTTGGTGATCTATTCAAACATCAACTTTATCCACACTTTTATGAGTTTAATTATATACCCAAATACGTTATTGACAAATTTCAACTTTGCTTTATAAATACATACTTAATCTCACCATAGTCAAGTGAACATGAAAAGTTGATAATATCACATAAAGAATCCAATGCAGCCTGATAAATTGAGGGATCCGATATTAGGCTTGTATGACCAGGAACCTAAATTATCCTGACTATCAGCCTGTTCATCGTAACAAAGGTCTAAAACAGCCTAATATAAAGTCTGTATACAATAACAGGGATCTAAAACAGCCTGATACAATCAGGGATCAAAAACAGCTAAAAAATAAAATAAAATCACATCAACTCCTTATTCATGGTTTTCTAATCACCACCAAGTCTTGAACTCGCTTGAGACAATAACGCTCATTTGGTACACAGTGAGTGCCAGTAAATGAACCTCGAAACATAGGTTTCAATTTTCCACCACCAACCTGCCAATCGAGTACCAACATCCACTGTATCACCCACCTTGAAAAGCTTGGCTGGACTTCGCCGCTCATTGAAATTATCAGCTGCTCGCTTCGTCAGCATTTCCATCCGTTTATTGATTACTTGGTTAGTTTTGTGAACATCAACAATTTCGGGTTGCAAAGAAATTCCTGATTCACTGCCTTGAATCTTTTTGTTTGTTTAAACATTGATAGGGTGATACGCCCGTAGTTTTATTCATTGTAATGTTGATGTCCACTCCCGTTCATCTTTATCGGTTACTACTGCTCGCAGAGCATGGGCGGCTCGTCAATAAAGGCGCTCGTGCGCACGCACTGCCGGCGAAAACACGAAATTAAAATCAAAATAATATTTCAAGAAGTAACTCCCAATGACAGAATATTGTCCATATCACGGAGTATTTCTGCTATTTTTATATTGCTCAGAAGTGTAAGCGTGTGACGTAATATGTGAAATTTGACAAGACAAATTGGCGACCCGCTCTATGAGTATCGTGGTTCTTATAAACAGAAACGCAAGTGATTTTAACACAAAACATTATTTATCTATGTTGATTTTTGTTGGCTTTTGTTTTTGTTAGACCCAATATTTATTTATTGTTTACGAGTATAAGTACTACAAACAAATTATGTCTTGGGATAACGCTGTTCAAGCTTCGGAGGTGAAAATTTGGTGCAAAACTTTCCGTCATTTAACTTTAGCTTAAAAACCGACGTATGGACTTTTTGTTTAAAAAATTAGATTCTTGTAAATACCTACTTCCAGTTTTTATATCAATGTACGTATACTTTTGCTGGGGTGGATTTTTTTTCAATAGTAGGTAATTGATTTTTGTTTTTACGAAACAATATTGTACTTGTTTTTTTTGATGGAGCGATAAATACACCGATTTTCCAATTAGTTGGTTCAGGGCGATTTTGTTTGGATCTTATTCACTTCGTGAGAGTTAAATATGGCGCTTCTACTAAAACGTATATTGCTCAAAATAAAACTCCTTCTGATTTGTTACGGTTATTATGAACATAATCTTTCCCGCCAAATTTCTGCTGCAGGATAGCGTAAATCAAAAATCCTGCGGAGCACTTCGAATAGACATGGGATTCACCACTCAAAATATTCATTAATTCTCTATGAGAACCCGATTCCACATATTTCCGAACAGTCCGTGAGATGCAAAGACCAACCCCGGTGACGATGTGAAGACTAACACTTCGTGACAGTTAAATATGGCGCTTCTACTGAAACGCATATTGCCCAAAAATAAAACTCCTTCTGATTTGTTACGAGTATTATAAACATAATCTTTCATGCCAAATTTCTGCTGCAGGATAGCGTAAATCAAAAATCCTGCGGAGCACTTCGAATAAAGACATGGGATTTACCACTCAAAACATCTCCAGAAAATACAAATAATGTATTATAATCTGCTTTACTTTATCAGACTACTTAGACTAAAAACAAGTGTTTTGTATATTCACGGGTGTCCTTCGTAAAATGAGTTCATTGAGCTCTTACCTTAAGCCCCAAAAGTGAGGTGATATACCAACCTAATCATATGCTGACATCGTATTGAATGTCGGAGAAAAACATATACTGTGACGTTATGTTGCCATGAAAATCAACTGAACGATTTGAACTGATTTATTCACACACACTACCACATCATTTATGAAGAAGGATGTTTTCGTGTCTTAGGGACAGAAAGGGAAATGAGAAAAGTTGGAACCATGCGGGATTTGAACCCACGACCTTCGTCATATCAGGACAACGCTCTACCAACTGATGGAACGCAATTCACGATCAGTCTGTTGTCAATCATCGTCGGACTGACAAATAATTATAAAATCAGTCGCCTAGATGCAAAACCAGACAAGTCCACTAGAATGAAATTCGAGAAAAATCCAAAAAACTCATAAACTAAAATGAACTCATAGGGTTGCGATTTGAAATAAGAGAGTTGGACTACGCTGAGAAGTTCTGAAAAACCCTGTATATGAGAAAACCTTGTTTTCACAAAATTCATTCCGAACCATTAAACTTTCATTTGGAACATTTTTCCCGAACATGAAATTAAAAAGTTAATGGGGGGGGTCCATTTATCTGTGAACACCCTGTACTCCGTAGGGTTGATAATCACTGATCTTTTTTAAAACAATTTTTGATCGGGAGGAAGACAAGAGTGTCCGACCACTGGAAACACTAATTCTATTTTCTTGATTTGTGGAGTAGCCTCGAACTGCATGCAGCCAATAATTTAGCCATGCCAACGACCATGGAATTTTTATTTTGTGCGCCGCATACATCACAGCACAAGTGAACTGTTGACACCTCGTTTTCAAAATCAACTTTTCTGAGAGTAAAGTGTTGGGCAGAAGCTATTTGATTCGAGCTGTTCGGAAAATCGAGTTCTGTCCAGACGGACGCCCTGACGTTGAAGTTCAAAGCACTTTTGTAAGATCCACATACAATTCGATATATGCATCAAAGAACATGGTAACCCACAAAAGTAAATTTTTCAGGGCGGCCATTTAAAGAGTTTGCCATCTTTTTTTTGCATTTATTTTGATGACTGTCCAAAATTAGTTTTGTGAAATAGGTTTGTAAATAATTATTCTTTCGCATAACAAACATCATTTAAGGGTAAAATTAAGATAAGTTAAAAAACGAGTTGGTTACCATTCGAGTTATACAGTATTTAAACTTTAATAACATTGTAAAGGCCATTACAATACAATGCTAAAGATTGTAAGGTCTTAATGCAAGAACATTTATTTGTACGTAACTGAAGCTATCGTGGTAGAAGATTTGAAGTAATAAGAACCATTTATTTTTTAGGAAAATTATAAATGAGAGTGCCGAATATAGATTTACCATTTTTTATTGCTGAACAACTTACCTACAAATATAAAAGTTTGTTTCACAAAATAAAAAAAACAGTGAGTTACCTACTTATAATACTGCTTCAAACTTATAAATTGTTCACTCAGAATCATCGGAAACCACTTTTTCTGAGAAAGTTAAATTGTCATAAAATGGTTTGTAAAGCTCAGAATACACAGCTTCTGTACGGCACGAACAGTAGTTCCTGACTGGGTACGGTAGCAGTTCTACCGATACCATCACTACTCTTCTGAAGGTTAATTATCCTACCCAATTTCCAATATAATGAAGGACAATTATCGTCGATTAGAAGCACCATAGTGCTCTCTTTTAGTTGCTCAGGAGAATTCTTATTCCATTTAGAACGTTGCTGCAACTGGTTGAGATAGTCCCGTGTCCATCTTTTCCAAAATGACTGGGTTGACTTTTGGATAGCTTCATGTTGAGTGAGTCGGTTTTCAGGTAGTTTGGTGATGTGGGTTTGAGGTATAGCAGAAATTGGTTGGCCAATAAGAAAATGACCAGGGGTCAGGGCAGAAAAATTATTAGGATCACTTAAAAAAGGTTGAAGGGGTCGTGAGTTAAGTATTTCTTCAATTTGCGTGAATACAGTGTATAGATTTTCAAAAGTTGAACTGGTTTTGTCGACAACTCTTCTCAAGTGATACTTGACTTGGCGAACAGCAGCCTCCCACAAGCCTCCGCGATGAGGAGAATGTGGTGGAATAAATGTCCATTCGATATTATTCTTGAGGAACCAATCGATTACCTCACGATCACAGACAATACTTTTGATAATTTGATACAATTTTTTCATTTCGTTATTAGCACCAACGAAATTTTTTCCATTGTCACTATAGATTCTATCACAAAAACCACGACGTGAAATGGAACGCTTCAATGCATTGAGGAATGATGATATATTGAGATCACTCACTAGCTCTAGATGAACCGCTTTACCAGAAAAGCATATAAAAATACAAATATAGGCTTTTATCATTGCACGATTTCTAAGTCTTCTATCTTTGATAATGAACGGTCCTGCATAGTCCACACCGACAATATAAAATTGACAGTTTGGTGAAATACGTTCAGCAGGCAGATCGGCCATTTTCCGTTGTATAATCATAGGATCAAACGAACTTACCTCAGTGAAGTTCGATCCGGATTATATGAAGGCCTCGTCGAAGTAAATAAGGTAATATGTAGTACCTCCGCCCCTGGCGTATCGATCACTATTTTCAAAGACTAAACAACATATCCCCGCCTCCCTACCAGCCCTGCTTGTCCAGCCCGCATTCCTCAGTCTTCTTTAAAGTTATTTTGTTGTAACCCCTCATGGGTGAAAAAAGGGAGGGTCGGGACCTTATTAACTTCAACGAGGCCTTCATATAATCCGGATCGAACTTCACTAAGGTAAGTTCGTTTGATCCTATGATTATATTCGGCCTCGTCTCATAAATAAGGTAATATGAAGATATTTAAAGCTGGTTACAACAAAACTATTCTTGATGAACAAAATTATTTATTCTATATAATGTTCAAACAAGCAAAATCTTCCATCTCGATAAATACATAAACCAGCAATACTACTGGAGAAAAGGAAAAACGAAATGCTAGTAAAGATTAACTTAACATAAGTTTCACGCAAGATCTGCAAATAATATAGTACTAACAGTACCTTATTCTAGTTTCTATAATATAATAGGTCAATTATTGGAGTCTGCTAGAACAGTCTCAGCAAATGTTCCACTAGACACTAAAGGTCTATTATAAGTAGTAGTGAACATCTTGGAATTTTCCGACCAACCTGCTGCTCGTCTTATAGTGTCCACATTCAGTCCCTTTCTGTTTGCGGCAGAAGTGGCCGCATGTCTTGTACTATAACTTGTGTACTTATTGACATCCACACAGCTCTTATTTAAAATTGTCTTGATCCATCGATTTAAGGTTTGGGTAGAAACTCTATGAAATGGATTTTTAGTTGTGATGAAGAGATAAGTCTCTGATCCTCGAAGGCTTTTAGTCCTATCTAGATAGCACAGAAGAGTTCGTGCCACACAAATTTCTGGATCTGCATCCAAAAATGGCAATATCAGAATTGGCTGCGATTTATTTCTACCGGAAGTTTTGATCCTTCCGGGTATCGCGATCTCTAATCTACTATCAGATTTATGAATAAAAGGGATTTGTATGAGCGAAAGAGTTTGCATCCGCCGCCCCGTTGCAAGCGCTAACAAGGTAACCACTTTTTGTGTTAACATCTCCAAACCAATCTCTGAATTTTCAAATTTCCTAAGAAAGTTTACAACAACACATGGATCCCAAGTGTTGTCATATTTCGGCACACTAGGTCTGAGCTTATAGATCCCCTAAAAAATCTTTGTATCCGGAAATCTTGATCTAGCTCAGGCCCCGCTATCTGAGCTATCGCTGACCTATACGAATAAAGGGAACTATATGAACTTCCTTTGTTGAATTGTATGGTCAGAAATCCCAAAACATTCACTACTGATACTACATAAGGGTTCAACGATCTAGTAGAGCAGAATTCCCACCATAACTTTAGACCACTATTATACTGCTTGAGTGTAGATTCCGTTAGTGAAGCCATACAAATTTCTAAGCATTCATCTGGCACTTGCCTCTGCTGTAATGCCTCCCTGATAGCCGTCCGGCCATCAATGAAAGGTTTGCTGATAGAGGATGAGGAATTCTGCCAAAAGAAAGCCATTTGGTGTTTGGTTCGAAAACAAGCGGATCTTCCACTAAAATAGACATAAAAATTGGGTACCATGGCTGAGTGGGCCACAGCGGTACCACCATAATACCATTCGCCTTATCCTGGATAATCTTTTCCAATGCTCTCAAAATGATAGAAAACGGAGGGAAAGCGTAGAAATAAAATTTCCCACATTCTAACGTGAACGCATCAACTGCAAAGGCATCGGGGTCCCTCATCCAAGATACATAGGTGTGACATTTCCTATTTATGCGACTGGCAAATAAATCTATCTCGGGGTTTCCAAATTTTCCAACAATTGTCTTGTAAGCATTGGTCTGTAGCACCCATTCCGTATCTTTTTGTAAAACACGAGAGGCCCTATCTGCCTCCACATTATTTTTAAATAAATAAATAAATAAATAAATATCGTCTTTATTGATGAGAATAAAAAGTGAGGAGAGGCGAGATTTAACCTAAGGTTACTCTTACACCTAACCTCTCTCACACTCACGAAACATTAACATAATGATTACCTGCCAATTACAATGTATTAATCTAGCTTTATATTACACTAACAACTAAGCTACTAATAATACTATTCGGATAAGAGAAGGTGTCTATACATTAATCTGACAGTATTGATGCTGGGGCAGCGCTTGATAGCCACAGGTAGTGAATTATAGATTTTTACAGCCATATATGTAAAACATCGTTGAAACAAAGCAGTTGAATGTTTTGGCATGGTTAAACTATCAAGATTCCTGACATTTCTGCTGTGTACTGCACTTCGAAACACAAGTTTATCTCTAAGATATTTTGGGACATGATTTTAACAGCTTCATTAAAAATACAACATAGTGCAACTGAACAGTACCAGAAATCTTCAACCAACCAAGATCTCTGATTTTTTGCGAAACATGGTCAAACTTCCGCAATTTATACACAAATCGGCAACAGACATTTTGCACATACTTAAGTCGATTTTTTCCAATCGAATCCAAACAAGGGTAATAAACAATATTACAGTCATTGAAAGATGACAATATTAACGATTCACACAGTTTTTTCCTTGTCCTAAAGTTAAGTATATAACGACTTGCGTACAACATTTTCATCTTAGCATAACTGTTTTGCAGAAGTTTTCTCAAATGTTCCCTGTATCTTAGGTTTATGTCCATAACAAGCCCCAAGTTTTTAATAGTATTGGTGAAATGTAAACTTTCATTTGAAATTTTTAGTCGAATGGCGGTCTCTAAGTAAGATCGACGACTCTCCTGACAAAATAACAAAACCTGGGTCTTATGTGGATTGATCATCAAGTTATGTTCGGTAGAGTACTGCAAAATATTGGATAGATCCTCATTCACATTGCTCATAGCGTCTATGGGATTCGAAGGATCAAACAAGTGGAGCAGCTGTACGTCATCAGCGTAGGTCTGAACATGCGAGTGCAAGACCGTCTTAAATATATCACTGGAGTACATCAGAAATAATAACGGTCCCAGGATGGACCCCTGAGGGACACCTGATACTATTCTGTCAGTGTCAGAATAGGTATTATTCATACGAACCCTCTGTTGTCTACCCGTGAGATAATTAGAGAAGAAGAGTAGTGGGATTTCATCAAAACCAACGTAATGTAATTTAGCACAAAGAAGGTCATGATCAAGCACATCAAACGCCTTGGAGTAGTCAAGTGAAACTGAGATGACTGCCATCTTATTGTCAAGAGCTCTGATTATAGTATCATTTAGATTTAGCAGAGCTGTCGATGTACTATGACCCTCTCGGAAACCAGACTGATGCTCAGGCAGAAGATCATCAGTTTTTAGATACAAGGACACATGAGAATTGACAATCCTTTCTAGCACTTTAGAGAGGACTGGCAGCAGACTGATGGGACGAAGTTCAGAAATTGTAGTAGGGTTTTTCACTTTCGGAACTGGGCATACAATGGATTCCTTCCAGCATTCAGGAAAGTACCCACATTCAAGGCAACTATTCAGGATATGGGTTAGATGAGGCAGAACAACTGGCAAACAAATTTTAAGCATATGTAATGTAATCTCATCATTTCCAGCTGCATTTGACTTTAGACTACATACATATTTGTAGACAGACTCAGGGGTCTCCATCGTAAAGTTAAAAAGAAGGTCATCCCGTATTTTGGTGTTTTTGTATAAGTTTGATCTATCTACACAGTTACCAGTCTTCCGAAAGACGCGCAAGAAGTGATCATTTATATCGTTGGCATTTTGAAGTGCCTCTGGCAAGACGGAAGTACTCTTGGAACCTGTATAAACCTTTAAGTTCCTGAGACCTTTCCACAATGACCTAGAGTCCCTCCGTCGTTCCAAAAACTCCAAGTATCCTAGTTTTTCACGACGCACCGAGTAAAGTGTCAAATTTCGCAACGCCTTGTAATTGGTTGAATTTTCAGGGGATTTATTCGCTTTGTATCTTGCGAAAGCCCTATCTCTCTCTCTCATAAGCGCCTTCAATGCCGGTGTAAGCCATGGTGCAGGGGGTTTGGTGACTCTAGATGTTCTGATAGGTGCATGCTGACTGAAAAGAGATGCCAATTGGGTGCTTAGAAAAACAACTTTTTGTTATTCACCGATTTGATGTAAATACATGCTGCGTATGCTTTTTGAGAAGCATCGCAGAACCCATGCATTTCTATGAATGTACTATTTTGTACAATCACTTGACGAGGAATCTTGATTTTATTTCATATTTGCAAATCTTCATTAAACTGGAGCCACGTTTCTCCAATATGATCTGGTGGTTCATCGTCCCAATCAATTTTAATTTGCCACAATGATTGCATCATTATTTTTGCGATGATGATAATTGGAGATAAAAGTCCTAACGGGTCGAATAATTTCAATATTGATGAAAGAATTACACGTTTTGTATTTTTATCTGAATAGATTCTGATTTTTTCTATATGATATGTCAAAACGTCATGACCAGCTTGCCAAAGTAGGCCTGATGTTTTGTTTATTTCCTACTTTCAAAACGTCATTGAGAGAAATTCCTGATGATGATTTACATGATCCATCAAAAACAGCTTAGTTGTTATACTAGATTCGCTGACCACTCCATGGTGAGGAAGATAAAATACGTCTGATGTATAATCGTTGGGTTTCTTTGGATCTATTTGTGTGATGTGTCCAAGAGACTCATATTCGTTCATGAAGTCAACATACTGTTGCTTGAAACTTTCATTCTTATCAAATTTTCTCTCCATACTGTATAAACGTGTGATTGCATTTTGAACTGAGTCTCCTAACCTTCCTTCATTGTCACGCTTTAGGAATGTCACAATAAAATGTCCAGCCGTATCGCGCTTCACGCTGGTGAAATTATAATGCTGTTTTACAACAAAAAGAATTATGTGCTGAGTATCTGGATAAGATTGAGTTTCTCAAGAGATTCGCTGTATGAAGCATCTCGTATGCATCAATGTTTTGCCTTTATTTCATCATAATAATTAGTCAATTTATCATAATTCATCAATTCTACTACAAATCTAGTTTACTTTTTGGGATGCCTCTGTACACGTATGTTTTACTCGTACTCAACAGAGTACTTTTGGATAGTTCCTCAATATTTAAGCTTTAATCATATTAATATGACGATTTAAAATGAAATTATTTTTTCATATATTTTGACCTTCATTTCTGAACGCTCGGTGTAAGATCGAGAAGCAACACTAATCGGGTGAACAGTTAGCGTCATACCTACACAAATATTTATTGATTGCAGGGACTTTGAAACTACGCGCATGCAAAAGTACTTGTTATTTATAGACTCTTCTGTTATTTAGTCGAACTCATTCATCTTTCTCAGTTCTGAGTAATAACGGTTTATAGTAAACATTTCATGATCAACAAAAATATGCGATAACGGATGATTTTTACAAGAAATCTATTCTCAATTTCTGTTAAAAAAAGTCACTGTATAGGGTCAAGTATATATTCTCCAATGCTGAAAAAAATCGACGCCCACTTAAAGCTGAGCGCCGCGACGCGTCGAAAATATAAATCGATTGCAGGGACATTCAACTACGCGCATACGAAAGTACATGGTAATCATATTTTCTCTTGACATTGAATCTCACATTTATCTGACACTTTGCTGAGTTATACGTGTTTATACTAAACATTCCTTGATTGACAAAATATGCGATTATGGATGATTTTTACAAGAATGCTTGAGTCAATAATTTCTTCTTCTTTCTTTAATTTTTTTAAATTTTCATACTTTTGTCATACTTGAAATTGATGTGAATTTGGTTGGCCTCCGAAAGTGCCGCCTTTCAATTGCGCCACTCCTTCCATTTAGCTAATAGTCTAAGATCCGGTATTAGAAATATCTACCCTCATCTGTTATCTGATTATCACGGGCCTTCACTGTTGAATAATATTTACTTGGATTGATTTTTTTTTCATCAACTCATTTGTTATTTATGAAAATCGATAATCAGTCGAAAGAAAATTGCACAAGGAATTGGAAAAATATAGGTTGCCTTCTTTCCTTTGGGTACAACTATAAGGTTGCCAGGTACAAACAGGTGGACAGGCGTTGAAAATATACCCCCATCTGTTATTCGATTGATTTTTTTTAAAAGAGAGCTCATCAAATTCCCTGTCGAACAGTTAACGGTTGCCTGATCAAAAGTGTGCCCCATCCATGGTTGCCTAATGTCAAAGTGAAATTTTAATTCTTGATTTTTTCAAATAACTTTTGAAATAATAAAGTTATTTGGTTGAAATTTGGTATATAAGGGTGGTTGGACACGCAAAATTCAAATCTTGCCTTGGTATGGTTCTTACTAGTAGGGGGTCACTTATACACCTTTTCACTCTTTCAAATAGTCATAACTTTTTGACAGTTTGATATATTGTTCAATGTTTATTGATAAGAAAAATCTAATTTTATATTTTTTTCAACTTTCATCATTCTTGTATTATTTTTCCATTTTTTTTTGTATTTTTTTGTAATAAGAAACATTGAATATTGCGTCACTTCTCAAAATTGCCATAACAACGGCGTTTTCAAAGCCACCTATTAGTACGATATACGGTATTAAAAATATACAAGATGCTACAAATTCGAGGCTAAGAAGTATGGGGATCTCGAAAACCGTAAAATATACAATAAATTCATTCAAATGGGGACAAAGTTGCGTATTTTTTTGCTTAACAAAATGCCGTTTTTGAAATCCAAGAAATTCCGACTACGTCTGAAATAATCCGGAAAAACCGAAATTTTTCAAAATCGTATTAATTTTTTTTAACCATTCTCTTCTTCTCATGCAGATCATGGAGTAACTGCCGACCCACTTTTCCCTTTGATTTTAATTAATTGCCTTTGAGGTGTCAAAAATCAAATCCAAAAAATCCAGGGCCGTATTTAAAAAAACAATGTTGATGATATCTGCTCATAGACGAAAGGTCGGTTCTTCAATTTGATAACGCTATCTTGTATAGGGCAAAAAGTGGCAATGAAAAAGTTCAATTTATTCAAAAAAATCTTCTCAAATGAGGTCAGAAAAAATGAAAAAGATTTTGAAAAATTTCGGGTTTTTCGGATAATTTCGGACGTAGTCGGAATTCTTGACTTATAAAACGGCATTTTGTTGAGCATCAAAATACGTGACTCTGTCCCCATTTGAGTGAATTCGAATCTATTACGGTTTTCGAGATCCCCATACTTAGCATCGAATTTGTAGCACCCTGTATATTTCTAATACCGTATCTCGAACTGATAGGTGGATTTGAAAACGCCGTTGGCATGGTAATTTTGAGAAGTGACTCAATATTCAATGTTTCTTATTAAAAAAAAAAAAACAAGAAAGAATGGAAAAAATAAAAAATAATACATAAATGATAAAAAAAAGTTTAACAAAAAATATAAAATTAGATTGATTTTTTCATCAAGAAACCTTGAAAAATTAATCAATCAGTAAACGGAGAGTTTTGTACAGAACCGTCGTAATAAATGTCGATAGTTACATCCATGTGAGTAGTGCCCTTCTTATACCGGTTTCGTCCCGAATTAAGACTTATCAGTAAGGCAGCATGGCACCACTCACATCAATGCAGCTCTGGGCACAATACCCTTATCTCGGTATAGGTTGAGCGGCTTTTTTGGACTACCACTGCCATCTATTGGCTCGCAAATCAGCGAACACGAATAGATGTGGGTTATGTTCGAGCTGTACCTTTCTTCCATGGAATAAAGAGACATCATTTTACAGTTATCCGATGTTATACGGAAAGGTTAGTAGAACCCTAATAAATGTCGTGGGTTACATCCATGTGAGTAGTGCCCTCTTTATATCGGTTTTGTCCCGAATTTGGACTCATCAGTAAGGCAGCATGGCACCGCTCACATCAATGCAACTCTCGGCTCAATACCCCCATCTGGGTCGCCAATAACACAGTGTTGTACCACAAACGTCCTAGCAACCTCTATTCAGAACATAAGAGACATTCTAGATATGTCTCCAGTTTCACATAAACAACCCAGGAATGTTTCTGGCAAGGACCATGTCATCATTTTTAACATTCCAAAAACATACTCAAGAAACGTTTGTGCGTCATCTTGAGATGTAGCAGAAACATTGTGGGAATATTCTTTACTACGATGCCGAAACATTTCTTCAATATGCGCCGTGCGATTTTTTTCCCCGAATCTCTATTATTGATTTTGTCTCAACTGGATATTTCATTTGTATGATTATAACAGTGGAAAGTTTAAATAAAACAAGCATCCTGTTATACTGGTTTTATTTTAGTACAATAAAAACTAAATCACAATATTATAAACGGCGAGAAGAAAAACTAAAGATAGACTCACAATATAAAACATACAAAAATAATACAAATCATGTAGGATGATAATGGATACCTTTCTTATTTTTCATATTATCGATTCTTTTATTTCGTTCTGGAGCTCTCCTTAGCCAGTCCCCAAATTTCAGCTCTATCTAATTTTTATTGTTGGACAGTTTTGTCTTGAGAGCAGAATCTAGAATGGTTAGGTTAATGATACTTTTGGCACTATAAACTTTAACAATTATTATTTTTGATAAACTGCCGTTTTCCTTTCTTTCCAATGAAGGAAAATAGTTCTGCCATTCCGTCACTTATTACTGGAGCCATTATATCTTATAAATTCATAGACATTGCCTTCGCCTTGCGAGGCAAAGTATGGTACCTAACATAGATAAAATTAATAACGTATTTATTTTTAATTGGCTTAAACAAAGTGGTTATTTACCAAGGCTGAGTAGTTCTCATCAACAGATGCAAAATCTTCGGATCTATCCAATTTATCTTGTGTTCTGATTGGATAATTGATGTCGCTTTCCTCGATTATATTGATGTCACTTGTTGCTGCTTTAACTTTACTGTTTATTAATTTATCCACTTTCGTATTCAATTCTAATAGCATTGAATAGATATTGTACAGGCACCTGCATTTATTGCCTTGGTTTTTCGCAACCACATTGTTGGTTGCCCCAAGATGTGGAGTCCCTGAAAATAACTATCATGAATAATAAGCCGATAACAAACTGACTCAAAATTTGGTTTAAGTAGTAGGTTAGTAGATATTTACTTCGGTACTTAGATATGCGAGAAACTGGACTATGATATTTGTTAACTTATTTCCATCAGGCTTGTATGTATAAACTTTAATAAAAACACGTATCTATCTTACAAGAATCAAAAAAATCAAAACATATATTTCTTACAATACAAAGAAAAGAGATCAAAATAATATATATTCTCTGTAGCTCAAAAAATCTTACCTGGAGCAACTGTGTTACAAACAGTTGTGTGGCTTGTGGTGGATGGGTCTAAGGTTCAGTGATATTATCTGGAAAAAAATTAAAAGAAACTTTCCTACTATTTCCATGGTAGACATGACGTAAACAATGATAATCACGTGATCACAGCTACACCAATTAGTTGTCGACCTTGAAATGAGTGCGTCAGAACCAGAGGCGCATAGAGAACACTTTACTGGTTTGGAGATAGTTGAGTACAAAATCCATTGAAATCAATAAATTGCCTATTGTGAAAAATTATTTTGCGTTTTTACCCCAAGAAAACGTATATTATTTGATTAGAATGATAGAAAAAAATATTTATTTAATGATAACCTTCATTTTGAAAACTTAAAAGTAATGGCGTTTTTGGCTCTAACAAATTTTTCAAAATCAACATTAACTCATTAAGATAAACGCGAAAAAGGAAACAAAATCACTCCGCGTCTTCCTCGACATTAAACCCATCCTTCGGATCTCCATCTGCAAGTCCCAGGTCCCTTTCATTATCGGTTTTTAGCTCTTTGAAAAAAACCGTGGTGGATAGGTGGCACAAAACCTAACAAGGTCATCAAATCTTTCTTATTCTCTCCTGTTATCGGTTTTTCTTCAGGATACAATAAATCCAATTCAATGTAATGGTTTGATGAAGGACGACCACTTACACCTCTTTTCAGGTCCAATTCGGATAAAAGAGAATCCCTTTTGTAGCTGTGTTTAAAATACATTTTATCCGGATCAGAATGTAGATGGATCCAAGATATTTTCAGCAATACTTTTTCTCCGGTTGTCTTTTTTTTTCCTGTGTACTATTTCATTTTCCAGTTTTTTTGTGCTGAAAAAATCTTTTTTTCCCACTCCGTGAAGAGTAAATCTAAGCTCTTTCTTCTGAGCATTCCTTAATACAGATACCCAGTCATCAGGTATGTAAATAAACTGCTCAACAATTGAAATGATCCACTCTGAAAAATGCTACGTGCAGTGGCCAGCAAACTCCCCTGATCTCGATCCGATAGAACATGTTTGGTCGGATTTAAAAAGGCGACTTGTTTTCCGAAATGATCCCATAGAGAACTTTCATCAACTCAGGAATGCTGTTGTAGAGGAATGGAATCAGCTGGATCAACATTTCATAATCTAACCTAATAAACAGCATGCCAAACAGGTGTCGAGAGGTTATTCGTAAACGAGGAGGACCTACCAAATATTGATTCGTTTTTAAGGTTGTTATTAAAAATTATTCGTGTATTATGTTTTTTTCCAAAAGCTCGAATAAATGAGAACCATTTATTGTTTATTCGAGCTTTTGGAACTAATTTGTCCCATCTTCAGGAAAGACTATAAGTATTGGAAAAACATGGATATAAGTATGTGTACATAGTTAGGGTAAGAAAAACTTACCAATTAGAGTAACGTAAAGATAGCACATACAGAAAAATAAAAGATTTAACATGGGAGTTGTTCACTCAAGACAATAACTTGGATCACAGTCAGTATTATACATTCACCACCTTTAGACACAAACATCACTATCACTGGTTAAATACGTTAAGAGTATCGGGGCCCTTTTTGGTGTAAGTTATCAAAGTTACTATTCCTGTTCTTCGCTCCCTGGTTCATTCCCTTGTATTTGGAACTGGAACAGAATTAAATTATCACCAGAGCCCGATTTCACAATGGAAATGTCTTGTAACAATTTAGTTTTCACTGAATCAGCCGTAACTGGAGTACCTGAGCTTTCGATGCCCATTATGATCGGTTCAAAACGACTTGGTAAACCGGCTAGTAAAATTGTACCAACCCACACATCATCATCTACTGTCAAACCTATCGAGGTTGATTTATGAGCAGTCGTGACAATACGATTCACATATTCTTCAACCGAACTACTGTCTTCCATCTTCGTATTGATAAGAATACGTAGAAGTCCTACTTTCCTAGACATCCCACTGGGCGGCGATTCTGTCATCCGACCGCAATACGTCTCGATATACGTAACCCAACTCGCAACGCAATTCGAATTTCGAGAAGGAGCGATTCGGTTTTCTTTGGAGCTCTGAAAGATTTACAATGTTGCCAGCGTTTGAAAATGCTTAAATCCATCATAACCGACCTCAAAATGTCGCTTTTTCATTTTGACATTTGTCAATCTAGTGTCTGTGTCTGTTTTGTGGATTGTGTTGTATTTAATCGATCAACTTTTCCATCAATTCTTAAATCCGTGCTTTTGCTGGGAATTTTGGGAAATACGCAAAATCCTCATAATAGCTTTACTTTGAGTTTTCGAGAAAATCGAAGGTATCGAAGGTGAGCTTACCACGCCATCTTGAAAATAAGGGTGCGTGTGTTTTCTCCGTTCCTTTTAGACCGAGATTAGACTCACGATAAAATATTATAGAACCAAAGTTGTTCAGAATTATATTTCCGCAAAAACTTGTATCCTGAACTTTTTTCTCTAAAATCAATGATACAAGATCTACAGGGTGATTCCTTAATATGTAGGTATTGTGAGAAAAAATCGTACTGGACGAAAGTTGTGCAGGATTATATTCCCAACAACTTTTTTTCATTTATTTCAATGGTTGCTGGGAATTTCATTCTGCACAACATTCATCCTTACGAATTCTTTCCACCGGTATATTTATTGTAACTGATTTTAGAAAAAAAAATGCATTTTCTCCAAACCGTTCAAAGGCATTGTTTGATAAACTAAGCTTAATTTAGAAAAAAGAATCCAAATATCCAATAAAATATGAGGTGCTGCCGTTCAATATATCATTTATAGTTTTTTATAAACGGCTAATAATTGTCCTGTTACCTATTTATATAACATGAAAGGTATGATGTGGTATATCAAATTCTGATAATACATACATTGATGTGGTGTTGGTAGGTACATACATGTATCACAAAATTCATGACCACTTTTATTTTACTACAGCATACCCTAGGTTTCTCCTTCGCCTCTTTCGTTTCCCACTATAAATATGGGTAGCATGACTTCTGATCAAGGGCGTAGATATCTGAGGGGCGGTTATGGAGTTTGTAACGGGTTAAATCAGTTTAAGGCAAGCCTGATTCCGGGATTATTCGGGAAATTATGCACACTTGTATCTTACCGTGATTGTTTGGGAATTTTCGCATTTCAACTGATATTTATTGGATCTATCAGTTGTACCTTTCTTTTTGATCGTAGTTTAGGTTTAAGGGTCTTAGGGTAAGTCGTCTCTAGCGTATTTTCATAGGATAAACACGATTTTTCTATTTGGGGTTTGTTTACATTTGTTATCTGTTTCCTGCATTTCGAACAGCTGATTTTGACATGACGTATTGAACACAGGTGATGGACGGTTTACTGCAGGAGAATCATAAATTTTCACGAATGGTTCAATAATGGGCGCGGCTGGAGGCTTAATTCTCTGACATGTTTTGTGTACTGTATACACACTATAACTATTTTCTTCATGGTTTCCCCTGGTACTGACTCTCATTGATATTTTCAGCCCCTCATTTCAATTGTAATACTATTTTAGCAAGATGCTAATAAGCCTCTGCCCCTGTTGCCATTTCATCTCAACTTTTCGATTTAGCAGGGACTTGCATGGAGTGGATCGTCATCATTAAATGAACATGTTCACTTGTCAGTGTGCAGTAAAGCAACGATTGCGTTATATTTCTAAAAAAACCACCGAGATTAATCGAATGAGATTATGTCATAGGCAATGTTTGTTCCGCACAGGGTCAGCAGTTCCACCTGTTACCTAAATCATCTTCATATTTTCAAAAGACAACTATTATGTAGGTTTGGTTGCCTGAAATTTCATAGTTGGAGGTTCATCGATTTCGTGTTCGGTTCTGGTTCTGAGGGTTCTGTCTTTTTCTACCTCTAAGGGATTTATGACATTGTGTCAATTTGTCGGACTAGTGCGCTAGTCTTGATATGGCGTTATTGTAGACATCTTGACGACCATCTTTGAGTTTTTGGATTGTGCACCGAGATTTGTTGAAGGAATTGGGATCTACTCCATCTACTCACTGTGGACAATTTGGCCATTTTCGTATGTGGATGACTCCGATATTTGCGGATTAAGATTTGGCAGACCACACCACACGTTCGTGGGATTTGAGAAATTTCACTACTCAGGATTACAGGTGCCCGACCCAACATCTCCAGGTAGGCGTCTTTATCTTCTAATTGGGTTGATGGCCACGAAATTTCGATGGGTTTCTAATTTGTGGGGCGTTTTCAGGTCAGTTTCACTTATCAGGGCTCAGCTTGCCTTAGCTTGTTTTTTTTTGCACCGCTCATTGGCTTCCGGCTCTATCAGCAACGGGGTTGCTTGGACCCGTTTTTGGACCACTTTGTTTGGAGTGCCTCCGACAGAAAACCACCTATTCCTTGTGTATGAAAACGCAGTTCCGTGGTATTGGTAATTGGAGCACCACGTGGTTCTTGATCAACCTAACCCTACATCTTGAGGGGCTGGCACAGTGTCCCTGGAGTCCAAGAGTGGAAGAGCACGCAAGTTTTAAAAAAAAACCCTATTATATTATTTTTTTTTTCGTCAATGATTTTTCGCAACTTAATTTGATTAATCATTATGAATTACATTGTATCATATTTATAGTACGTTAAAGGTGAACAGATTCGAGTGTAAACAACACGTGATCACGTATTGGTAGTTATCTGGCGGTATCATTGTTTTTTTAATTTATTACTTATAATTCGTTACGTAATTGTCCATAGTTAGAAATACATGCATAATTGCTAACTCTAAACTAGACGCTACTTAATCAGGTATTTTCCGGAAACTTTTCTTTTTGAAATAAAAAAAAAAACGTTTGCTGGGGAATTATTGTTTTTTGTTGTTCATTCCCCACGATCACATTTTGTGGAAGGACGCAAGTTCGTGGTTATTGTGCGAACTTCCTTAAGAACTTGCTAATAGGGGCTGTAGAGAAATTAATCACGTGGCGCTCAGATTTATCATCCTATATAACCCATGCCCGTCTCCTCTGAAGCTGGCGGCCTCTACAGTACCTTGGGGTGAATGAACAGTGTTAAGTCACATTGGTGAACTAGGAGTGTTGGACCCGATGTACAGGGTGTCTATTTACAAAATCTTGAAACATCGCAGACAGCACAAAGATGTCCAATATTTAACAAAGATCTGGACGTTTGGACGTCCATATACGATACAAGTTACACACTATTGGACGATAGAGACGTCCATTTTTAGGCTCTACATGTAGCAAACATTAACTTTCTGTTAATTCTGGACCATGAATGGACCATATTATGTACACCCAACACTCTAAATGCAATGAGCAATTTGAAAATTGGGGAACTGTTGAACAGCGCGTTATGGATTAAAATGTCGGAGCCAATTTTTACAATTTCAAATGAAAGGAGATCTCAGGGTTTGAAAAACTCAAGACGCATCGAATAATGATCAAGTTCTGGGTGGGTAATTACCCTCTACACCCTCCCAGCCCGTATCTGCGCCCTTGGTTCTGATTGAGTTTTATTAGCGTTTGTGAGATAAAACTAAAAAACGAAAACAACTCCAAAACATCAAAAAACTTGGAATACGATATGGTAATACGACAGCTTTCCGCCTGTCGAATGACACGACAAACGTTTTCGAGTGTCAGAATCGCTTATGCGAAATACGTATCGACGAATTTCTTCACGACACGGATGACAGAATCGCCACCCTGGAATGCTTCCGTCAAATTGTCCCAAGCCTGTTTAGTGGTCGTATTTTGGATATGAACATAATCCACCGGTTCAACTGATAAGACCAACTTGGAACGGCATTTTCTGTCCTTTTTTTATCCTTTTGAGTACCACTCACACAGTCCCACAATTCCATGTCTTCCAAGTAAGTTTTCTTGTCCGTTTAAACGTTCGATCGGCAATGAATTTTCCTGAGTTTACATAGCGGCTTCACAGAAAAGGGGCTTTTCGGATGCAAACATTTCAGTTTTTTTCATACACGGAATCCCTTCACTTGAATTTATAGGCCCATAACCTGTTATCGAGGGAGATTTCTGGAACTTCTAGGTATAATGATCGGCACACTCTTCTATCAAACAACGGCGTATATTATTTTATACGGGTGAACACAGGTACAATATTTTTTGCATAGAATGAATAGCAAGCGAGATTATTAGACATAATAATGACACCAGTGACAATTCACCTAAACACTACGACACTGTGTTCAGTGAGCACACAAATTATATCCAACGGTTACATCAGTATTAAGTTCACTGGTTTCTACAGCTTTATTGCACTGATAAAAAGGAGTCTTTAGTTTAAAGAAATTTTACATTATCTCAAGGGCACCAAGCATTTGAAATGGGCGAAATGCATGGATATTTTGTTCCAATACTAGAAAGACTTTGAGACAAAAGCCTCAGTTTCTTTAGCCCGAAATAAAATGAGAATAGTGTGAGAACCTGTAGTTTTGTCTTGATACACAATGATTTTGGCTCAAAATCATGATTTTTCAAAATCTCTTAGGAAAATAACATCATGAATTTAAAGCAAGAGAACGTAACTTTGGACCAAGTTCATCAAAATATTGGTTTAAAATTGTGATATTTTATATTGAGGGTCCTGTATTATTGGGTGAAAATATAGGGTTTTTGTTATAAAATCTGCAAATATTTGAGTCAAAACCGTATAATGGTGTTGGTGCAAAGTCCTGAAGAATTTCCTACTCCCCGCAGAAAAAAATAATTCAAAATGTTTAAATATCTTGATGTTTTAGCTCCGTACGTATGCTAAATGGATGGATAAATTGCAGCATACAGTTACCTAAAAAAAAACAAATGATGATACAAATAATGTAAATTTATTTTTTCGAAAAACAAAGGAAGAGACACATCATAATATGGTTATTGCTATCAAAATCAAATAAAATCTCAGTACTGGCAAATACCATCGATGTGCATTGTAAAAAAAAAACATAACTCAAACCTAACTTAGGAACCTCTAGTTCTAAAAACTAACAAACATAAAAACAGTAATCCATCACTTACATCTCTAATCACTACTGCGAAGTGTCAGTCTTTGGTTACATACTTAGTATCTAACTACGACGTAATCAGACTTAACTTAGGAACTTCTAGTCCAAAAAAGTTTCAAACATAAAAACAGTAATCCACTTACATTATTATTGATAAGCGTTTGTAAAAATGTTTTGTTAAACATAGTAACTACGACGTTATCAGACTTGGAACAAATTATCATTAATAATTATCAAGATTAAAGAAAAATAGACTTTTTCAGTGTATCAGTAGTGTATGTGGTTTCACTGATTTATGTTTAAACGTAATAACTAATTGATTTCAAAAATGGATCGAATCGCCAACAAACTGGTTTCTCACTTTGTAGTGCAAATAGCCATTATACCCCCGGGAGTATAATGGATGTTATAAGAATATTTACATTCCAAAGAGTTTAAAGAGTAAACTTCTGAAACTGTTTGTCTTCGGTAGGTCACGTCATAACATTGTAAATGACTAGAGAAACCAACTGTATCTACAGGGTGTTTCCTAAAGATTGGTAAAAAACTCGTTGTGTGATTCCTGGGGTATTTTCATGAAAAAAAGTTCCTATAAACATTTGCCGAAAAATGCTTCCTAAGGGAGCTACGCCCCTTTAAATAGGGCACCCCGAAGACGGGTTTTCCTCAATATTTCCGAAACCTTACATACAAAAATCATGAAATTTGGTACATCATACAAACTTTTAATGCTGAATGAGAATTTGAGCTCAGAATTTCAAAGGGGGTTAAAGGTTAAAAGGTTAAAAGAATTTAACCTTTAACCCCGCCAGTATGGTACGCCCCTGATTAAAATTTTGAAATTCTGAGCTCAAATTCTCATTCAGCATTAAAAGTTTGTATGATGTACCAAATTTCATGATTTTTGTATGTAAGGTTTCGGAAATATTGAGGAAAAACCGTCTTCGGGGTGCCCTATTTAAAAGGGCGTAGCTCCCTTAGGAAGCATTTTTCGGCAAATGTTTATAAGAACTTTTTTTCATGAAAATACCCCAGGAATCACACAACGAATTTTTTACCAATCTTTAGGAAACACCCTGTATATGTAAAATAACAAAAAAATAATCATTTTTATTTAAGACTATATGCTGAATTTTGCCAAATCGAGGTAACAGGCCCTCTGAAAGTTGCAGGGCAAAACCAACTTTGTAAAAAATATTATTTATACTCATCCATTGCACCTCTTTTGCGTTTTCTGTAAATTTATAACATATACCGTGAAACAATCTCTCATTTAAAGAACGAACTATGCCATGATTTGAATACAAAATCAGACCCTTTTTGCTTAAAATTCGGCCTGCAAACCTTAATTGCTGTTTAATTGATAGAGTTAATAATAAATTTCTTCCACACGTAACTGAATTGGCCGTATTTTTTAAAAGTTTATGAAAGGACTCGTACCTCATTGACCAAAAATATCTAGGTGGCCCAAGCAAATTTATAATTAATGGATAATGAAGTAAGAAATGGTATTTTGGCCTCAAATGCTCTTCAAATAAAGTTGATAATAATTCGTGGTGCTCCTCTATTATTGCTTGTAAATACATTATTGATGCTTCCGTAAAAGATCTAGCTAACAGATTCTCTAATAAATGTGCTGCGAGGGAATAAAATTTCCATACATCATCACTTTCAGGTACCAGATCACCTACAAGTATTCCAAAGTAAAGAGTAAGACACATCATTTCAGATGCACTCATTATAATCAATTTTTTATTTAAATGTTCCTGTTTTATCTGTGGCATAACGCTTCCTGCGTCTACTTTTGAATGTTTAAAAAACTTTATTCTCTCATTAAGTCTAGGTAAAGTGAAATATTTGGCATTAATTAAATAGTTAATTATAAAAGCCATATCGTAACGGAGGATTCCTAACAGCATATCATGCATAAGGTCACACGAAAAATTTTTAGTTACATTAAAACTTTTCAACTAATTCCAAACAGCTAGTTCTTTTACGCCACGTGAAAGATGCTCACAATCCAAATCATAATTTTCTTTGGTGCGAATAACAAAATTTGATACATCCCAATCAGTTCGCATGTTTACTTTAGGTGCAATACAAATTCGACAATAAAAATCTGAATTAAAACTTTCTGTAAACCCTAAAACTGAATTCAACCCCAAATTGTCACCTAAAATCGCTAATAAGCTAAAATAAACTTTAATTTTACGAGCAGAAGTGTCAATTTCGATCCCAATTTCTTCCAAGTTTTTTAAATCATCTATTAACTTTTGGAATATTTTTTCATTTCCATGAACAGTCCTATCGGTAGAATAGAAAAGCTGACCTAAAAAAATGTTTTCTAAAAGAGACGAAAACTCTGGTGGAAGGCAAGCTAATGAGATATAAACCGCCCCGATCTTATAATTCCCAGCTCTAGATCCTAAAACATTTAGAGGTTCAAAATCATCAAAAAATAAAAACAATGGTAAAACTGTTTTGCCAAGAAACTTTGTTTTTATTTCTTTCCAAAGATTACCCTGAAAGCAGCTAGTTAATATATCGGGTGAGGCGGATTCTTCTTTGAACATGAAATCTATAATGGTTTCAAAAACTCGAGGCAACTCTAAAAATTGTTTCAATGTTGTTTTAATACAAATTGTTTGACTAGCAACATTTTTCAAATTTGGCACAGGTTCCCCTGGTGTACTGATATTATTGAGGACCATTTCATTTCTTATATTAACAGATGTGGGTTTAATCAGCAATTTATGCTCCTCTAAAAGTTTAAATCTCATATATTCCGTTTAAATTTCTCTAAAGTCATTGGTTACTTTTTTTAACGCTTCATCCAAAAAAGGTTCTAGTTGTGAAGTATCTTTTATTTCTTTTAATGAATGCGACAAAAAGGAAAAAATACTATGAGTTAGTTCTTGAGTATATACAACGACTTCTTGGACAACACCTCTGTTTATAACTGGGTTTTTGTAAAGTTGGGATATGAATTTAATTAATGAAGGAAGAAAATTACATTCGTTGGATTTGTTTGTGAGATTACTATCAGTTTCTAAAACATCTGTGGAAACTGGCTCAGTAATATCAAACCCAGTTGGTATGAGCAGATCAAGTTCAAATGCACTTTTATTCCGACTTGCGTTACTAACTTCAATAATACCATTCAAATGTTTGTTTACCAAATGCTTCCGAAGACCATTGAGATCCACAAACGAACGAAAGCATTGCTCTTGTTTACATTTATATTCGGATAGATAAGGATAATTCACCTTCAAATGTTCAATCAACTGTTTGGATGTGAAAAATTTGCGATTGCACTTGAAGCACAAGAAACCAGGACAACGTTCCATGTCAAGAAGTACAGAAATAAGTTTTATTCTCACTTGGAAATTAGGTCTCCCACAAATGGGATTTTGGGATCCTTTTTATTTTGGTACTTGAAAATGTTCCATTGAATTAAATACCAGATATGCCTAGATGCAAAAGGATATTCAGCATCCAGAATTTGGTATGTTTTGTAGCAAAATCCTAGTGCTTCTAATACGTTTAGGCACTTGTAGTTATACTCGTTGACTACCACGAACACTGAACTAACGTTGCTTAATTTTGCGCCTACCAGAAGTAGATAGGGTTGGACTTTGAGTCCTCTACTGAACATGCAGTCTATCTTTTTCTTTTTGGCCTCTTCAATATCCCCTGGAGTGGACACGTGGACTATTAGACTATCCCTGCATTCCGAAACAGATGGCTTCCAGTGAGATTTGGCTGCATATGTTCTACCTTTAGGGGGTACAAGTGCCGGAAGAAGATACAGTTTAATTGCAGTTTTTGAATCTGAAATAATGAAGGTACTTGCAAATATTGTATTCAGAAGAAAAAATTAATAATTAACTATGATGAGAATTTGCAGAAGAAGAGACCAAGAGCCAAAACAAATTGTCTGCGGCATTTAGAAAAAAAGAGAAAAAAAAATATATTCATAGAAAAGTTCAAGTAAGTTCTTCCTATTTAGAATTTAGTCATTGACCGCCCTTGAAGTAGCCCGCCCTCAACCCCACTCTATTATGAGATAAATTGCACAGAAACTTGTCAAAATTTAAACTTACCTCTCGTTATTCTAGCAGATTAAAGAGTAAGAGTATATGGGTTACCATGAACCGAGCCATGAACTTGAAAACAGTATTTTTTTTACAGGAACGTCAAAAGCGAAGGGTCATGAAATCGGCTGAAATATGGTTTTTTTTTGAGAAATATTGGTTGTTGGGTATTAAATTGAAGGAAAATCATCAAATATTACAATACTCATGATCAAAAATAGAAATATAGAAAAATAAAATTGAGAAAAATAAAAAAAAATGAAAACTAAAAAGTTATAAATTAGAAGAAAATTAAAATTAAAGAAATAAGTAATAATAATTAACAGTAAGTGGGTGGGTGAAGTCAAAAATATAAAAAAACTAAATATAAATAATATTTAAGAAATGTCATCACTAAAATTTGACATTGATGCGAAAAATATGAAATTTTAGAGATCTGAACTAAATCGAACTGATCCAAAGTGCAAATAAAAAACAGCAGTAGAATATTGTCAAAATACTCACGTCCTTATTTTTCAAAAAGTCTATCAGCCTTTCCAGTTTTATTTTGTCCCCAATAGTTTTGCATAGATTATTGATTTCCTCCTGTGACAGATATATAATAATGTCTGGCCCGTCTATATTTTGTTTTGAAAAATTAAAATGTCATTGTGTGAGTTTTTTTATTATCGATGTAAATAAAATTTGAAATTGAAACCCTCAGCTCTTAGCTAAATAAATATATTATTTTATTATTATAGTAAAGTGAAAAGTAAGTGTAGAAAAATCGATAAATTACCGAGTGAATTACAGACCTAGGTAGGTTCCTAATTGAAAAAAATTAAGAACACGCTTTTATTCAAATGCACTAGGAAAAAAAATGAACTGACAAACTTTTATGTCATATGAAGTTGTGTTCAGTGTATAAGTGTGTATAAGTATTGTATAGTATTGTATAACAAAATAAGAGGTTTGATTGACTTGGAAGTCAGTTTTATTCATTTTGGTGCCTGCCCCCTGCTCCAAAATATGACCCTGTCAAGCTTAAAAACACGATAATCTTGTACTGACGTATTGTCATTCAAACTGAAAATGTGTATGCGAAGTGTAGGAAATCGGACAATTTATATTTAAGATTTGGCCCCCTCTTCCTACGTACCACAACAACACGATAGTTTTGTATTGCCATCCAAACTAAATTTAATGTTTTAGCAAAATTTCACTTTTCTAATTCAGGCTTACCTACAAGATTTAACCCATATCACACACGGCAAGTTGAATAAAAGCTTGTATAACAAAAAACAAATACCTATATTCAAGCTCTTGCAATCTGGCACAAAAAGAATAGATTTTTATCAAAAGGAAATGAGAAGGAATTTGACACAAAAGCTTAGGGTTTTAACATATGTGGTTTTAACATGCGGATGTTGGTTTCTGGAGCTTCATTAGAAGACAAAATGGCCTATTCAAAAAGATATTCTTCCGTTTCTGTTCACCTACTATTAATTGGATATTGGTTTATGGTGAACTGTCCTTAGCTCAGCCACCCCATCAAATTAACATGGAAATTAAGAAAATACGACAAAAAATAAGTGGCCGACTATGAGCGGATTTACATCATGTTTTGAAAAACAATTCAAATTAAATCTATACCTGCAATCTAAACTAGGTAATGTTTGTCTAGTGCATTTGAGAGTTGAGTTATACCATGACATCAAGCGTATTTCTTATGTGAAAAACATCCAAAACTAATTAGACAAACCTCATCTAGGTATAAATTCACGATACTTAATACGAGCTTTACCTTCGAATGTTTTCATCATGTGGCTCAACCTCCACGTTTGAAGAAGTTTCTTAAATTCCTTTGAATCACTCATGCTCATGGTATAGGGTATACATACTGTAACGAAGTTACAAAATTTCCGGATTTTTTCTGCCGTAATTTCCAAGTTTTTTAATCAATTTCCCGTCTCTGTTCATTCAATTCATATTTTCATATATCTCAGTCAGTTATCTATCAATGGATCCCGTATTTTTTCCAAAATAATGTTGACCGTGAGCTAATTATTAATCTATTAATTAAAATCTGTCCGTAAAATTCCTTCTTAGTTCTTCACGCGTCAAAGCAATTAATTATTTAACCACAAGCCAACCGACAACAACATATTTCGCGCATAAATTCAACCAAGCAGTCCCCACCTTTTGGGTCTGAATTCAGAACGTGAAAAGCGCCGAAATGATAGTCAGTACCGGTACAAAAGGTATCGAGAGCAGTTGAACCACGTGGAAGCCCGCTTCAAGGACCCGACCCGGCCCGATACGAAATACGACGAATTATTGGCTATTTTTTGAATTTCCTCTGTTCCGATTACCACGAGGTGAGACTTTCTGTGATGTGAATTCAGGAAAATGTTTTGTTGGGTGGGATTTCAGGGGAATTTTCTGGGAATAGGCCTTAGCTTCATTCGACCTGTTGGCTTGTGAAGCGGGTCTGTTTTCGAAGAAAATTCATATTCTTGTTTGCTTAAATAATGGGGTTTCAGGGGAGTGAATTTTGCCGGGTGGGATTCCAGGGGAGTTTTATTGAGATGGGGCCTTAGCTTCATTCGACCTGTTGGCTTGTGAAGCGGGTCTTATTTCTGATAAGAACTCATGTTTTTTTTTGTATTTCTGTGTTTCTTTTAAATTTATAAGATAATTGCGTTCAGGGGATGTAATTTTGCTAAAGGGAATATCACAGTAAATCTACGAAGAGACTCCTGGAGTTGTCGCGCGAACGTGTTCAGCATTTTGTTCTTCGTGTTTAGACCCGTTTTTATTCTCGTAAAAAATCACCCGTTCGCGTCGAGTTTCCCGCTCTTTTGTTTTATTTTGTTTTTACTCTACGTCGTCGGAAAAACCGTATTCTTCAAAACCGTTTTTCTGCTTATTATTTCGCCGTGCAAACCCGACCCGTCGTTTCTTTTAATTATTGCGTTACACACCTCTCATCACGTTTTATTTTGCCGGTTTTAGTTGACAAAATTCATGTTTCATTTGGCTGTAGTTTTGATTCTTCGCCGGGAGAGATTAGACTGATATTCTCTGTAAAATTATTTCTTATATATTATTTTTGATTTTCCTTTGCTGATCAAAGATCAGGTTATTGTTGATTTGATTTTGATTTTCTTTTATTTTTGGCTGGTTGGGAACCAGTCCAATTGTAACAATTAGTGGGACAAATAGACTGATTGATTTATTTTCATTAACACCGAGTTTTTATTTCAAGAAAGTTCAGTAGTCCATTTCAGAGCGGAAATTTGCGGAGTTTTGGAAATAACGAACGCCTGGACTTTCTTCACTGTCTAAAAGCTACCCGATAGGCACTGTGGGCCCTCTACCACATAAATCCAGGGGGTGGCGCTCGAGCATTTATTTAACATCAACGAATCCCCTCATCCCCGTCGGGATTCAAACCCGGAAAATCTCGGGGCACGTCACAAATTGGCGCCCGAGCAGGGACCCTTGTTTTCCATTTTCCGGGACGGGGAAATTTTCTTTTCCGTTTGCCTAAAAATCTATTTGTTCCAAAAACCCGTTTTTTTTTGTCGCGAAACAATTTTCCACACGTAGAGACCCGTTTAATTTTTTTTTTGGTATTTTCCTTTGGACCAGAAGGAGAAGTTTTTCTATTTTTTTTCGTCGCGTTCAAAAGTACTGCGTTTCTGACTTTCTCAAAACGTGCGTTTCTCACAACCGCGGATCCCGTTAGTTTTTTTTTCCTAGAGCAAGGTGCGAATGGACCGTCGGTAGGCCCTTGCACAGCCAAATTGATATCAACTAGATGATTATCCGAGAATTACTAGTTGTCCGAAGTAATCTGCCGGGAGTGGAAGAAATCACCGGAGATTACAGTAATCTGCCGGGAGTGGAAGAAATCACCGGAGATTGCGTTTTCTGTTTTTTGATCCTTAGTAAATTGTCCAGGATGTAAAGATTCATCGCTGGAAATTACTACACTCTGCCTACCTCCCGGAAAATCGCACCCGTAACGCTCGAAGAGAGGAAATTTCGGACCGTCGGAAGATATTTTTCGTTTTTCCAATTCCCTACAAAACCGGCTAAACGTCGGAAGGGCCGTTTTCTTAAAATTCACAGATTTTAAGCTAAACGACGGGAAAAATGCCGCTTCGTCGCGAGAAACAAAAAAACCGCAGCAACATTCCATACGCTTGAACTTTTTAGTCCAACCGGAAAAAAAACCGTCAGCATGTTGTTTTTACAATAACATTTGCTTGACCTTCACATTTCTGGTCCATAGCAACGTGCTAAATTGGTACATATTTGGAACCTTAAATTTGCTACCAAAATCCGTCTGAATTTTTGGCGTATCGACGCATTGTGTCGTCACATCTCTCCCACTCCATACCTAAAGTCCAACCTCCTGCCTTGGAGAAGCCAAGCGTAGATATAGGGCTAGGGTTTTGAGGGACGTGCATCAGCCTTCACCAACTAGAGACGAGCCCGAATAAAAGTGCGCTAAACCACCCGCCGGTACACATAACCCGAAAGTCATCCACCCGCCGCTGAAGTTAAACGTGGTTGAAACACGTAAGTTGTATTGAGTTTTTTATTTGCGTCCAAAGGCCCTAACCTGGACTATTTTGTTTTACCGATTCGATGATTTCCAAGATCCGAACTTGGAATATTCTGTTGTTTTCTAGGCTGTTAACCTGAAACAAGTTGTTTCTATTTCCTGCCGTCTGCAGATTTTTTTTTTATTATTTGAGTTAATTTGTTCACGTGGATGCTTCATCGGCCCGTACTGGCGATCGTAACTTTCCCGAGCCACTTTTCAGTTGTGACTACATGTCACCCCGTTACACCGTACCCCGGATCTTTGCTTAACCGTCTGGTGCCGACACCAGCACATTTGTTTTGTTTTTTTTTCAAGTTTCATGCTAGAATCCACAAGGAACATGGAAGGCGAGTCGACTTCAAGACCTGGATCAGCAAACCCACCTACAGGGACAATCAGTCGCAGCCAGAGGAGTGGCCGATGACCGAAGCCGAACTGTGAAGAGAAAATACCCACTCCAGGTGCGAGGTGTGATGTGTCCATGGGGGTCCATATATCCAGGATGTAGCCGTCGTCTCCATCGAACCACTAGCCAATCCAGCCACAGTGAAGTTTGTTTTAATTTTATATTAATCATGTTTTTTTCAGTTATAACTGTTTTTTTTTATCTCATCTAAGTTGTCCAGGTTAAGCATAGCTTAGGAAAAAATGATCGTAAACTCACATTTTTCTTTGTAAGTGGAGAGAGTGTGTAACGAAGTTACAAAATTTCCGGATTTTTTCTGCCGTAATTTCCAAGTTTTTTAATCAATTTCCCGTCTCTGTTCATTCAATTCATATTTTCATATATCTCAGTCAGTTATCTATCAATGGATCCCGTATTTTTTTCAAAATAATGTTGACCGTGAGCTAATTATTAATCTATTAATTGAAATCTGTCCGTAAAATTCCTTCTTAGTTCTTCACGCGTCAAAGCAATTAATTATTTAACCACAAGCCAACCGACAACAACATATTTCGCGCATAAATTCAACCAAGCAGTCCCCACCTTTTGGGTCTGAATTCAGAACGTGAAAAGCGCCGAAATGATAGTCAGTACCGGTACAAAAGGTATCGAGAGCAGTTGAACCACGTGGAAGCCCGCTTCAAGGACCCGACCCGGCCCGATACGAAATACGACGAATTATTGGCTATTTTTTGAATTTCCTCTGTTCCGATTACCACGAGGTGAGACTTTCTGTGATGTGAATTCAGGGAAATGTTTTGTTGGGTGGGATTTCAGGGGAATTTTCTGGGAATAGGCCTTAGCTTCATTCGACCTGTTGGCTTGTGAAGCGGGTCTGTTTTCGAAGAAAATTCATATTCTTGTTTGCTTAAATAATGGGGTTTCAGGGGAGTGAATTTTGCCGGGTGGGATTTCAGGGGAGTTTTATTGGGATGGGGCCTTAGCTTCATTCGACCTGTTGGCTTGTGAAGCGGGTCTTATTTCTGATAAGAACTCATGTTTTTTTTTTGTATTTCTGTGTTTCTTTTAAATTTATAAAATAATTGCGTTCAGGGGATGTAATTTTGCTAAAGGGAATATCACAGTAAATCTACGGAGAGACTCCTGGAGTTGTCGCGCGAACGTGTTCAGCATTTTGTTGTTCGTGTTTAGACCCGTTTTCATTCTCGTAAAAAATCACCCGTTCGCGTCGAGTTTCCCGCTCTTTTGTTTTATTTTGTTTTTACTCTACGTCGTCGGAAAAACCGTATTTTTCAAAACCGTTTTTCTGCTTATTATTTCGCCGTGCAAACCCGACCCGTCGTTTCTTTTAATTATTGCGTTACACACCTCTCATCACGTTTTATTTTGGCGGTTTTAGTTGACAAAATTCATGTTTCATTTGGCTGTAGTTTTGATTCTTCGCCGGGAGAGATTAGACTGATATTCTCTGTAAAATTATTTCTTATATATTATTTTTGATTTTCCTTTGCTGATCAAAGATCAGGTTATTGTTGATTTGATTTTGATTTTCTTTTATTTTTGGCTGGTTGGGAACCAGTCCAATTGTAACAATTAGTGGGACAAATAGACTGATTGATTTATTTTCATTAACACCGAGTTTTTATTTCAAGAAAGTTCAGTAATCCATTTCAGAGCGGAAATTTGCGGAGTTTTGGAAATAACGAACGCCTGGACTTTCTTCACTGTCTAAAAGCTACCCGATAGGCACTGTGGGCCCTCTACCACATAAATCCAGGGGGTGGCGCTCGAGCATTTATTTAACATCAACGAATCCCCTCATCCCCGTCGGGATTCAAACCCGGAAAATCTCGGGGCACGTCACAAATTGTTTACATCTGGCAGCGGTGGGTCCAGATTTCAACTGTAAACTAATAATAACGTTCAATTCGGAAAAATCGAGAACCGAAAAGTGAACTTCTGCGTTAACAGGTTGAGTGACATAAGTCACCCACCTTAGCATCATTATAATAAACCGCTAAACAATATATCTTTTAAATAACTGAACTGTAATGAGTAGTCTAACTACCATGAACAAGTAACAACTAATTTTAAAAATAATTGAAAACGATATTCTAAATGAATACGTAAAGATAATAAATATATATATGTCAGAGAATAATAGAAGATTCTTAAATAGATCTAAAATTTCTAACTATTGGCGTCAAGGACGTAGCTTCCTACGTACTCGTTGGTAACGCATGCTCTATCGAGCTGATCCGTCATACGGAATGAACATTCATCAAAACTGATGTTATGCGCGTCCACATAAAGCGGGTCGTTCACCAGGGCGATTAACGCGTCTGATGGTTGGGGCTCATTGGTATAAGCCTTGATTTGCCGTAAGCCATCCACGTCATTGAGTCTGACGAGGCACAGGAGGCGGTTTTCAAATTCCCGAACTGCTGGGAACTC